>CAXBUJ010000001.1:0-65587 GCA_963978905.1 Trichostrongylus colubriformis
ATCTCAGTTGCTCATTTATTGGGGCGCAACTATTACTATGGTGGTGATATACGGAAAAGGTGCAACATCTATCCAGCTGGAGGAATCAAGTAATTTTCCTATGCTTTGAGAGATTAAACTCACCTTTTGAAGCGCGTATTTCATGGCAAGATACGAGATTCTAGTAATGAAATATAACCCGATAACGGCTATCAAGAGCAGAGAAAAAGTAGATTTTGGCTTGAGTAATCAACAACGTGTGCAGGCTCATTTTCTGTTCCCGTGCAAATGCCACTCCGCATTCACCACTCACGCTTGGACTGCGACTAACCTTACCATACATTGACTGATTAATGGTGATTGGCTTGACGACCTGGGAGAAGTCCCTGCAAGCGTCAGCGAAAATTTTGTAACCATGTTGACCGAACTCGCCCAAATCAGAATCTACTTTTAATCTGCATTTCCCATCTAGATAACCGTTATCGAGTTATATTTTATTACTAGAATCTTTTCAGATCATGGGAGAATTACCCTAAATTCCCATAATAATAGCGGTTTAATTTACCGGTAAAGAAGAATTTTTGAAAAAATATTTTTGAAATATTATTTGTTCTACTTCGTCGTCATCGTTTATATCGTATCATCCAACCTTTTCATTTGCTTTCACAATGACATCGGGAGGAAATCGTCCTTCTGGCATCAACTTCTTCTTGAAAAGTAGCATTGGGCTAAATTTCTCTCCAGCAGCAGTCACTCCCAATACAACAGCAAAATTAGATTTCTCATAGCCGCTAGAATCAGTTTGAATGTTTTCTCATCCCCATCAACTGTCCGTTCATAGATGATATCAAAGGGAACAGGTACTTCATCAATATTTCCCAAATTGAAAGGGGATACTTTCACGGCGTCAGCTGCAACGAACTTTCGAAAATCCGAGCAGATTTATAGAAGGTAAGACGGCAATGGTTGACCGACCCTAGTTCTTCTTCAAACAGAGAGCTTTTTTCGTGCCGTAGACAGGCTGCACCAATGCAGAGATGCTTTAAAAATTTGGTGAACATGCCCTTCTACTAAATCCTTTGCTTTGATCCTTATTTCTTTCACCGTGAGAGCTCTGTTTTCTTTTCGCTTTTTGAAAACTCAGTTGCAGACTGAATTCTTCAACTTCTCCAACGCTTGTTTTTTTTGTATCGCCGGGCTCTCTTCGATGCTGGCATCTCTTGAAGATTTTGTCGATAAACAACCCACTTCCTCATCATTGCCTCAGTGTCTTCGAAATGGCTAGCCGCTGCCAATGTTAGATGCAAATCACGATAATTGACGGCGTTAAGCTTGAAAGCTGCTGTATAGGATTCACGACATTCACCTAAAAAATAGCAGGTAATACAGGATAGAAAAAGTATAGAAAACGGTAAGAATACAGGTGTAGTTGTAGGCTATTACTGCGATAATCATGAGCACAAAACGCCAGAAAAAACGTATACAAACGTCAATTTTCATTTTCTAGCACGAGCCGCTCTTATCTATGGACCGCTCTTGTGTATGGAATTTGAGGGTACTTGATTCCTCCAGCTGAGTATTTGCTGCACCTTTTCCGTTACGCCCCATAATTGAGCAACTGAGATGACGTCGTAGACGACTACATCCAGCGATCCACTGAGTAACGAATGCAGTCAAATGAGTGCGAGCATTAGGCTTCACTGCAAAGCAATCTTCATTTGAGAAAACATGTATCGTACAGATAAATGAACTGTGGTGTGGAGGGTTCACAATAGCAAAAAGCGTAGTGGAAGTGAAGAGGGGAAATAACGAGAAGTAGGGCAGATTAATTAGGAAATATGAGCAATGAATAAAGTACACAATATGTATGATTGCACAATGTATATCATCATCACATCCATGAGCAGCAATGCACGTGTCGAAATGAAGCGCTGCAAAGGCTCCCTCATCTGCGTGGTAGTAGGCAGTTTGAATGTTAAATGTGTAAATCTGGGTGGGTACAAAGTGGTACGAATGGAAATTTTCGCACATATGGTGCGAACTCTTCGCACCTATGGCGCGAGGTAACAGTTACGAGGTGCGGGAACCATGGGGTCATCTGTTGCCCAAAAATTGCATTAACGGCAAGTAATTAAAGAATCAACTGACTAGAAAAGAGAAGTTGAAAGCGGAGCAAACATATTTATAACTCATTCGTATAATATGTCAATTTTTAATTATTATCTGAGAATGCAAGAAGTGAAACATGCAAATATGCTTGCACCAGAGATATTTACAAAATTGGTAAAACATTTTCGCAAAGCCGTAAACAAGCCAAATTCGGCTCAATCTATGCGAATGCGCACGGGCAAGACTTTTAGGCAAATTACGGAATGTCTAGCTATATTCACAAGACTTGGTCCATAGAATAATCTGGCAATGTGTTGAACGTTTTGCGACAACCGTACCTCGAAATCAAAATCTTTCTGATAGACAAAATCTAACTCTGGTCTTTTAAATGAAACAGAGCTTCCGTTTCGACTGCTCTAGACCTGACTGCGGCAAGCTTAGAACGTTTATACTATGGAAAATGTAGTATTATAGTAGTGTTAAAAACACGAAGACCACAAATTCCTTGATTGGGAAATGCTGGTTGGGGGGAGAGTTTTTGCTTGACTATGATCATTTTCAAATACAAGGTCGCAGCCAAACAAAGGCGAAGGTCCAATCAGCCTTTCTGTGAATACCAGTTTTGAAAAAAAAAGAGAGGGGTGCCTGTCAAAATGCTGCTATGGTAATGGTCCGAATAATGGCAACAGTCCTCGCAAATCTCCTTCAGTGGTGATAAAGATACCGAATATCTCCAAATTTTTGATGCCACACCGAAGTCAGTGTGGGGCAACAAACGGTATGCTGTCTCAGATGTGTGTTTGTGATAAGGACTGTGCTGAAGCAGAATGACATTAATAGAAATCGTAAAATCAGGGCCACGACCTCTGAAGTTAACACCGACTCCAGATATTCAAAGAGCGATAGGAAATCACAAATTTTAAGATGCTATATATAATCGATTAACTCTTCTGCATGTCTGCCTCTTGGATTGCTTGTTAGTTTCTTCGGTTATTGGCACGTCATATATGAGGCTCGGCATTGAGGCTTTTAGGAAAGGTTTGGGGCAGGCACTTGAGCTAATACAAGCTCACAGTGGGCTATGCGTGCGCCGAAATATCTGTAGCTCAAGCTGTGAATTCTTCTTTCGCTTCCGAAACAACCTAGCCACGGGAAAAAGGCACCGAGCTTCCGAACAGGAGGAGAGGCAGCTCCCCACAATGTGCGGGACATAATCTCAACGAGCAGTGTTACCAGATGAAATCACAGCTTAACCTCGGTAGATTCCAGGAATCGAAAAATAGTGGGCATGGGCAATGTCCAAGCTCTATTAAGCATACACCATATTTTAAATAATAGATTATTATCAAATTAACATCGGCGAAAATTTACCATTAAAATCATCCGATTTCTTTCTCTGTTTTGATATTTCCCCTTTCTAGTCAGTTTATTCCTTAATTACTTGACCTCACTTGCTGTTAATGCAAGTTTTGGGCAACAGATGACCCCTTGATTCTCGCACATCGTAATTGTTTCCTCGCACCATATGTGCGAAAATTTCCATTCGTACCACATTGTACACACCCGTGTAAATCTGAGTGTTAAATGTCTTTGAATAAAGGTTTGTGGCTTCAGAAGCGGAATTCGCGTGAAAGACAGTATCCTAGCTTTGCAAAAAGCTGAAACCATTCAGCAGAGGATATCTTCTTCGTAATCGCCTTTCAGGGACGATATTCGCCGCTAACTAAAATGTCTAGGAATCTGTGTAATGAAGGAAAGTTGTTCATCGTACTGTACTACTCCCGTATAGATAGATACCATTGGGATTTGAAGGCAACTTTTCTGGTGAGCCCTTTCACCAGTTGGAATCAAGAAATTGAATGAATGATACAGTGGAATGATAGGTAACATTATCTTTACGGTGTACGATGTCCTGAATCCTCATTGACGCCGTCATCGGCCTGCTCTGAAACCTTCTTCACGAAAGGATATATTTACAAAATATGATTTGATTTTTTTTTACAAAATGCAGTTTTGAGTGTGTGTGTCTCCGGTTACCACAGAGAAGCGCCATTCAACACTTGAACCTTTTCGCGACACAAGATGTACGAGTGGTGAAGCCATTCAAAAAAAATAAACGGAAAAAAGTTTGGAAAAAATCTCAGGAAATGGCTTCGAATCGAATCCTTTTGTGAAGATTAAGTTTTATACAACCAATTCTCCTGCTTAGTATCTTCATTCCTTCCGAGCATGGTCAGATCCTTCCGAGCACGGTCAGATCGCGATCACGATTATTGACAAATTGTAATTCTTCGCAATCACAAACCGTATTTCTTCAAGATCCTTGCCAAATGAAAGCTAAGGGTCTAAGAAATACGGTTTCTGGCGCCCTTTTCCGGTCAAAGGTGAGCCTTTGAGATCTGTAGGAGGCATTGTCTTCAACAGACTCCGCCTTTACTGGCATTATCAACACCATAGTGTCCACTTTGCCGAACAATGAGTGATGAGTGGAGTAATGGGGATGATAGTAGAGTGATACCCATCGCTTCTTATTCTCGCCGTGCCGATCGGAATCACTTGGTGCTTAACATATTGGCCTCCTTGATGAAATGGCTGCAGCCGTCAGTATCAAATATTTGAATGAATGATACAACCGCATTAACCCTATCACTTTTTCAGCTCTGAGTAAATACAGCAACTCTAAGCTTTCGATGGGATGAATCTTCATGAAATTTATTTTAGATCTAATGGAGTTTCTAGCCTAGAGCTGACCTATTGAGAGTCCCTATTTCAACCGAGGTATCAAAAAAAGTGGCGACTATGTAGAAGCGTTCATTAAAGACTTTGTTCCACTTTGTTCATTAAAGATATTGATCTACTTTCTAATAGTGGTTTAGTGGTTGCGAGGTTTATCCTCATAGAGCAGAAACAAAGTACACTCTGATTCAGGCAGATCGTAACGAACGGTGCACTTTCTAGCCCCGCCTCTGTAGATGGCGGAACGTGTGACCCGCCTGATAATGCAGTATAAATAGGGCCAGTGCTCGATGCATACATCGAAAAATACCTGACTGCATGTTCTTCTTCATTTTCTGTGCGCTTCTTCTTACGAACGCCTTCACAGCGGACGAACTTCCTGTAAGTCATTTCACGTAGATGTGTTCGGGCCTTCAAGATAAACGCAATCCTTTTTCAGTGTGAAGACGAAGTGTATCTCCAGAGCGTGTGCACAAACTATACAAAGATCGTATGCACAAACCTAACAACCGAAGCGGATAAGAGTTTCGCGTTCAACAACTGTCGCAAAACTTGTGGGCTTTGTAATGCAACTGAATATTATACATATTTATATAGATACTGAATAAAGCTGTGTAGGAAGAACCTTCAATAAAGCTCTTATCAATCTTTTCTTGTACTCGCCATTGCCGCCCTACGAACACTGCAGTTGTTCCACTGCATACGTATGTAGTATTAGACAGGTGCATAAGCATTTATAAGGTAAGGATTAGGATGAACGAAGTTTTTATATCCTTCTTAAATGCCCGTGATTGAGTAGTACTCGGAACACGATGTATTGAGAGATATCACAGCTCAGCTCGTCCTTATTTCCCACCATAATTTTGAAGCATGCCGAAACATTAGGTCATCCCTTTCCATTCCGCACAATCATCTAGAGGGTTATTGGGCTAATGTCTCCGCTTTAATTTTGATTTCAAGCTGCTACATCCAGCTATTAAGCTGCTCAAATTGGTGAACATGGCTGCCAATAAAATATTCATAACAAAAATCATTCATTGGTTGATATAAACGCGGAATCACAAAATATGACGTAGTATGGCAAAATTCTGCCGTTCAAGTCGTAGTGAACGGAGAGTTATTTCAGGGAAGAGTATATTGAGACTTAAAGGTGTTTTTCAGATTTACGTTGAAGCAATACACAAAGAATTAATCACCTTCATGGCATGTGCTAAAAAGCGCGTAGGAGTTTCATCATGGTTACTCTAAGCAAGTGCGCTGCGGCAACCGGAGGGCTCGGAAGATGAAGCAATGGTCCCAGCAGGCATGGGTTGGGGTTCGTATACATATTCATATACCCTTTATGCAAACGACAGTGATTTTCTTTGTCAGCGCATTAGATTGAGTCTAATTACAAGTTTTCAGCAAATTTGGTAATCGGATTTTTTTAGACGGGCGGAGTAGATTGGCTGTTCGTGATGAATGAGAGTCATATGTATTCGTGCTTTGAGGTTAAACTACCCTTGGTGGCTCATTTCTTGCCCAATCGAGATTTTGAAAGCCAAGTTTGAAAAAGTAAGTTTTGACATCCTCTTTCCATTTCTGGAAGTGTTAAGTAACAAATCCGATGAAAATCAAGAAAATATGCACCGCTTGAATTGATATCATTGCTAGAACTCCTCTTCTCGAGCACCAGACGTGAAGAATGGTTATGATTTTCTGACATGTGGAGATGTCGTCTCCCTTGTCGAAGATGCAGTCGAAGGTATAGCAGTGCTCTCCTTAAATTTTCGAGCTTAGGTCAAAACCTCGATCGTTCTTAAAAATTTGTCCTTCGAGGACTTTTGACCCCGTGAGCAGAAATATCGTGTCCATTCCGGGCAAAAACTGCTCCACTCATGCGCCATGAGCGCTAGAAGGCACGACACATTGGACCTCTAAGCTAGCTGGAAACTAATAGTGGGAAGTAGCCTGACATGTTAAAAAGCGATTACAATCCATTTCCCAGCGCCTGGCAGAGCGAGGCCTACGGACTTGGACGAACGTGCATCGATCTCTCTCACCCCGCCACACACTCTAGCTCTCGCCACGTACTCTCTCACCCAAGTCCGTTGAGCCACGGCCTGCCAGGCGTCGGGAACTGGACTGTACAGCACTTAAATTTTAATTTTATATCTGAATGCTTGTTCACCTAGAAACTGAAAATTCAAATTTTGCTAAAATCTTTGCTCAGTGTGGATTAATCTAGCAACTCTTTTCAGGCGTCCGCGGAACTGCTCAGGAAAAATAAAGGCTAGCTAATGTTTCGGTTTTCGAAATGCGCGCCATGTCCTGAAAGCTCCTCCGTGTCAGTCCAACCTCGCCTACATCTTCCACACCAGCTCTTCTCTTCGATTAGCTTCTTGAGCTCCTACCGTAGGGAAACTTCTACCATAGTGAAAATCAAAATCAGTGATGAGAATCCAATTTTGAGACCATCATCATAAGAGACAAATGAAGAGAAAACAAGAGACACCCATCAATGTAAAACGGCCTGAAGTCATGTGCAGTAACGGTACTTTCTAATCGGATGCATGAGCCCTAACGCCGTCACTCACGCTTCATACGCGAGATAGCTTTCTATATACAACAGCTATGGGCCGCTCAAGTTGTACACGGAATGATTCACTAAATCTGTCATAGAAAAAGGACAAGGATAAAGTTTTTGGTGATATTCAATTCCTTCAGTGGGATGCGTTGCGCCCTCTATTTCCATCATGGTGGCAGGTGATAATGGTCCGGCCTATACAGTGACTCACGGGAGTTAGCCGATGTACAGGACAGTGCTCCCAGATGTGGGCGTTGATGCGGGAATTGATCCACATACTGTGCGAATGGGAGTGCGCACAACCTGTCACCACACAATCTCCGCCTGGACACTTTCTCTGTAGTATGGTGTCATGGAATATATGTTTAATATCCACACAGTAAGGAAGCTGCTACTACAAAGTGACGAGGTTGTAGAGGTTGTTCTGTTTTACAAATTGTGCTTCTGTTTTCACTATCCATTTCTTGGCATTCAAAGGAGAACAGATGAATTCGACGACATACAGGAGTGATATAGAAAGTACAATTATCTTTCTTAAGTGTAAGAACATAAGTGCGTAGCGCCAAACGTAGAAATTGTTCATTCAGAAGATTAGAAGCCTATAAGGAGTTTCCGAAAAACCATTGCACAACTGTCATAGTGCCGGAGCTATTAGGCTGCTGCATAAATCTTGCAACGCTTTCGTAACTTCTGGTGGTTTCTTTGCTCACGAAGTTTATCATGCATTAGCTACCAACTTGTGCAGAAATATGCCCCAAAAACATTTGCAAAATGTATATCATGTGACCTCGTTCAGTTGGAGCAAGAATCGGTTTAAATTCAGATTGCCATCTCTAGGAACGCAATTTGTTAGCAGTATCTTCATGATCTCTATTTGAGCAAACAGCTGCTAATAATTACGCAGCAGCTACTGTGAATGACTCCTGCTATTCTACGTGTCTCGCTGCTTCTGTCGTTTTGGATGACGATTGTGTTGTCCACCCACTCCTCAGGTGGTTCTGCAGTCCTACGACAACCAGCACCCTATATGGTCATGTCTTCTAGAAACCCTAGTAATCTGGGTGTATTACAATTCAGCCGTATGTGTGACCAAATATTGGCTGTGCTGTTCTTGATTTACTAAAGCCTGCGAGAACCCACAATTAGAGTTGAACGTTGCGCACTCTCTTTTAGCAATACGAATGTGTACCACCGGCAGAATGAAGGAAAATCATCGTTGCGTGTGGCAGAATGTCTGTATTTTAGGCCAGAACTATTTGCAGATTTTTTGAGGCTCTTTGTGATAAACATCTTCAGAAACCGGCTAACAGTTGCTTCCATCATTTTTCAAAAAGCAGCTGATTTGTTTTGCAATATGTGCAGCATGTCCGCATGTATTAGATCGTCCCATTCAAACATTCACAAGGTTTTTTTTCGAATAAAATGAGCAGCAAGTAGGATAAATTGCTGGCAACTAAGGATTATGTTGGGTGAATTCTACAGCAGACGATCACCCGATCCCAAAGTTAAAGGAGCATTTGGACAACAAGTAGCTTCCATAATTTAACGAGACCCGTTACAATACTTTATAGTTTTTTTCGATGATATACCATTTATCTTGCACTTGCCACTGATCTGTGTGTTCTTATGATTGTAACAGCCGAACTCTCACGGCTGCTGGTCTGGAGAGCGGCCTTTGAATCCAGATCTGTACACACTTTTTCGTCAAAATAGAGTCGAACAGTATGGGTCACTTTGGGTTTGACATTGTCATGGGCGATGTTTGCCGTCCTATAGTTGTGTGTTGCAATCCATTTGTTGACGGGATCGTCGGAAGAATAGTGATAAGCTGCAGAACGGCAGTTGTCTATAGTGTACAGGGCCGATAAAAGCCTCATTCCGAAAATCCGTCGCTTTTATGAGCAGCGGAGCTTTTATGAACGTTGCCGCTGACAGCAACTTCATCCTGGACTTTGCTTCTGTGACAAAATGAGGTTCTCTAATACAAATCTGTTGGCCAATGTCAGTCACAATTCGGTTGGCGGTTAAAAAAGGGACACAATTTTCGCGGAGAGGATCGGCGGTGCTCCATTCCATTCTCACTGCGCCACTTGGAGTCTGATTTTATTCCCCCGGCTTCTAGGCGAAGGATGAAGTGACACCCGATTATCACCTTTCTTACCTCCTTGCGCCTCTGTAGCATTCTGAGACTGTACACATGGAGAGTCCCCCACCACTCAAAGGTTCTCTCCGTTCACTACGATTTGAACGGCAGAATTTCGCCATACTACGTCATATTTTGTGATTCCGCGTTTATGTCAACCAATGAATGATTTTTGTTATGAATAATTTATTTGCAGCCATGTTCACCAATTTGAGCAGCTTAATAGCTGGATGTAGCAGCTTGAAATCAAAATTAAAGCGGAGACATTAGCTCAATATCCCTCTAGATGATTGTGCGAAATGGAACGGGATGACCTAATGTTGGCATGCTTCAAAATTATGGTGGGAAATAAGAAAGAGCTGAGCTGTGATATCTCTCAATACATCGTGTTCCGAGTACTACTCAATCACGGGCATTACAGAAGAATATAAAAACTCCGTTCACCCTAATCCTTACCTTACAAATGCTTATGCACCAGTCTAATACTACATACGTATGCAGTGGAACAACTGCAGTGTTCGTAGGGCGGCAATGGCGAGTACAAGAAAAGATTGATAAGAGCTTCATTGAAGGTTCTTCCTACACAGCTTTATTCAGTATCTATATAAATATGTATAATATTCAGTTGCATTACAAAGCCCACAAGTTCTGCGACAGTTGTTGAACGCGAAACTCTTATCCGCTTCGGTTGTTAGGTTTGTGCATACGATCTTTGTATAGTTTGTGCACACGCTCTGGAGATACACTTCGTCTTCACACTGAAAAAGGATTGCGTTTATCTTGAAGGCCCGAACACATCTACGTGAAATGACTTACAGGAAGTTCGTCCGCTGTGAAGGCGTTCGTAAGAAGAAGCGCACAGAAAATGAAGAAGAACATGCAGTAGGTATTTTTCGATGTATGCATCGAGCACTGGCCTTATTTATACTGCATTATCAGGCGGGTCACACGTTCCGCCATCTACAGAGGCGGGGCTGGAAAGTGCACCGTTCGTTACGATCTGCCTGAATCAGAGTGTACTTTGTTTCTGCTCATAAACCTCGCAACCACTAAACCACTATTAGAAAGTAGATCTATATCTTTAATGAACAAAAGTTGGCTACGCTCCTGCCTAGTCGCCACTTTTTTTGATACCTCGGTTGAAATAGGGCCTCTCAGTAGGTCAGCTCTAGGCTAGAAACTCCATTAGATATTAGATCTAAAATAAATTACATGAAGATTCATCCCATCGAAAGCTTAGAGTTGCTGTATTTACTCACAGCTGAAAACAGTGATAGGGTTAATGCGGTTGTATCATTCATTCAAATATTTGATACTGACGGCTGCAGCCATTTCACCAAGGAGGCCAATATGTTAAGCACCAAGTAATTCCGATCGGTACGGCGAGAATAAGAAGCGATGGGTATCACTCTACTATCATCCCCATTACTCCACTCATCACTCATTGTTCTGCAAAGTGGACACTATGGTGTTGATAATGCCAGTAAAGGCGGAGTCTGTTGAAGACAATGCCTCCTACAGATCTCAAGGGCTCACTTTTGACCGGAGAAAGGCGCCAGAAACCGTATTTCTTAGACCCTTAGCTTTCATTTGGATACCAATTTCAGGAATTTCTCATTACCCGCACCACGGTCTTTGACATGTGCGCTGACATGGGCAAGGATCATGAAGATATACGGTTTGTGATTGCGAAGAATTACAATTTGTTAATAATCGTGATCGTGATCTGACCGTGCTCGGAAGGATCTGACCATGCTCGGAAGGAAGGAAGATAATAAGCAGGAGAATTGGTTGTATGAAACTTAATCTTCACAAAAGGATCCGATTCGAAGCCATTGCCTGAGATTTTTTCCAATCTTTTTCCGGTTATTTTTTGTTTGAATGGCTTCACCACTCGTACATCTGGTGTCGCGAAAAGGCTCGAGTGTTGAATGGCGCTTCTCTGTGGTAACCGGAGAGACAAACACTCAAAACTGCATTTTGTAAAAAAAATCAAATCATATTTTGTAAATATATCCTTTCGTGAAGAAGGTTTGAGAGCAGGCAGATGACTGCGTCAATGAGGATCTAGGATATCGTACACCGTAAAGATAATGTTACCTATCATTCGACTGTATCATCCATTCAATTTCTTGATTCTGACTGGTGAAAGGGCTCACCAGAAAAGCTGCCTTTAAATCCCAATGGTATCTATCTATATGGGAGTAGTACAGTACGATGAACAACTTTCCTTCATTACACATATTCCCAGACATTATAGTTAGCGGCGAATATCGTCCTTGAAAGGCGATTATGAAGAAGATGTCCTCTGCTGAATGGTTTCAGCTTTTTGCGAAGCTAGGATACTGTCTTTCACGCGAACTCCGCTTCTGAAGCCACAAACCTTTATTCAAAGACAGGCATGGAACCGCCTGATTAACCACATCATCTCTACGCTGCGCTTCAGAGTTCAATGTTTCACAGTAATGGTATGTACATATTTAACATTCAGACTGCCTGCTACCACGCAAATGAGGGAGCCTTTGCAGCGCTTCGTTTCGACACGTGCATTTCTGCTCATGGATGTTATGATGATATACATTGTGCACTCATACATATTGTGTACTTTATTCATTGTTCATATTTTCTAATTAATCTGCCCTACTTCTCGTTATTTCCCCTCTTCACTTCCACTACCCTTTTTGCTATTTGAACCCTCCACGCTACAGTTCATTTATCTGTACGATACATGTTTTCTCAAATGAAGATTGCTTTGCAGTGAAGTCTAATGCTCGCACTCATTTGACTGCATTCGTTACTCAGTGGATCGCTGTGTGTAGTCGTTTACGACGTCATCTCAGTTGCGCAATTATGGGGCGCAACGGAAAAGGTGCAGCAAATACTCAGCTGGAGGAATCGAGTACCCTCAAATTCCATAGACAAGAGCGGTCCATAGATAAGAGCGGCTCGTGCTAGAAAATGAAAATTGACGTTTGTATACGTTTTTTCTGGCGTTGTGTGCTCATGATTATCGCAGTAATAGCCTACAACTACACCTGTATTCTTACCGTTTTCTATACTTTTCCTATCCTGTATCACCTGCTATTTTTTTTGGATGAATGTCGTAAATCCTATACAGCAGCTTTCAAGCTTAACGCCGTCAATTATCGTGATTTGCATCTAACACTGGCAGCGGCTAGCCATTTCGAAGTCACTGAAGCAATGATGAGAAAGTGGGTTGTTTATCGACAAAATCTTCAAGAGATGTCAGCATCGAAGAGAGCCCGGAGATACAAAAAAAAAAACCAAGTGTTGGAGAAGTTGAAGAATTCAGTCTGCAACTGAGTTTTCAAAAAGCGAAAAGAAAACAGAGCTGTCACGGTGAAAGAAATAAGGACCAAAGCAAAGGAATTAGTAGAAGGGCATGTTCACCAATTTTTTAAAGCGTCTCTGCATTGGTGCAGCCTGTCTACGGCACGAAAAAAGCTCTCTGTTTGAAGAAGAACTAGGGTCGGTCAACCATTGCCGTCTTACCTTCTATAAATCTGCTCGGATTTTCGAAAGTTCGTTGCAGCTGACGCCGTAAAAGTATCCCCTTTCAATTTGGGAAATATTGATGAAGTACCTATTCCCTTTGATATCTTCTATGAACGGACAGTTGATGGGGACGAGAAAACATTCAAACTGATTCTAACGGCTATGAGAAATCTAATTTTGCTGTTGTATTGGGAGTGACTGCTGCTGGAGAGAAATTTAGCCCAATGCTACTTTTCAAGAAGAAGTTGATGCCAGAAGGACAATTTCCTCCCGATGTCATTGTGAAAGCAAATGAAAAGGTTGGATGATAAACGATATAAACGATGATGACGAAGTAGAACAAATAATATTTCAAAAATATTTTTTCAAAAATTCTTCTTTACCGGTAAATTAAACCGCTATTATTATGGAAATTTGGGGTAATTCTCCCATGATCTGAAAAGATTCTAGTAATAAAATATAACTCGATAACGGTTATCAAGATGGGAAATGCAGATTAAAAGTAGATTCTGATTTGGGCGAGTTCGGTCAACATGGTTACAAAATTTTCGCTGACGCTTGCAGGGACTTCTCCCAGGTCGTCAAGCCAATCACCATTAATCAATCAATGTATGGTAAGGTTAATCGCAGTCCAAGCGTGAGTGGTGAATGCGGAGTGGCATTTGCACGGGAACAGGAAATGAGCCTGCACACGTTGTTGATTACTCAAGCCAAAATCTACTTTTTCTCTGCTCTTGATAGCCGTTATCGAGTTATTTCATTACTAGAATCTCGTATCTTGCCAGGAAATACGCGCTTCAAAAGGTGAGTTTATTCTCTCAAAGCATAGGAAAATTACTTGATTCCTCCAGCTGGATAGATGTTGCACCTTTTCCGTATATCACCACCATAGTAATAGTTGCGCCCCAATAAATGAGCAACTGAGATGACGTCGTAGACGACTACACCCAGCGATCCACTGAGCAACGAAAGCAGTCAAATGAGTGCGAGCATTAGACACCACTGCAAAGCAATCTTCATTTGAGAAAACATGTATCGTACAGATAAATGAACTGTGGTGTGGAAGGTTCACAATAGCAAAAAGCGTAACGGGGAAGTGAAGAGGGGAAATAACGAGAAGTAGGGCAGATTAATTAGGAAATATGAACAATGAATAAAGTACACAATATGTGTGAGTGCACTATGTATATCATCATCACATCCATGAGCAGCAATGCACATGTCGAAATGAAGCGCTGTAAAGGCTCCCACATCTGCGTGGCAGCAGGCAGTCTGAATGTTAAATATGTACATGCAATTGCTGTGAAGCATTGAACTCTGAAGCGCAGCGTAGAGATGATGTGGTTAATCAGGCGGTTCCATGCCTGTCTTTGAATAAAGGTTTGTGGCTTCAGAAGCGGAATTCGCGTGAAAGACAGTATCCTAGCTTTGCAAAAAGCTGAAACCATTCAGCAGAGGACATCTTCTTCGTAATCGACTTTCAGGGACGATATTCGCCGCTAACTATAATGTCTAGGAATCTGTGTAATGAAGGGAAGTTGTTCATCGTACTGTACTACTCCCGTATAGATAGATACCATTGGGATTTGAAGGCAATTTTTCTGGTGAGCCCTTTCACCAGTTAGAATCAAGAAATTGAATGGATGATACAGTGGAATGATAGGTAACATTATCTTTACGGTGTACGATAGCCTGAATCCTCATTGACGCCGTCATCGGCCTGCTCTGAAACCTTCTTCACGAAAGGATATATTTACAAAATATGATTTGATTTTTTTTACAAAATGCAGTTTTGAGTGTGTGTGTGTCTCCGGTTACCACAGAGAAGCGCCATTCAACACTTGAACTTTTCGCGACACAAGATGTACGAGTGGTGAAGCCATTCAAACAAAAAATAACCGGAAAAAGTTTGGAAAAATTCTCAGGCAATGGCTTCGAATCGTATCCTTTCGTGAAGATTAAGTTTCATACAACCAATTCTCCTGCTTAGTATCTTCTTTCCTTCCGAGCATGGTCAGATCCTTCCGAGCACGGTCAGATCACGATCACGATTATTGACAAATTGTAATTCTTCGTAATCACAAACCGTATTTCTTCATGATCCTTGCCCATGTCAGCGCACATGTCAAAGACCGTGGTACGGGTAATGAGGAATTCCTGAAGTTGGTACCCAAATGAAAGCTAAGGGTCTAAGAAATACGGTTTCTGGCCTTTTCACCGGTCAAAGGTGAGCCCAGGAGATCTGTAAGAGGCATTGTCTTCAACAGACTCCGCCTTTACTGGCATTATCAACACCATAGTGTCCACTTTGCCGAACAATGAGTGATGAGTGGAGTAATGGGGATGATAGTAGAGTGATACCCATCGCTTCTTATTCTCGCCGTACCGATCGGAATTACTTGGTGCTTAACATATTGGCTTCCTTGGTGAAATGGCTGCAGCCGTCATTATCAAATATTTGAATGAATGATACAACCGCATTAACCCTATCACTGTTTTCAGCTGTGAGTAAATACAGCAACTCTAAGCTTTCGATGGGATGAATCTACATGAAATTTATTTTAGATCTAATGGAGTTTTAGCCTAAAGCTGACCTATTGAGAGGCCCTATTTTAACCGAGGTATCAAAAAAAGTGGCGACTAGGCAGAAGCGTAGCCCACTTTTGTTCATTAAAGATATTGATCTACTTTCTAATAGTGGTTTAGTGGTTGCGAGGTTTATCCTCATAGAGCGGAAACAAAGTACACTCTGATTCAGGCAGATCGTAACGAACGGTGCACTTTCCAGCCCCGCCTCTGTAGATGGCGGAACGTGTGACCCGCCTGATAATGCAGTATAAATAAGGCCAGTGCTCGATGCATACATCGAAAAATACCTGACTGCATGTTCTTCTTCATTTTCTGTGCGCTTCTTCTTACGAACGCCTTCACAGCGGTCGAACTTCCTGTAAGTCATTTCACGTAGATGTGTTCGGGCCTTCAAGATAAACTCAATCCTTTTTCAGTGTGAAGACGAAGTGTATCTCCAGAGCGTGTGCACAAACTATACAAAGATCGTATGCACAAACCTAACAACCGAAGCGGATAAGAGTTTCGCGTTCAACAACTGTCGCAAAACTTGTGGGCTTTGTAATGCAACTGAATATTATACATATTTATATAGATACTGAATAAAGCTGTGTAGGAAGAACCTTCAATAAAGCTCTTATCAATCTTTTCTTGTACTCGCCATTGCCGCCGTACGAATACTGCAGTTGTTTCACTGCATACGTATGTAGTATTAGACTGGTGCATAAGCATTTATAAGGTAAGGATTAGGATGAACGAAGTTTTTATATTCTTCTGTAATGCCCGTGATTGAGTAGTACTCGGAACACGATGTACTCAGCTCTTCCTT
This sequence comes from Trichostrongylus colubriformis, assembly GCA_963978905.1. NCBI lineage: Eukaryota > Metazoa > Nematoda > Chromadorea > Rhabditida > Trichostrongylidae > Trichostrongylus > Trichostrongylus colubriformis. Next base: position 16,447 of record CAXBUJ010000001.1, read on the forward strand.
ATTTCCCACCATAATTTTGAAGCATGCCAAAACATTAGGTCATCCCGTTCCATTTCGCACAATCATCTAGAGGGTTATTGGGCTAATGTCTCCGCTTTAATTTTGATTTCAAGCTGCTACATCCAGCTATTAAGCTGCTCAAATTGGTGAACATGGCTGCCAATAAAATATTCATAACAAAAATCATTCATTGGTTGATATAAACGCGGATTCACAAAATATGACGTAGTATGGCGAAATTCTGCCGTTCAAATAGTAGTGAACGGAGAGAACCTTTGAGTGGTGGGGGACTCTCCATGTGTACAATATCAGAATGCTACAGAGGCGCAAGGAGGTGAGAAAGGTGATAATCGGGTGTCACTTCATCCTTCGCCTAGAAGCCGGGTAAATAAAATCAAACTCCAAGTTTCGCAGTGCAGAGAATGGAGCACCGCCGATCCTCTCCGCGAAAATTGTGTCCCTTTTTTAACCGCCAACCGAATTGTGACTGACATTGGCCAACAGATTTGTATTAGAGAACCTCAGCTTGTCACAGAAGCACCAACAGATTTGTATTAGAGAACCTCATCTTGTCACAGAAGCAAAGTCTAGGATGAAGTTGCTGTCAGCGGCAACGTTCATAAAAGCTCCGCTGCTCATAAAAGCGATGGATTTTCGGAATGAGGCTTTTATCGGCTCTGTACACTATAGACAACTGCCCATTCTGCAGCTTATAACTATTCTTCCAACGATCCCGTCAACAAATGGATTGCAACACACAACTATAGGACGGCAAAATCGCCCATGACAATGTCAAACCCAAAGTGACCCATACTGTTCCACTGTATTTTGACGAAAAAGTGTATACAGATCTGGATTCAACGGCCGCTCTCCAGACCAGCAGCCGTGAGAGTTCAGCTGTTACAATCATAAGAACACACACATCAGTGGCAAGTGCAAGATAAATGGTATATCATTGAAAAAAACTATAAAGTATTGTATCGGGTCTCGTTAAATTACGGAAGCTACTTGTTAACCAAATGCTCCTTTAACTTTGGGATTGGGTGACCGTCTGCTGTAGAATTCACCCAACATAATCCTTAGTTGCCAGCAATTTATCCTACTTGCTGCTCATTTTATTCGAAAAAAAGAAACCGTGCATGTTTGAATGGGACGATCTAATACATGCGGACATGTTGCACATATTGCAAAACAAATCAGCTGCTTTTTGAAAAATGATGGAAGCAACTGTTAGCCGGTTTCTGAAGGTGTTTATCACAAAGAGCCTCAAAAAATCTGCAAATAGTTCTGGCCTGAAATACAGACATTCCTGCCACACGCAACGATGATTTTCCTTCATTCTGCCGGTGGTACACATTCGTATTGCTAAAAGAGAGTGCGCAACGTTCAACTCTAATTGTGGGTTCTCGCAGGCTTTAGTAAATCAAGAACAGCACAGCCAATATTTGGTCACACATACGGCTGAATTGTAATACACCCAGATTGCTAGGGTTTCTAGAAGACATGACCATATAGGGCGCTGGTTGTCGTAGGACTGCAGAACCACCTGAGGAGTGGGTGGACAACACATCCGTGATTCAAAACGACAGAAGCAGCGAGACACGTAGAATAGCAGAAGTCATTCACAGTAGCTGCTGCGTAATTATTAGCAGCTGTTTGCTCAAATAGAGATCATGAAGATACTGCTAACAAATTGCGTTCCTAGAGATGGCAATCTGAATTTAAACCGATTCTTGCTCCAACTGAACGAGGTCACATGATATACATTTTGCAAATGTTTTTGGGGCATATTTCTGCACACGTTGGTAGCTAATGCATGATAAAGTTCGAGAGCAAAGAAACCACCAGAAGTTACGAAAGCGTTGCAAGATTTATGCAGCAGCCTAATCGCTCCGGCACTATGACAGTTGTGCAATGGTTTTTCGGATACTCCTTATGGGCTTCGGATCTTCTGAATAAACAATTTCTAAGTTTGGCGCAATTTGATGCTTGCATTCACCCTCATAGCATACCAGCTCTTCAAAAAGACCTTATTCTGTTATGCCAATTCATCGTTATTTGCCTGCGCCACTCCGCGCACACCCGTGCATTAAGAAATATTTCATTGTGGCGTGTTTGCGCATCTTCTCGAAGCAAACTGTCGGGCCTTCCGCCTGAGGTCCCGCTTAACGAGCTCCGTATTACATCATGTCATGATTTGTACAGCAGAGAGAATAATTATTAGTAGATGGCAGTAAGTGGGAAACAACAAAGCAGCTGTGTAGTGTACATAGTAAGTGTGGTTGCCACAATGTACCATGCGTCTATAGCTCGAAATATTTAGGCATAGGTGAAGGCACGCACTTATGTTCTTACACTTAAGAAAGATAATTGTACTTTCTATATCACTCCTGTATGTCGTCGAATTCAACTGTTCTCCTTTGAATGCCAAGAAATGGACAGTGAAAACAGAAGCACAATTTGTAAAACAGAACAACCTCTACAATCTCGTCACTTTGTAGTAGGAGCTTCCTTACTGTCTGGATATTGAACATATATTCCATGACACCATACTACAGAGAAAGTGTCCAGGTGGAGATGGTGTAGTGACAGGTGGTGCGCACTCCCATTCGCACAGTATGTGGATCAATTCCCGCATTTTCTTCGGCTAAATCTCCCTACACGGACTCCACCTCCACACCGTGGGTTCACCCGAACAATGACTAAAAGCAGGAGTAATAAGGCTGATAGTTTGGTGCGTGAATGTACGTATTAATGGAAAGTGATTCATGCTCCATGGGCTCTCCCGAACTGATAGGAAGATAATCGCGTGAGATTTCAAGATCGAGTTGAATTACATTATCAGTGAATTGAATTGCTTCATCGTGAAAGCTCGAAAGGTCAAATGCCCTAACATGTCTAAGCTTCAAGCGTCTAAAACGCATAAACAACATTGCATGAAACTTCTTATAAAAAGCTCTGTTTTGTAGCGATCAAAAAAAAAGGTCGGAGATGGCGCAGCTCGTGTAACACAGTAGCCTCCACCTGATACTCTAACCAGCAGTGGCATGTGAAACGTGTCTTGATGAGGGTTGTTGTCTCAAAAGCGCCGCCTGGGACAAGAAGAGAAGATAAGAAGTGGAAAGAGATGCTCTTTGAAAGCAAGCATTTCAGTTCAAAAGAGGTGATGTATGGCGATTGCAACACAATTTGGCTGTGCAACACAATTTGGCTTAAGTAAAACGAGCTAAATTATGCAACCAAATCATTGACGTATCTAACTTAGTTGCATACTTATACTTAGGTGTATCTGAGACAATAAAACAGTCTTTGTTCCTGATTCGAATTAAAGAGTTGATCACTTCCTCAAGTTTGTTGAAAAACAGCAAGCTTCGTACAAATGCTATAAATAAATGTCATTGTGATACCGGGAGAAATGTAAAACGGTGTAAGCAGAAATAACATTTTGTTTCTTTGTTTGTTTTGTTGTGGAGGCTTGGAGGCGGTATTCCCTCATTTTGCATGCTATTTGGCCTCGTCAAAGCAGTATCGCTTTGCTACAACCTTCTAAAGTCATTGGCATGAAGTTCAACTATTCTTGAATTTCAAAACAAATATTCACTCCAAAGGTTTCTTGAAACATTCGCAGTATGCGGGCGTTCCTCTTTATCTTCCATTGCAGATTTGTTGGGGAGCAGGGATTGCCCGTTTTCTAATGAGCCATTCTTGATAAGCCTGATGACTGGATGGATACACCATCCATCATTCAGAATGAATTCCCAACTGTTTGATCTACGATTCGGGAAGGAATGACATGTCTTATAAGGCCCTTGATTGTAATCGCAGTACGGGGATCCAAGCAGGCATGAACTTACAACATTCGAACATGCATTCCCTTTCCTTGCATACACCTAAAAAACACTAGAAAGAGTAATCCGGGCAGAATGTGGTTTACCTCTCTTCTACATTTCTAGAAAAGGCCAATGTTTGCCTCCGAAATTTTCATAACACCCGATGGCTGCTGCGATCGAAATCGTCCAAAATTAAGAAGAGCAATATATGGGAACATGTGGCCTTTCCATTCTCTCCAATCACTTCAATATCTGTTTCGGCATGCTCTGAACAATTGCGACACTGTTTTTAGCGCCATCCTTTCCCAAGCCTCCTGGATGGCGTCCCTCAATTCTGGGACGTTTGCAGCAGGAGGCAGGAGTGTACCGCTCAAACGAGGTACCTCACTGTCAATTGGATTAAAGTCTGGCAACATAGTTGCCCACGTAAAGGGCTGTTATTTCCCGCTCCCAAACTTCTGCCTACCGGAAAGTTGTCGCAATCTTTCACTTCTCTTTTTGTTGTCGCATCGGTCCATGTTGCGGCAGAATTCTTTGATCAAGGTGAAAGATGAAAGATACGGTGAACATATTCTTTCGAGACTCACTGTATCTGTGTATAAACTACCTCCTGCGATTTCACTGTATGATGCACGCAACACTGTGCGTTATCCAAGCTGGTTTAGTGCACGGTTTCTTTTTTTCGAATAAAATGAGCATGCACGGTTTCTTTTTTTCGAATAAAATGAGCAGCAAGTAGGATAAATTGCTGGCAACTAAGGATTATGTTGGGTGAATTCTACAGCAGACGGTCACCCAATCCCAAAGTTAAAGGAGCATTTGGATAACAAGTAGCTTCCGTAATTTAACGAGACCCGATACAATACTTTATAGTTTTTTTCAATGATATACCATTCATCTTGCACTTGCCACTGATGTGTGTGTTCTTATGATTGTAACAGCTGAACTCTCACGGCTGCTGGTCTGGAGAGCGGCCGTTGAATCCAGATCTGTATACACTTTTTCGTCAAAATACAGTGGAACAGTATGGGTCACTTTGGGTTTGACATTGTCATGGGCGATTTTGCCGTCCTATAGTTGTGTGTTGCAATCCATTTGTTGACGGGATCGTCGGAAGAATAGTGATAAGCTGCAGAATGGGCAGTTGTCTATAGTGTACAGAGCCGATAAAAGCCTCATTCCGAAAATCCATCGCTTTTATGAGCAGCGGAGCTTTTATGAACATTGCCGCTGACAGCAACTTCATCCTAGACTTTGCTTCTGTGACAAGATGAGGTTCTCTAATACAAATCTGTTGGTGCTTCTGTGACAAGCTGAGGTTCTCTAATACAAATCTGTTGGCCAATGTCAGTCACAATTCGGTTGGCGGTTAAAAAAGGGACACAATTTTCGCGGAGAGGATCGGCGGTGCTCCATTCTCTGCACTGCGAAACTTGGAGTTTGATTTTATTTACCCGGCTTCTAGGCGAAGGATGAAGTGACACCCGATTATCACCTTTCTCACCTCCTTGCGCCTCTGTAGCATTCTGAGATTGTACACATGGAGAGTCCACCACCACTCAAAGGTTCTCTCCGTTCACTAGGATTTGAACGGCAGAATTTCGCCATACTACGTCATATTTTGTGATTCCGCGTTTATATGAACCAATGAATGATTTTTGTTATGAATATTTTATTGGCAGCCATGTTCACCAATTTGAGCAGCTTAATAGCTGGATGTAGCAGCTTGAAATCAAAATTAAAGCGGAGACATTAGCCCAATAACCCTCTAGATGATTGTGCGAAATGGAACGGGATGACCTAATGTTTTGGCATGCTTCAAAATTATGGTGGGAAATAAGGACGAGCTGAGCTGTGATATCTCTCAATACATCGTGTTCCGAGTACTACTCAATCAGGGGCATTAAAGAAGAATATAAAAACTTCGTTCATCTTAATCCTTACCTTATAAATGCTTATGCACCAGTCTAATACTACATACGTATGCAGTGGAACAAAAATAAAAAAAGATCCGCATTATATTGTTTTTGGATGCTCTGGCAGAGTGTTCGCAGGGCGGCAATGGCGAGTAGAAGTAAAAGATTGATAAGAGCTTCATTGAAGGTTCTTCCTACCCAGCTTTATTCAGTATCTATATAAATATGTATAATATTCAGTTGCATTACAAAGCCCACAAGTTTTGCGACAGTTGTTGAACGCGAAACTCTTATCCGCTTCGGTTGTTAGGTTTGTGCACACGATCTTTGTATAGTTTGTGCACACGCTCTGGAGATACACTTCGTCTTCACACTGAAAAAGGATTGCGTTTATCTTGAAGGCCCGAACACATCTACGTGAAATGACTTACAGGAAGTTCGTCCGCTATGAAGGCGTTTGTAAGAAGAAGCGCACAGAAAATGAAGAAGAACATGCAGTCAGGTATTTTTCGATGTATGCATCGAGCACTGGCCCTATTTATACTGCATTATCAGGCGGGTCACACGTTCCGCCATCTACAGAGGCGGGGCTAGAAAGTGCACCGTTCGTTACGATCTGCCTGAATCAGAGTGTACTTTGTTTCTGCTCTATGAGGATAAACCTCGCAACCACTAAACCACTATTAGAAAGTAGATCAATATCTTTAATGAACAAAGTGGAACAAAGTCTTTAATGAACGCTTCTACATAGTCGCCACTTTTTTTGATACCTCGGTTGAAATAGGGACTCTCAATAGGTCAGCTCTAGGCTAGAAACCCATTAATCTAAAATAAATTTCAAGAAGATTCATCCCATCGAAAGCTTAGAGTTGCTGTATTTTCTCACAGCTGAAAACAGTGATAGGGTTAATGCGGTTGTATCATTCATTCAAATATTCGATACTGACGGCTGCAGCCATTTCACCAAGGAGGCCAATATGTTAAGCACCAAGTAATTCCGATCGGTACGGCGAGAATAAGAAGCGATGGGTATCACTCTACTATCATCCCCATTACTCCACTCATCACTCATTGTTCGGCAAAGTGGACACTATGGTGTTGATAATGCCAGTAAAGGCGGAGTCTGTTGAAGACAATGCCTCCTACAGATCTCAAAGGCTCACCTTTGACCGGAAAAAGGCGCCAGAAACCGTATTTCTTAGACCCTTAGCTTTCATTTGGCAAGGATCATGAAGAAATACGGTTTGTGATTGCGAAGAATTACAATTTGTCAATAATCGTGATCGTGATCTGACCGTGCTCGGAAGGATCTGACCATGCTCGGAAGGAAAGAAGATACTAAGCAGGAGAATTGGTTGTATAAAAATTAATCTTCACAAAAGGATTCGATTCGAAGCCATTTCCTGAGATTTTTTCCAAACTTTTTTCCGGTTATTTTTTTTTGAATGGCTTCACCACTCGTACATCTTGTGTCGCGAAAAGGTTCAAGTGTTGAATGGCGCTTCTCTGTGGTAACCGGAGACACACACACTCAAAACTGCATTTTGTAAAAAAAATCAAATCATATTTTGTAAATATATCCTTTCGTGAAGAAGGTTTCAGAGCAGGCCGATGACGGCGTCAATGAGGATCTAGGATATCGTACACCGTAAAGATAATGTTACCTATCATTCAACTGCATCATCCATTCAATTTCTTGATTCTAACTGGTGAAAGGGCTCACCAGAAAAGTTGCCTTTAAATCCCAATGGTATCTATCTATACGGGAGTAGTACAAAACGATGAACAACTTTCCTTCATTACACAGATTCCTAGACATTATAGTTAGCGGCGAATATCGTCCTTGAAAGGCGATTACGAAGAAGATGTCCTCTGCTGAATGGTTTCAGCTTTTTGCAAAGCTAGGGTACTGTCTTTCACGCGAATTCCGCTTCTGAAGCCACAAACCTTTATTCAAAGACAGGCATGGAACCGCCTGATTAACCACATCATCTCCACGCTGCGCTTCAGAGTTTAATGCTTCACAGTAATTGCATGTACATATTTAACATTCAGACTGCCTGCTACCACGCAGATGTGGGAGCCTTTACAGCGCTTCATTTCGACACGTGCATTGCTGCTCATGGATGTGATGATGACATACATAGTGCACACACGCATATTGTATACTTTAGCTTCACTGTTCATATTTTCTGATTGATCTGCCCTACTTCTCGTTATTTCCCCTCTTCACTTCCCCGTTAGGCTTTTTGCATTGTGAACCCTCCACACCACAGTTCTATCTGTACGATACATGTTTTCTCAAATGAAGATTGCTTTGCAGTGGTGTCTAATGCTCGCACTCATTTGACTGCTTTCGTTGCTCAGTGGATCGCTGGGTGTAGTCGTCTACGACGTCATCTCAGTTGCTCATTTATTGGGGCGCAACTATTACTATGGTGGTGATATACGGAAAAGGTGCAACATCTATCCAGCTGGAGGAATCAAGTAATTTTCCTATGCTTTGAGAGATTAAACTCACCTTTTGAAGCGCGTATTTCATGGCAAGATACGAGATTCTAGTAATGAAATATAACCCGATAACGGCTATCAAGAGCAGAGAAAAAGTAGATTTTGGCTTGAGTAATCAACAACGTGTGCAGGCTCATTTTCTGTTCCCGTGCAAATGCCACTCCGCATTCACCACTCACGCTTGGACTGCGACTAACCTTACCATACATTGACTGATTAATGGTGATTGGCTTGACGACCTGGGAGAAGTCCCTGCAAGCGTCAGCGAAAATTTTGTAACCATGTTGACCGAACTCGCCCAAATCAGAATCTACTTTTAATCTGCATTTCCCATCTAGATAACCGTTATCGAGTTATATTTTATTACTAGAATCTTTTCAGATCATGGGAGAATTACCCTAAATTCCCATAATAATAGCGGTTTAATTTACCGGTAAAGAAGAATTTTTGAAAAAATATTTTTGAAATATTATTTGTTCTACTTCGTCGTCATCGTTTATATCGTATCATCCAACCTTTTCATTTGCTTTCACAATGACATCGGGAGGAAATCGTCCTTCTGGCATCAACTTCTTCTTGAAAAGTAGCATTGGGCTAAATTTCTCTCCAGCAGCAGTCACTCCCAATACAACAGCAAAATTAGATTTCTCATAGCCGCTAGAATCAGTTTGAATGTTTTCTCATCCCCATCAACTGTCCGTTCATAGATGATATCAAAGGGAACAGGTACTTCATCAATATTTCCCAAATTGAAAGGGGATACTTTCACGGCGTCAGCTGCAACGAACTTTCGAAAATCCGAGCAGATTTATAGAAGGTAAGACGGCAATGGTTGACCGACCCTAGTTCTTCTTCAAACAGAGAGCTTTTTTCGTGCCGTAGACAGGCTGCACCAATGCAGAGATGCTTTAAAAATTTGGTGAACATGCCCTTCTACTAAATCCTTTGCTTTGATCCTTATTTCTTTCACCGTGAGAGCTCTGTTTTCTTTTCGCTTTTTGAAAACTCAGTTGCAGACTGAATTCTTCAACTTCTCCAACGCTTGTTTTTTTTGTATCGCCGGGCTCTCTTCGATGCTGGCATCTCTTGAAGATTTTGTCGATAAACAACCCACTTCCTCATCATTGCCTCAGTGTCTTCGAAATGGCTAGCCGCTGCCAATGTTAGATGCAAATCACGATAATTGACGGCGTTAAGCTTGAAAGCTGCTGTATAGGATTCACGACATTCACCTAAAAAATAGCAGGTGATACAGGATAGAAAAAGTATAGAAAACGGTAAGAATACAGGTGTAGTTGTAGGCTATTACTGCGATAATCATGAGCACAAAACGCCAGAAAAAACGTATACAAACGTCAATTTTCATTTTCTAGCACGAGCCGCTCTTATCTATGGACCGCTCTTGTGTATGGAATTTGAGGGTACTTGATTCCTCCAGCTGAGTATTTGCTGCACCTTTTCCGTTGCGCCCCATAATTGAGCAACTGAGATGACGTCGTAGACGACTACATCCAGCGATCCACTGAGTAACGAATGCAGTCAAATGAGTGCGAGCATTAGACTTCACTGCAAAGCAATCTTCATTTGAGAAAACATGTATCGTACAGATAAATGAACTGTGGTGTGGAGGGTTCACAATAGCAAAAAGCGTAGTGGAAGTGAAGAGGGGAAATAACGAGAAGTAGGGCAGATTAATTAGGAAATATGAGCAATGAATAAAGTACACAGTATGTATGATTGCACAATGTATATCATCATCACATCCATGAGCAGCAATGCACGTGTCGAAATGAAGCGCTGCAAAGGCTCCCTCATCTGCGTGGTAGTAGGCAGTTTGAATGTTAAATGTGTAAATCTGGGTGGGTACAAAGTGGTACGAATGGAAATTTTCGCACATATGGTGCGAACTCTTCGCACCTATGGCGCGAGGTAACAGTTACGAGGTGCGGGAGCCATGGGGTCATCTGTTGCCCAAAAATTGCATTAACGGCAAGTAATTAAAGAATCAACTGACTAGAAAAGAGAAGTTGAAAGCGGAGCAAACATATTTATAACTCATTCGTATAATATGTCAATTTTTAATTATTATCTGAGAATGCAAGAAGTGAAACATGCAAATATGCTTGCACCAGAGATATTTACAAAATTGGTAAAACATTTTCACAAAGCCGTAAACAAGCCAAATTCGGCTCAATCTATGCGAATGCGCACGGGCAAGACTTTTAGGCAAATTACGGAATGTCTAGCTATATTCACAAGACTTGGTCCATAGAATAATCTGGCAATGTGTTGAACGTTTTGCGACAACCGTACCTCGAAATCAAAATCTTTCTGATAGACAAAATCTAACTCTGGTCTTTTAAATGAAACAGAGCTTCCGTTTCGACTGCTCTAGACCTTACTGCGGCAAGCTTAGAACGTTTATACTATGGAAAATGTAGTATTATAGTAGTGTTAAAAACACGAAGACCACAAATTCCTTGATTGGGAAATGCTGGTTGGGGGGAGAGTTTTTGCTTGACTATGATCATTTTCAAATACAAGGTCGCAGCCAAACAAAGGCGAAGGTCCAATCAGCCTTTCTGTGAATACCAGTTTTGAAAAAAAAAGAGAGGGGTGCCTGTCAAAATGCTGCTATGGTAATGGTCCGAATAATGGCAACAGTCCTCGCAAATCTCCTTCAGTGGTGATAAAGATACCGAATATCTCCAAATTTTTGATGCCACACCGAAGTCAGTGTGGGGCAACAAACGGTATGCTGTCTCAGATGTGTGTTTGTGATAAGGACTGTGCTGAAGCAGAATGACATTAATAGAAATCGTAAAATCAGGGCCACGACCTCTGAAGTTAACACCGACTCCAGATATTCAAAGAGCGATAGGAAATCACAAATTTTAAGATGCTATATATAATCGATTAACTCTTCTGCATGTCTGCCTCTTGGATTGCTTGTTAGTTTCTTCGGTTATTGGCACGTCATATATGAGGCTCGGCATTGAGGCTTTTAGGAAAGGTTTGGGGCAGGCACTTGAGCTAATACAAGCTCACAGTGGGCTATGCGTGCGCCGAAATATCTGTAGCTCAAGCTGTGAATTCTTCTTTCGCTTCCGAAACAACCTAGCCACGGGAAAAAGGCACCGAGCTTGCGAACAGGAGGAGAGGCAGCTCCCCACAATGTGCGGGACATAATCTCAACGAGCAGTGTTACCAGATGAAATCACAGCTTAACCTCGGTAGATTCCAGGAATCGAAAAATGGTGGGCATGGGCAATGTCCAAGCTCTATTAAGCATACAGCATATTTTAAATAATAGATTATTATCAAATTAACATCGGCGAAAATTTACCATTAAAATCATTCGATTTCTTTCTCTGTTTTGATATTTCCCCTTTCTAGTCAGTTTATTCCTTAATTACTTGACCTCACTTGCTGTTAATGCAAGTTTTGGGCAACAGATGACCCCTTGATTCTCGCACCTCGTAATTGTTTCCTCGCACCATATGTGCGAAAATTTCCATTCGTACCACTTTGTACACACCCGTGTAAATCTGAATGTTAAATGTCTTTGAATAAAGGTTTGTGGCTTCAGAAGCGGAATTCGCGTGAAAGACAGTATCCTAGCTTTGCAAAAAGCTGAAACCATTCAGCAGAGGATATCTTCTTCGTAATCGCCTTTCAGGGACGATATTCGCCGCTAACTGTAATGTCTAGGAATCTGTGTAATGATGGAAAGTTGTTCATCGTACTGTACTACTCCCGTATAGATAGATACCATTGGGATTTAAAGGCAATTTTTCTGGTGAGCCCTTTCACCAGTTATCAAGAAATTGAATGGATGATACAGTGGAATGATAGGTAACATTATCTTTACGGTGTACGATATCCTGAATCCTCATTGACTGCCTTGAAACCTTCTTCACGAAAGGATATATTTACAAAATATGATTTGATTTTTTTTTACAAAATGCAGTTTTGAGTGTGTGTGTGTCTCCGGTTACCACAGAGAAGCGCCATTCAACACTTGAACTTTTCGCGACACAAGATGTACGAGTGGTGAAGCCATTCAAACAAAAAATAACCGGAAAAAGTTTGGAAAAATTCTCAGGCAATGGCGCCTTTCTGGCGCCTTTCTCCGGTCAAAGGTGAGCCCTTGAGATCTGTAGGAGGCATTGTCTTCAACAGACTCCGCCTTTACTGGCATTATCAACACCATAGTGTCCACTTTGCCGAATAATGAGTGATGAGTGGAGTAATGTGGATGATAGTAGAGTGATACCCATCGCTTCTTATTCTCGCCGTACCGATCGGAATTACTTGGTGCTTAACATATTGGCCTCCTTGGTGAAATGGCTGCAGCCGTCAGTATCAAATATTTGAATGAGTGATACAACCGCATTAACTCTATCACTGTTTTCAGCTGTGAGTAAATACAGCAACTCTAAGCTTTCGATGGGATGAATCTTCATGAAATTTATTTTAGATCTAATGGAGTTTCTAGCCTAGAGCTGACCTATTGAGAGGCCCTATTTCAACCGAGGTATCAAAAAAAGTGGCGACTAGGCAAAAGCGTTCATTAAAGACTTTGTTCCACTTTTGTTCATTAAAGATATTGATCTACTTTCTAATAGTGGTTTAGTGGTTGCGAGGTTTATCTTCATAGAGCAGAAACAAAGTACACTCTGATTCTGGCAGATCGTAACGAACGGTGCTCTTTCCAGCCCCGCCTCTGTAGATGGCGGAACGTGTGACCCGCCTGATAATGCAGTATAAATAAGGCCAGTGCTCGATGCATACATCGAAAAATACCTGACTGCATGTTCATCTTCATTTTCTGTGCGCTTCTTCTTACGAACGCCTTCACAGCGGACGAACTTCCTGTAAGTCATTTCACGTAGATGTGTTCGGCCTTCAAGATAAACTCAATCCTTTTCCAGTGTGAAGACGAAGTGTATCTCCAGAGCGTGTGCACAAACTATACAAAGATCGTATGCACAAACCTAACAACCGAAGAGGATAAGAGTTTCGCGTTCAACAACTGTCGCAAAACTTGTGGGCTTTGTAATGCAACTGAATATTATACATATTTATATAGATACTGAATAAAGCTGTGTAGGAAGAACCTTCAATAAAGCTCTTATCAATCTTTTCTTGTACTCGCCATTGCCGCCCTACGAACACTGCAGTTGTTCCACTGCATACGTATGTAGTATTAGACTGGTGCATAAGCATTTATAAGGTAAGGATTAGGATGAACGAAGTTTTTATATTCTTCTGTAATGCCCGTGATTGAGTAGTACTCGGAACACGATGTATTGAGAGAAATCACAGCTCAGCTCGTCCTTATTTCCCACCATAATTTTGAAGTATGCCGAAACATTAGGTCATCCCTTTCCATTCCGCACAATCGTCTAGAGGGTTATTGGGCTAATGTCTCCGCTTTGATTTTGATTTCAAGCTGCTACATCCAGCTATTACGCTGCTCAAATTGGTGAACATGGCTGCCAATAAGATATTCATAACAAAAATCATTCATTGGTTGATATAAACGCGGAATCACAAAATATGACGTAGTATGGCGAAATTCTGCCGTTCAATTCGTAGTGAACGGAGAGTTATTTCAGGGAAGAGTATATTGAGACTTAAAGGTGTTTTTCAGATTTACATTGAAGCAATACACAAAGAATTAATCACCTTCATGGCATGTGCTAAAAAGCACGTAGGAGTTTCATCATGGTTACTCTAAGCAAGTGCGCTGCGGCAATCGGAGGGCTCGGAAGATGAAGCAATGGTCCCAGCAGGCATGGGTTGGGGTTCGTATATTCATATATACCCTTTATGCCAAACGACAGTGATTTTCTTTGTCAGCGCATTAGATTGAGTCTAATTACAAGTTTTCAGCAAATTTGGTAATCGGATTTTTTTAGACGGGCGGAGTAGATTGGCTGTTCGCGATGAATGAGAGTCGTATGTATTCGTGCTCTGAGGTTCAACTACCCTTGGAGGCTCATTTCTCGCAAATCGAGATTTTGAAAACCAAGCTCGAAAAAGTAAGTTTTGACATCTTCTTTCCATTTCTGGAAGTGTTAAGTAACAAATCCGATGAAAATCAAGAAAATATGCACCGCTTGAATTGATATCATTGCTAGAACTCCTCTTCTCGAGCACCAGACGTGAGGAATGGTTATGATTTTCTGACATGTGGAGATGTCGTCTCCCTTGTCGAAGATGCAGTCGAAGGTATAGCAGTGCCCTCCTTAAATTTTCGAGCTTAGGTCAAAACCTCGATCGTTTTTGAAAATTTGTCCTTCGAGGACTTTTGACCCCGTGAGCAGAAATATCGTGTCCATTCCGAGCAAAAACTGCTCCACTTATGCGCCATGAGCGCTAGAAGGCACGACACATTGGACCTCTAAGCTAGCTGGAAACTAATAGTGGGAAGTAGCCTGACATGTTAAAAAACGATTACAATCCATTTCCCAGCGCCTGGCAGAGCGAGGCCTACGGACTTGGACAAACGTGCATCGATCTCTCTCATCCCGCCACACACTCTCGCTCTCGCCACGTACTCTCTCACCCAAGTCCGTAGGGCCACGCCCTGCCAGACGTCGGGAACTGGACTGTACAGCACTTAAATTTTAATTTCATATCTGAATACTTGTTCACCTAGAAACTGAAAATTCAAATTTTGCTAAAATCTTTGCTCAGTGTGGATTAAACTAGCAACTCTTTTTAGGCATCCGCGGAACAGCTCAGGAAAAATAAAGGCTAGTTAATGTTTCGGTTTTCGAAATACGCGCCATGTCCTGAAAGCTCCTCCGTGTCAGTCCAACCTCGCCTACATCTTCCACACCAGCTCTGCTCTTCGATTATCTTCTTGAGCTCCTACCGTAGCGAAACTTCTACCATAGTGAAAATCAAAATCAGTGATGAGAATCTAATTTTGAGACCGTAATCATAAGAGAAAAATGAGGAGAAAACAAGAGACACCCATCAATGTAAAACGGCCTGAAGTCATGTGCAGTAACGGTACTTTCTAATCAGATGCATGAGCCCTAACGCCGTCACTCACGCTTCATACGCGAGATAGCTTTCTATACACAACAGCTATGGGCCGCTCAAGTTGTACACGGAATGATTCATTAAATCTGTCTTAGAAAAAGGACAAGGATAAAGTTTTTGTTGATATTCAATTCCTTCAGTGGGATGCGTTGCGCCCTCTATTTCCATCATGGTGGCAGGTGATAATGGTCCGGCCTATACAGTGACTCACGGGAGTTAGCCGATGTACAGGACAGTGCTCCCAGATGTGGGCGTTGATGCGGGAATTGATCCACATACTGTGCGAATGGGAGTGCGCACAACCTGTCACCACACAATCTCCGCCTGGACACTTTCTCTGTAGTATGGTGTCATGGAATATATGTTTAATATCCACACAGTAAGGAAGCTGCTACTACAAAGTGACGAGGTTGTAGAGGTTGTTCTGTTTTACAAATTGTGCTTCTGTTTTCACTATCCATTTCTTGGCATTCAAAGGAGAACAGTTGAATTCGACGACATACAGGAGTGATATAGAAAGTACAATTATCTTTCTTAAGTGTAAGAACATAAGTGCGTGCCTTCACCTATGCCTAAATATTTCGAGCTATAGACGCATGGTACATTGTGGCAACCACACTTACTATGTACACTACACAGCTGCTTTGTTGTTTCCCACTTACTGCCATCTACTAATAATTATTCTCTCTGCTGTACAAATCATGACATGATGTAATACGGAGCTCGTTACGCGGGACCTCAGGCGGAAGGCCCGACAGTTTGCTTCGAGAAGATGCGCAAACACGCCACAATGAAATATTTCTTAATGCACGGGGTGTGCGCGGAGTGGCGCAGGCAAATAACGATGAATTGGCATAACAGAATATGGTCTTTTTGAAGAGCTGGTATGCTATGAGGGTGAATGCAAGCATCAAATTGCGCCAAACTTAGAAATTGTTCATTCAGAAGATCCGAAGCCTATAAGGAGTTTCCGAAAAACCATTGCACAACTGTCATAGTGCCGGAGCTATTAGGCTGCCGCATAAATCTTGCAACGCTTTCGTAAATTCTGGTGGTTTCTTTGCTCTCAAACTTCATCATGCATTAGCTACCAACGTGTGCAAGAATATGCCCCAAAAACATTAGCAAAATGTATATCATGTGACCTCGTTCAGTTGGAGCAAGAATCGGTTTCAATTCGGATTGCCATATCTAGGAACGCAATTTGTTAGCAATATCTTCATGATCTCTAGTTGATCAAACAGCTGCTAATAATTACGCAGCAGCTACTGTGAATGACTCCTGCTATTCTACGTGTCTCGCTGCTGCTGTCGTTTTGGATCACGAATTTGTTGTCCACCCACTCCTCAGGTGACTCTGCAGCCCTACGACAACCAGCACCCTATATGGTCATGTCTTCTAGAAGCCATAGCAATCTGGGTGTATTACAATTCAGCCGTATGTGTGACCAAATATTGGCTGTGCTGTTCTTGATTTACTAAAGCCTGCGAGGACCCACAATTAGAGTTGAACGTTGCGCACTCTCTTTTAGCAATACGAATGTGTACCACCGGCAGAATGAAGGAACATCATCGTTGCGTGTGGCAGGAATGTCTGTATTTCAGGCCAGAACTATTTGCAGATTTTTTGAGGCTCTTTGTGATAAACATCTTCAGAAACCGACTAACAGTTGCTTCCATCGTTTTTCGAAAAGCAGCTGATTTGTTTTGCAATATGTGCAACATGTCCGCATGTATTAGATCGTCCCATTCAAACATGCACGGTTTCTTTTTTCGAATAAAATGAGCAGCAAGTAGGATAAATTGCTGGCAACTAAGGATTATGTTGGGTGAATTCTATAGCAGACGGTCACCCAATCCCAAAGTTAAAGGAGCATTTGGACAACGAGTAGCTTCCGTAATTTAACGAGACCCGTTACAATACTTTATAGTTTTTTCGATGATATACCATTTATCTTGCACTTGCCACTGATCTGTGTGTTCTTATGATTGTAACAGCTGAACTCTCACGGCTGCTGGTCTGGAGAGCGGCCGTTGAATCCAGATCTGTATACACTTTTTCGTCAAAATACAGTCGAACAGTATGGGTCACTTTGGGTTTGACATTGTCATGGGCGATGTTTGCCGTCCTATAGTTGTGTGTTGCAATCCATTTGTTGACGGGATCGTCGGAAGAATAGTGATAAGCTGCAGAACGGCAGTTGTCTATAGTGTACAGAGCCGATAAAAGCCTCATTCCGAAAATCCGTCGCTTTTATGAGCAGCGGAGCTTTTATGAACGTTGCCGCTGACAGCAACTTCATCCTGGACTTTGCTTCTGTGACAAGATGAGGTTCTCTAATACAAATCTGTTGGCCAATGTCAGTCACAATTCGGTTGACGGTTAAAAAAGGGACACAATTTTCGCGGAGAGGATCGGCGGTGCTCCATTCCATTCTCACTGCGCCACTTGGAGTCTGATTTTATTCCCCCGGCTTCTAGGCGAAGGATGAAGTGACACCCGATTATCACCTTTCTTACCTCCTTGCGCCCCTGTAGCACTCTGAGACTGTACACATGGAGAGTCCCCCACCACTCAAAGGTTCTCTCCGTTCACTACGATTTGAACGGCAGAATTTCGCCATACTACGTCATATTTTGTGATTCCGCGTTTATATTTATTTATTTATTTATTTATCATACACTTGATCTAGTGCGCCACTAAAAGTATGGTAAGGAGCGATGTAAACAGTAGAGTAAGTAACCGAAATCGAACTAAGTTACCAATATCAGTCCGTCTAGTATTCATACCTTAGAGGAGTAAAGGAAATAAAAGATCCACCTTTAAAAGTGTGCTCAGCCTCATGACTGTAGTGGTAGCCCGTATCCATCATAACTGATTAGCCAGTAACCACACCAGTTGGACATGGTGCCTCGTTCCAGTAGGAGTCATAGAACGTAGTCGGCACTTCGGTACACGGGTATGCCAACTTCCCACGTGGAACCGACTCGTCGGCTGCTGGCATATAGAGCGAAAAATAAATATAGACGGCTGGGCTTACAGTCAAAAGGAGCCTGACAGGAAGAGAATGACAACGAATTGCGACAGATGAACGCCAGACGAATTGAAGCGGACCGGAAGTCCATAACTCAGTTCGAAAAAAAAAACAAAAACAAAACAAAAAGAATTAAAACTAAAACAGCTTATAAAAAAAAAACAGTGCGAGGGATTGACCGGAGGCAACTAAAGCATCCCAAAGAGCAAGCAGACAGGGGGAATCAGTGCCAGTACACAGGAGAGAAACACAGCGGAATCGAAGCTGGAGGCTAGGGTATCAACCACATGACGCATCTGGAACCGCTAATGTCCATCATAGTGAACGAGATGGAGTATTATCGTCCTCCTGCTTGAAACGTCAGTCACACGGTGTCAACAAGCATATCCGTCAAGCATTGATAAGCATAGGCTGGAACTATCAGGCTAACCTGTAATTCTCAGAACATAGAAGTGGTTCAACTCGTAAGCCAAGAATTTGAGATAAATCACAGTTTCGTAATCTGAACTGGAATACCTTACCGTTAGTGGACTGCAGTATTTCCCGTGGTAGTTTTTCCAGCCACCGCGTAGTCCGGAAGAAGAATGAATTAAACGTTTGAGAGTGATTGAATCTCCGCACTCTCTTACTTTGCACAGTAAACCCATTAGATCTTGAACTACTCGGCCGAAATATCCAGTATCTGTTGGCTTTAAGCTTGACCTCTTTGCGAATGATGCGAAAACAATAAGTGAGATCTTTGATGATTCGCCTGTGTTTTAGACTCATCAAGCCAAACAATTTTAAGCGTACTTCGTATCTGGGAAAGGCTGTATTGTGTGCCTGGATACAATCTGAGAAACAATATCCTGGTAAATGTTTGCTGTACTTTCTCTAGCTTCGAAATATCTTTCTTTAGCGTAGGGCTCCACACCTGAGAACAGTATTCCAGATGTGGAAGAACATAGGCCTTATATAGTCGCACTAGGACCTTATGGTCTTTGCTAAACACATTGCGTAAGATGAGAAACAGAGCAGCATAAGCCTTGCTAACCACAGCGTCTATATGGGCAGAGAATTTGAGATTGGAGCCGAAAAGCACACCTAGGTCTTTTGCTGAAGTGCAGCAGGCAAGCTTGGTGCCATATATTTCATAATTTGGTGAGATACCCCCACCCAAATGCAAAACGGAACACTTATCAAGATTAACAGGTATCCCCCATGCGGAAGCCCACTCTGTCATACGTGCAATAGATCTACTAAGCGAAAGTTGAGCTTCGTCACGATCATCATTATCGTATGACGTGTATATTTTGATATTGTCGGCATACATCAGCGCTTTGACATGAGTTGAGGTCGTTACAAAGGCAGGAAGATCAATAGTATAAATGAGGAACATTAGGGGAGATAGCACACTTCCCTGGGGGACTCCACTGCAACAGCCATAACGTTTGGAAAAACAACGGCCGACTCGAACTGTCATATGTCTGTCACTAAAGTAAGATCTGAACCAGCTCAGCAACTGCCCACCAATGCCAAGGATTTCCAATTTCTTAAGAAGCTTCACGTGACTGACTTTGTCAAAAGCCTTGGAAAGATCAACAAAAACAACGTCTACTGCTCTGCCATTATTCAGAGCAGTGGTCCAGTCAAAGACGGCATCGAGGAGGTTAGAGGCGGTGGAAGCCCCGCTTGAGAATCCATGTTGTTCCTCAGGAATAACATCAAATCTATGAAGCCAAGTCTCAATCTTGTCTCTAATTAGTCTTTCCATAACTTTAGCAGCAGTTGGTGTGATGCTAATTGGTCGAAAATCTGATACTAATCGGCTGCTGGATTTCTTAGGGATGGCAGATACGATGGATTCCTTCCAGATGTCGGGCACTTCTCCAATGGGCATAGAAATATTGAAAATATGTGCTAGTGGTGTACATAACGAGTGAGCGCACCTTCGGAAAACTATCTGAGGAATGCCGTCATATGGTTCAGCAAGAGATGGCTTGAGTGTAGAAAGAACTTTAAAAATGTCTCGAGGGTGAAAGAGCAACTGTGTGAGACGGTGGTTAATACGGAATTGGCTGCTGAACTAAATCTCATCTTCAAGCCTGTTCGAATAGAACACATTGGCAAAAAACTTAGCTAGGGCATCAGCTTTCTCCTCGTCCGAGATGAAGAGAGAGCCGAACGAGTCAGAAAGCACGGGTAAAGCCGGAGAGGATTTAGTCCTTTGCTTGATAAAGCGGAAGAGCAGTTTTAAATTTGGATTGGTCGACAACCGCTTTTCACGATTTTCTATAAATTTTTTGATATGTATGTCAAGATCTTTGCGAACTTTCCTATATAGCGCATCGGAAAGAGGATTACAACTCGAGCGGAAAAGTCGGATTTTCTGAGCCATCAGATTCTCGATATGAATGGGATATCTTAGGTGCGGCCGGACTGGAAATTTAAATGGGACAAAATGGGAAAATGCGGCATAAACTTCCAGGCAAAATCTTTTGTAGATATTTAATAGAGGTGTATTTGTCGAAAACGGCCCACCAATCAATACTACAGAAGAAAGAGTCTAACATCTTGTAATCAAGGTTCATGAAGTCGGGTGTAGGTATTGCTAGTATGGATGTAAGCTTATGAGCTACTTTGAAAGTGACTACGTTATGATCTGCATTAGCAAAAGGAGGGAGAACGGAAACATTGTCAACCACTGATGAAGAGGACAGAACCAGGTCCAAGACATTCTCACCGAGGGTAGGTTCAGTCACGTACTGGTTGAAGCCACAATTATTAAAAAACTGAAGATACCGAGCTGAGGAGTGATTACGAGGTTGCTTCGTTTTCCAGTCCACATTGAGGTTAAAGTCACCTATCAGAAGGGTATGGTACCGAGCAGAGGCAAGATCGGATAGAAGTTCAATGAAAGGAATATCATCACCTGGGGCGGTATTGGGAGGGCGGTAGACAGCAACAAATCTCGGTGATGACGAGTTAGAGGCATTGAGAATTTCAAAACAAATCACATCTGGGCCAAATGCAGCGTCAATTTTTATCTCTTTGGAAATCAGAAAGGAACTGACAAAACGACAAATTCCACCCCCTCTCCTACTTTTACGATCATTTCTGTAGACAGTATAAGGAAAACTAGCAGTCAATTCGCTATTGCCTATCTTTGAGTTAAGCCAAGTTTCAGTTATCACAAGAACGTCGGGTTTGAACTTACTTAAAAACATATGCAAGTGGTGGATTTTATTCACTATACTACGGGCGTTGAAAAGGCAGCAAGCAAAAGTGGAATCATACACTGGGCCATGCTTTAGTGGGAGTTTCCCGAACGGTTCTGTGGTAGCTCGGAAATATGCCTGAGTTCACCTCTGTATACCACCCACTCCCGATTCGGCTTCCCCTTATTTCGTTCCCTAGCCTGTTGTCGCAGCTCATACTCGCGTTTTCTTTCGTCAGGAGTCAAGCTCTTCCGGACGTAAGTATTCGCAAACCCGGCTGAGCGTAGAAACTTGGCATTCGCAAGCGCAGTGCGCCAATGCGAACGAGAGGGCAGGAGAATTTTGACAAGTCTAGGGCGAGACTGGTCCTCCTTACCCATACGATATACCTCAACCGGCCTGCATTCAACTTTAAGCGCATCTAAAATATCAAAAACTTTTGCTTCCAAATCCCTCTGCCTTTCGGAGGGCCATAGGTGGGATGGCGCTTCGTCTATCCCACTGACCACAATGCTCCTCGGGCGCTTGTCGGCATCTAAAAACTCCGAAACATCTTTGGAGATTTTGTCGGCAAGCACGAGGAGCATTATTCGATCAGCGGGTCACTGTTGCGCTCCAACACGGCTTTAATAAGCTGGGCGGGCGACAGCGTGGCGTAATCTATATCCATCGAGGCTGTGACGGAACTATTGTTGGAATCCCCTTGTTTGGTCACAGATGATTCGCTGGAGGTACCTAAGGTTTCCTTCCTTTTGCTAAGCCGATCTACTTTTGGTGCCATGATCAATACTATAGGCCGCACACGAATCGATTGAAAAATAATATCACGAAACACCAACCGAACCGAACTTTGACAAATGAACTTGAAAGGTAATGACTGCGCGATATTAATTCAAAAACTTATGACGAGCAGCTATAAACCAAATCAATCAGCCAACAAGAATGGAGGAAAACACTGAAATTATTCGGAAAATACTGAAAAAAATCAGACGATTACGAAACGCCGCCGCTCAGGAATTAGGCTATCTTCCAGTATATGACACATGGAGAGTCCCCCACCACTCAAAGGTTCTCTCCGTTCACTACGATTTGAACGGCAGAATTTCGCCATACTACGACATATTTTGTGATTCCGCGTTTATATCAACCAATGAATGATTTTTGTTATGAATATTTTATTGGCAGCCATGTTCACCAATTTGAGCAGCTTAATAGCTGGATGTAGCAGCTTGAAATCAAAATTAAAGCGGAGACATTAGCCCAATATCCCACTAGATGATTGTGCGAAATGGAACGGGATGACCTAATGTTTTGGCATGCTTCAAAATTATGGTGGGAAATAAGAAAGAGCTGAGCTGTGATATCTCTCAATACATCGTGTTCCGAGTACTACTCAATCACGGGCATTACAGAAGAATATAAAAACTCGTTCACCCTAATCCTTACCTTATAAATGCTTATGCACCAGTCTAATACTACATACGTATGCAGTGGAACAACTGCAGTGTTCGTAGGGCGGCAATGGCGAGTACAAAAAAAGATTGATAAGAGCTTTATTGAAGGTTCTTCCTACACAGCTTTATTCAGTATCTATATAAATATGTATAATATTCAGTTGCATTACAAAGCCCACAAGTTTTGCGACAGTTGTTGAACGCGAAACTCTTATCCGCTTCGGTTGTTAGGTTTGTGCATACGATCTTTGTATAGTTTGTGCACACGCTCTAGAGATACACTTCGTCTTCACACTGAAAAAGGATTGCGTTTATCTTGAAGGCCCGAACACATCTACGTGAAATGACTTACAGGAAGTTCGTCCGCTGTGAAGGCGTTCGTAAGAAGAAGCGCACAGAAAATGAAGAAGAACATGCAGTCAGGTATTTTTCGATGTATGCATCGAGCAATGGCCTTATTTATACTGCATTATCAGGCGGGTCACACGTTCCGCCATCTACAGAGGCGGGGCTGGAAAGTGCACCGTTCGTTACGATCTGCCTGAATCAGAGTGTACTTTGTTTCTGCTCTATGAGGATAAACCTCGCAACCACTAAACCACTATTAGGAAGTAGATCAATATCTTTAATGAACAAAAGTGGGCTACGCTTCTGCCTAGTCGCCACTTTTTTTGATAACTCGGTTAAAATAGGGCCTCTCAATAGGTCAGCTTTAGGCTAGAAACTCCATTAGATCTAAAATAAATTTCATGAAGATTCATCCCATCGAAAGCTTAGAGTTGCTGTATTTACTCACAGCTGAAAACAGTGATAGGGTTAATGCGGTTGTATCATTCATTCAAATATTTGATACTGACGGCTGCAGCCATTTCACCAAGGAGGCCAATATGTTAAGCACCAAGTAATTCCGATCGGTACGGCGAGAATAAGAAGCGATGGGTATCACTCTACTATCATCCCCATTACTCCACTCATCACTCATTGTTCGGCAAAGTGGACACTATGGTGTTGATAATGCCAGTAAAGGCGGAGTCTGTTGAAGACAATGCCTCTTACAGTTCTCCTGGGCTCACCTTTGACCGGAGAAAGGCGCCAGAAACCGTATTTCTTAGACCCTTAGCTTTCATTTGGATACCAAGTTCAGGAATTTCTCATTACCCGTACCACGGTCTTTGACATGTGCGCTGACATGGGCAAGGATCATGAAGAAATACGGTTTGTGATTACGAAGAATTACAATTTGTCAATAATCGTGATCGTGATCTGACCGTGCTCGGAAGGATCTGACCATGCTCGGAAGGAAAGAAGATACTAAGCAGGAGAATTGGTTGTATGAAACTTAATCTTCACGAAAGGATAATATTCGAAGCCATTGCCTGAGAATTTTTCCAAACTTTTTCCGGTTATTTTTTGTTTGAATGGCTTCCCACTCGTACATCTTGTGTCGCGAAAAGTTCAAGTGTTGAATGGCGCTTCTCTGTGGTAACCGGAGACACACACACACTCAAAACTGCATTTTGTAAAAAAAATCAAATCATATTTCGTAAATATATCCTTTCGTGAAGAAGGTTTCAAGGCAGATGACGGCGTCAATGAGGATTCAGGATATCGTACACCGTAAAGATAATGTTACCTATCATTCCACTGTATCATCCATTCAATTTCTTGATTCTAACTGGTGAAAGGGCTCACCAGAAAAGCTGCCTTTAAATCCCAATGGTATCTGTCTATATGGGAGTAGTACAGTACGATGAACAACTTTCCTTCATTACACAGATTCCCAGACATTATAGTTAGCGGCGAATATCGTCCTTGAAAGGCGATTACGAAGAAGATGTCCTCTGCTGAATGGTTTCAGCTTTTTGCAAAGCTAGGATACTGTCTTTCACGCGAATTCCGATTCTGAAGCCACAAACCTTTATTCAAAGACAGGCATGGAACCGCCTGATTAACCACATCATCTCTACGCTGCGCTTCAGAGTTCTATGCTTCACAGTAATTGCATGTACATATTTAACATTCAGACTGCCTGCTACCACGCAGATGTGGGAGCCTTTACAGCGCTTCATTTCGACATGTGCATTGCTGCTCATGGATGTGATGATGATATACATAGTGCACTCACACATATTGTGTACTTTAGCTTCATTGATCATATTTTCCGATTGATCTGCCCTACTTCTCGTTATTTCCCCTCTTCACTTCCCCGTTACGCTTTTTGCTATTGTGAACCCTCCACACCACAGTTCATTTATCTGTACGATACATGTTTTCTCAAATGAAGATTGCTTTGCAGTGGTGTCTAATGCTCGCACTCATTTGACTGCTTTCGTTGCTCAGTGGATCGCTGGGTGTAGTCGTCTACGACGTCATCTCAGTTGCTCATTTATTGGGGCGCAACTATTACTATGGTGGTGATATACGGAAAAGGTGCAACATCTATCCAGCTGGAGGAATCAAGCAATTTTCCTATGCTTTGAGAGAATAAACTCACCTTTTGAAGCGCGTATTTCCTGGCAAGATACGAGATTCTAGTAATGAAATAACTCGATAACGGCTATCAAGAGCAGAGAAAAAGTAGATTTTGGCTTGAGTAATCAACAACGTGTGCAGGCTCATTTCCTGTTCCCGTGCAAATGCCACTCCGCATTCACCACTCACGCTTGGACTGCGATTAACCTTACCATACATTGACTGATTAATGGTGATTGGCTTGACGACCTGGGAGAAATCCCTGCAAGCGTCAGCGAAAATTTTGTAACCATGTTGACCGAACTCGCCCAAATCAGAATCTACTTTTAATCTGCATTTCCCATCTTGATAACCGTTATCGAGTTATATTTTATTACTAGAATCTTTTCAGATCATGGGAGAATTACCCTAAAATTCTATAATAATAACGGCTTAATTTACCGGTAAAGAAGAAATTTTAAAAAAATATTTTTGAAATTTATTTGTACTAAACAACAAGGACTCCAACATGAACATGACACTGAACTTTTCCGATTTCTACTTCGTCATCATCGTTTATATCGTTTATCATCCAACCTTTTCATTTGCTTTCACAATGACATCGGGAGGAAATTGTCCTTCTGGCATCAACTTCTTCTTAAAAAGTAGCATTTGGTTAAATTTCTCTCCAGCAGCAGTCACTCCCAATATAAAAGCAAAATTAGATTTCTCACAGCCGTTAGAATCAGTTTGAATGTTTTCTCGTCCCCATCAACTGTCCGTTCATAGATGATATCAAAGGGAATAGGTACTTCATCAATATTTCCCAAATTGAAAGGGGATACTTTTACGGCGTCAGCTGCAAGGAACTTTCGAAAATCCGAGCAGACGTATAGAAGGTAAGACGGCAATGGTTGACCGACCCTAGTTCTTCTTCAACCAGAGAGCTTTTTTCGTGCCGTAGACAGGATGCACCAATGCAGAGACGCTTTAAAAAATTGGTGAACATGCCCTTCTACTAATTCCTTTGCTTTGGTCCTTATTTCTTTCACCGTGACAGCTCTGTTTTCTTTTCGCTTTTTGAAAACTCAGTTGCAGACTGAATTCTTCAACTTCTTCAACACTTGGTTTTTTTGTATCTCCGGGCTCTCTTCGATGCTGACATCTCTTGAAGATTTTGTCGATAAACAACCCACTTTCTCATAATTGCTTCAGTGACTTCGAAATGGCTAGCCGCTGCCAATGTTAGATGCAAATCACGATAATTGACGGCGTTAAGCTTGAAAGCTGCTGTATAGGATTTACGACATTCATCCAAAAAATAGCAGGTGATACAGGATAGAAAAAGTATAGAAAACGGTAAGAATACAGGTGTAGTTGTAGGCTATTACTGCGATAATCATGAGCACACAACGCCAGAAAAAACGTATACAAACGTCAATTTTCATTTTCTAGCGCGAGCCGCTCTTATCTATGGACCGCTCTTGTGTATGGAATTTGAGGGTACTTGATTCCTCCAGCTGAGTATTTGCTGCACCTTTTCCGTTACGCCCCATAATTGAGCAACTGAGATGACGTCGTAGACGACTACATCCAGCGATCCACTGAGTAACGAATGCAGTCAAATGAGTGCGAGCATTAGACTTCACTGCAAAGCAATCCTCATTTGAGAAAACATGTATCGTACAGATAATGAACTGTAGTGTGGAGGGTTCACAATAGCAAAAAGGGTAGTGGAAGTGAAGAGGGGAAATAACGAGAAGTAGGGCAGATTAATTAGAAAATATGAACAATGAATAAAGTACACAATATGTATGAGTGCACAATGTATATCATCATAACATCCATGAGCAGCAATGCACGTGTCGAAACGAAGCGCTGCAAAGGCTCCCACATCTGCGTGGTAGCAGGTAGTCTGAATGTTAAATTTGTACATGCAATTACTGTGAAGCATTGAACTCTGAAGCGCAGCGTAGAGATGATGTGGTTAATCAGGCGGTTCCATGCCTGTCTTTGAATAAAGGTTTGTGGCTTCAGAAGCGGAATTCGCGTGAAAAACAGTATCCTAGCTTTGCAAAAAGCTGAAACCATTCAGCAGAGGACATCTTCTTCGTAATCGCCTTTCAAGGACGATATTCGCCGCTAACTATAATGTCTGGGAATCTGTGTAATGAAGGAAAGTTGTTCATCGTACTGTACTACTGCCATATAGACAGATACCATTGGGATTTAAAGGCAGCTTTTCTGGTGAGCCCTTTCACCAGTTAGAATCAAGAAATTGAATGGATGATACAGTCGAATGATAGGTAACATTATCTTTACGGTGTACGATATCCTAGATCCTCATTGACGCCGTCATCTGCCTGCTCTGGAACCTTCTTCACGAAAGGATATATTTACAAAATATGATTTGATTTTTTTTTACAAAATGCAGTTTTGAGTGTGTGTCTCTCCGGTTACCACAGAGAAGCGCCATTCAACACTCGAACCTTTTCGCGACACCAGATGTACGAGTGGTGAAGCCATTCAAACAAAAAATAACCGGAAAAAGATTGGAAAAAATCCCAGGCAATGGCTTCGAATCGAATCCTTTTGTGAAGATTAAGTTTCATACAACCAATTCTCCTGCTTAGTATCTTCTTTCCTTCCGAGCATGGTCAGATCCTTCCGAGCACGGTCAGATCACGATCACGATTATTAACAAATTGTAATTCTTCGCAATCACAAACCGTATATCTTCATGATCCTTGCCCATGTCAGCGCACATGTCAAAGACCGTGGTGCGGGTAATGAGAAATTCCTGAAATTGGTATCCAAATGAAAGCTAAGTGTCTAAGAAATACGGTTTCTGGCGCCTTTCTCCGGTCAAAGGTGAGCCCTTGAGATCTGTAGGAGGCATTGTGTTCAACAGACTCCACCTTTACTGGCATTATCAACACCATAGTGTCCACTTTGCAGAACAATGAGTGATGAGTGGAGTAATGGGGATGATAGTAGAGTGATACCCATCGCTTCTTATTCTCGCCGTACCGATCGGAATTACTTGGTGCTTAACATATTGGCCTCCTTGGTGAAATGCCTGCAGCCGTCAGTATCAACTATTTGAATGAATGATACAACCGCATTAACCCTATCACTGTTTTCAGCTGTGAGTGAATACAGCAACTCTAAGCTTTCGATGGGATGAATCTTCATGTAATTTATTTTAGATCTAATGGAGTTTCTAGCCTAGAGCTGACCTACTGAGAGGCCCTATTTCAACCGAGGTATCAAAAAAAGTGGCGACTAGGCAGAAGCGTAGCCCACTTTTGTTCATTAAAGATATTGATCTACTTTCTAGTAGTGGTTTAGTGGTTGCGAGGTTAATCCTCATAGAGCAGAAACAAAGTACACTCTGATTCAGGCAGATCGTAACGAACGGTGCACTTTCCAGCCCCGCCTCTGTAGATGGCGGAACGTGTGACCCGCCTGATAATGCAGTATAAATAAGGCCAGTGCTCGATGCATACATCGAAAAATACCTGACTGCATGTTCTTCTTCATTTTCTGTGCGCTTCTTCTTACGAACGCCTTCACAGCGGACGAACTTCCTGTAAGTCATTTCACGTAGATGTGTTCGGGCCTTCAAGATAAACTCAATCCTTTTCCAGTGTGAAGACGAAGTGTATCTCCAGAGCGTGTGCACAAACTATACAAAGATCGTATGCACAAACCTAACAACCGAAGCGGATAAGAGTTTCGCGTTCAACAACTGTCGCAAAACTTGTGGGCTTTGTAATGCAACTGAATATTATACATATTTATATAGATACTGAATAAAGCTGTGTAGGAAGAACCTTCAATAAAGCTCTTATCAGTCTTTTCTTGTACTCGCCATTGCCGCCCTATGAACACTGCAGTTGTTCCACTGCATACGGATGTAGTATTAGACTGGTGCATAAGCATTTATAAGGTAAGGATTAGGGTGAACGAAGTTTTTATATTCTTCTGTAATGCCCGTGATTGAGTAGTACTCGGAACACGATGTATTGAGAGATATCACAGCTCAGCTCTTCCTTATTTCCCACCATAATTTTGAAGCATGCCAAAACATTAGGTCATCCCGTTCCATTTCGCACAATCATCTAGAGGGTTATTGGGCTAATGTCTCCACTTTAATTTTGATTTCAAGCTGCTACATCCAGCTATTAAGCTGCTCAAATTGGTGAACATGGCTGCCAACAAAATATTCATAACAAAAATCATTCATTGGTTGATATAAACGCGGATTCACAAAATATGACGTAGTATGGCGAAATTCTGCCGTTCAAATAGTAGTGAACGGAGAGAACCTTTGAGTGGTGGGGGACTCTCCATGTGTACAATATCAGAATGCTACAGAGGCGCAAGGAGGTAGGAAAGGTGATAATCGGGTGTCACTTCATCCTTCGCCTAGAAGCCGGGTGAATAAAATGAGACTCCAAGTGGCGCAGTGAGAATGGAATGGAGCACCGCCGATCCTCTCCGCGAAAATTGTGTCCCTTTTTTAACCGCCAACCGAATTACTGACGTTGGCCAACAGATTTGTATTAGAGAACCTCATGTTGTCACAGAAGCAAAGTCCAGGATGAAGTTGCTGTCAGCAGCAACGTTCATAAAAGCTCCGCTGCTCATAAAAGCGATGGATTTTCGGAATGAGGCTTTTATCGGCTCTGTACACTATAGACAAGTGCCGTTCTGCAGCTTGTCACTATTCTTCCGACGATCCCGTCAACAAATGGATTGCAACACACAACTATAGGAAGGCAAACATCGCTCATGACAATGTCAAACCCAAAGTGACCCATACTGTTCGACTGTATTTTGACGGAAAAGTGTATACAGATCTGGATTCAACGGCCGCTCTCCAGGCCAGCAGCCGTGAGAGTTCAGCTGTTACAATCGTAAGAACACACAGATCAGTGGCAAGTGCAAGATAAATGGTATATCATCGAAAAAAACTATAAAGTATTGTATCGGGTCTCGTTAAATTACGGAAGCTACTTGTTGTCCAAATGCTCCTTTAACTTTGGGACTGGGTGACCGTCTGCTGTAGAATTCACCCAACATAATCCTTAGTTGTCAGCAATTTATCCTACTTGCTGCTCATTTTATTCGAAAAAAGAAACCGTGCATGTTTGAATGGGACGATCTAATACATGCGGACATGTTGCACATATTGCAAAACAAATCAGCTGCTTTTTGAAAAACGATGGAAGCAACTGTTAGCCGGTTTCTGAAGGTGTTTATCACAAAGAGCCTCAAAAAATCTGCCAATAGTTCTAGCCTGAAATGCAGACATTCCTGCCACACGCAACGATGATTTTCCTTCATTCTGCCGGTAGTACACATTCGTATTGCTAAAAGAGAGTGCGCAACGTTCAACTCTAATTGTGGGTTCTCGCAGGCTTTAGTAAATCAAGAACAGCACAGCCAATATTTGGTCACACATACGGCTTAATTGTAATACACCCAGATTGCTAGGGTTTCTAGAAGACATGACCATATAGGGTGCTGGTTGTCGTAGAACTGCAGAACCACCTGAGGAGTGGATGGACAACACATTCGTGGTCCAAAACGACAGAAGCAGCGAGACACGTAGAATAGCAGGAGTCATTCACAGTAGCTGCTGCGTAATTATTAGCAGCTGTTTGCTCAACTAGAGATCATGAAGATATTGCTAACAAATTGCGTTCCTAGAGATGGCAATCCGAATTTAAACCGATTCTTGCTCCAACTGAACGAGGTCACATGATATAATTTTGCGAATGTTTTTGGGGCATATTCCTGCACACGTTGGTAGCTAATGTATGATGAAGTTCGAGAGCAAAGAAACCACCAGAAGTTACGAAAGCGTTGCAAGATTTATGCAACAGCCTAATAGCTCCGGCACTATGACAGTTGTGCAATGGTTTTTTGAAAACTCCTTATAGGCTTCGGATCTTCTGAATGAACAATCTCTAAGTTTGGCGCAATTTGATGCTTGCATTCACCCTCATAGCATACCAGCTCTTCAAAAAGACCATATTCTGTTATGCCAGTTCATCGTCATTTGCCTGCGCCACTCCGCGCACACCTCGTGCATTAAGAAATATTTCATTGTGACGTGTTTGCGCATCTTCTCGAAGCAAACTGTCGGGCCTTCCGCCTGAGGTCCCGCGTAACGAGCTCCGTATACATCATGTCATGATTTGTACAGCAGAGAATAATTATTAGTAGATGGCAGTAAGTGGGAAACAACAAAGCAGCTGTGTAGTGTACATAGTAAGTGTGGTTGCCACAATGTACCATGCGTCTATAGCTCGAAATATTTAGGCATAGGTGAAGGCACGCACTTATGTTCTTACACTTAAGAAAGATAATTGTACTTTCTAAATCACTCCTGTATGTCGTCGAATTCAACTGTTCTCCTTTGAATGCCAAGAAATGGACAGTGAAAACAGAAGCACAATTTGTAAAACAGAACAGCCTCTACAACCTCGTCACTGTGTAGCAGCAGCTTCGTTACTGTCTGGATATTGAACATATATTCCATGACACCATACTACAGAGAAAGTGTGCAGATGGAGATGGTGTAGTGACAGGTTGTGCGCACTCCCATTCGCACAGTACGTGGATCGATTCCCGCATCAACGCCCACATCTGGGAGCACTGTCCTGTGCATCGGCTAACCCCCGTGAGTCACTGCATAGGCCGGACCATTATCACCTGCCACCATGATGGAAATAGAGGGCGCAACGCATCCCACTGAAGGAATTGAATATCGCCAAAAACTTTATCCTTGTCCTTTTTCTATGACAGATTTAATGAATCATTCCGTGTACAACTTGAGCGGCCCATAGCTGTTGTGTATAGAAAGCTATCTCGCGTATGAAGCGTGAGTGACGGCGTTAGGGCTCATGCATCTGATTAGAAAGTACCGTTACTGCACATGACTTCAAGCCGTTTTACATTGATGGGTGTCTCTTGTTTTCTCCTCATTTTTCTCTTATGATTACGGTCTCAAAATTAGATTCTCATCACTGATTTTGATTTTCACTATGGTAGAAGTTTCCCTACGGTAGGAGCTCAAGAAGATAATCGAAGAGCAGAGCTGGTGTGGAAGATGTAGGCGAGGTTGGACTGACACGGAGGAGCTTTCAGGACATGGCGCGCATTTCGAAAACCGAAACATTAACTAGCCTTTATTTTTGCTGAGCTGTTCCGCGGATGCCACGGATTTGAATTTTCAGTTTCTAGGTGAACAAGCATTCAGATATAAATTTAAAATTTAAGTGCTGTACAGTTCAGTTCCCGACGCCTGGCAGGCCGTGGCTCAACGGACTTGGGTGAGAGAGTACGTGGCGAGAGCTAGAGTGTGTGGGGGGTGAGAGAGATCGATGCATGTTCGTCCAAGTCCGTAGGCCTCGCTCTGCCAGGCGCTGGGAAATGGATTGTAATCGCTTTTTAACATGTCAGGCTACTTCCCATTACCAGTTTTCAGCTAGCTTAGAGGTCCAACGTCTCGTGCCTTCTAACGCTCATGGCGCATGAGTGGAGCAGTTTTCGCTCGGAATGGACACGATATTTCTGCTCACGGGGTCAAAAGTCCTCGAAGGACAAATTTTTGAGAACCATCGAGGTTTTGACCAAAACTCGAAAATTTAAGGAGGGCATTGCTATACCTTCGACTGCATCTTTGACAAGGGAGACGACATCTTCACATGTCAGAAAATCATAACCATTCCTCACGTCTGGTGCTCGAGAAGTGGAGTTCTAGCAATGATATCAATTCATGCGGTGCATATTTTCTTGATTTTCATCGGATTTGTTAGTTAACACTTCCAGAAATGGAAAGAGGATGTCAAAACTTACTTTTTAAAACTTGGCTTTGGAAATCTAGATTTGGCGAGAAATGAGCCTCCAAGGGTAGTTTAACCTCAGAGCAAGAATACATATGACTCTCATTCGTCACGAACAGCCAATCTACTCCGCCCTTCTAAAAAAATCCGATTACTAAATTTGCTGAAAACTTGTAATTAGACTCAATCTAATGCGCTGACAAAGAAAATCACTGCCGCTTGGCATAAAGGGTATATTTGAATATACGAACCCCAACCCATGCCTGCTGGGACCATTGCTTTATCTTCCGAGCCCTCCGTTTGCCGCAGCGCACTTGCTCAGAGTAACCGTAATGAAACTCCTACGCGCTTTTTAGCACATGCCATGAAGGTGATTAATTCTTTGTGCATTGCTTCAATGTAAATCTGAAAAACACCTTTAAGTCTCAATATACTCTTCCCTGCAATAAGGACGCGCTACAGTGACTGTGTTGAAGTGGCCCTTTTTTGGGAAATCTTCTCGTAATTCTTTCTCAAGCATTTGTAGGGACAGCATTCGAGAAAAATGAACGTCAGTCATGTGTTTTGTGCACGCAAATCCAAATCTTACAAAGAACCGCGTTTTCAAAAAACGCATCATTTCCTCAGATCCTTTCTTGTTAGCGTAAGTCGTTTACATTTTTCACATCAGCTTTCTCTCCAGTTGTCTTCTTGTGTTCGTGCCGAGGTAAGGTTAAAGATGCAAGATAAGTGGGGAATTTTCCCACCTCATGTTGACATGGAGCACCACTGTAGTGTTAGAAGGGCAGATAAGTCTTTATGTAATGATTGACAATGAGTGAAATGAAGCAGTGCGATAGGAAGTGAAGGACTAAAGTATGCTGCAAAATCAGAAAAGGATTGAATTCACAGCAATAGCAGAAGGAGCCGTAATCGACACAAGCGTTAGATACCCTCTGAAAGAAACTAATAGTGGAGCGGACATGACAAATCTCGTGCGACATTCATTGTCTCCGTAGTGGTGCTTTATAAGTTTGCTGTTCGGTCTTTGACTGACAAGGAAAGGCTCCCGGGTCACCGTGGTCATTCAAGATGAGTTGTATGTGTTCGTATCTAGTTTCAAACGGGGATCTCAAATCTGCCCTCCAAATCTGCTGAACTATTCTGAGAAGGGAGTTACGGGGCCTGAAAGATACGGCGCAAGCGCAGGCGCTGGTCGTATGTGATTCGATAAATTGGGTCATTGGAGGTGGAATGGAGCAGCTGGTAAGGTGACGGGCCACAAGTTGGAGCATGAGAGTTCGAGTCCTTGATGCATTTGCTAGTTTTGCTTTTGCTTCGAGTGTTTTCCAGACGTCTGCAAAACGCTTTCCGCTTTCACCCTTCGTTGAAGAATCCCGCGCCCCCCACTGATGAGTAATGCGGAAAGATTGGTTCTTTTCTGGATAATTGATTATGCGCATCTTTTTTACCCTATTCTTCTGCGACTGTGGGGAATTAGGCGTTGTTGCGTAAAACGACTATGACATTCGTGCTCAGGGGATCAAATCGCCCCTCTGTGCAAATTTTCAGCAAAGTCGTTTTTAGCCCAACTTCGCAAAATTAGTGGGGGAGTAGTGTTTTTTGATTTTTTCTACAAAAATCGTGCAACGAACAAAGGTAGCCTAGACATGTCTATTACAGATGCTCAAGGCAAAAATGTACGTAACAAGTGTCAAACAAGGGCGTTTTCTCGGCAAGGGTCATTTTCTCGGCTTTCTGACTATTCAACTTTCTGGGAGAGTCTTTCCTTTTTGCAACTACTGTGAACGAAGTAAACAGCGCTTCCTTCACATCGTATACAATTCATTATTTCTATTTTCAGCAGAAACGCCTGTGACATAGGAAGATCAAGTCGGGTGAAGTAGTTACTGTCCGTCCCGAGTTAAAATGAATAATAGATATTTTGTTGATTGTTTGCCAACATCCACCGAATGTTGTGGCAATTTTGATTTTGTTGTTACTTCCATGTGGATGTTGTTGTTGTTTTGACGTTCTGGATACTTCTGCTCGTTTCACCTTGTCAATAAAGAGATGTAAGCTTCATTAGTTCCAAGGAGAATATTACACATCTATTCCAAGGATAATAGTAAGAAAAATCAAACGAAGTGCGATACCGCCCGAAAATACAATGCAATAGTACCAGAACTCACAATCAAAAGTTTGGCTGTAACATCCCCATTCTATCTTAGCCAAAACTCACAATGTGATTAGCCACAGAGAGGGAAGGAATGTGATCAATAAGGTGTTTTGCTGGTATGGAATAGAATTGCACTTGCTTGCAGAACAATAACATCTCCAGATCGATCATTTCCTCGTAACATCCTTCATTCTGAAATATCTGATATCTGAATATCAATAATCAACATGATTTCTTACGTCGCCATCAGACTTCATGATCATCATCACCTCACGCTTTGAAATCAACAGAGCTCGTTCACGCAAAGAGAAATAGCTGTGAAAACAATGCAGAAAAATAGCTCACTAACCAGCAGACTTCCCAATCGGGTCACCGATAAGTGCTGTAGCGCCTCCAACAATAGCAATGTGTCGTACCGAACTGCACACTTCACAGGAGATCACGACAGTTAATAATTTGCCAATGTGAAGGCTTTTGGTAGTAGGATCAAATCCGGAATAGGCAACAGGAGGCAATGTTCCGAAACCAAGCGACGGAAAAGTTGAATGACAAAAATTTTAAGGGACTAAATGAAAACATGCGCTGAACACACCGTGAAACTAGAACCCACGATGACGATTCCTGTTGAGTGAGGAGTTACACACGCTTATCATTCATTGGTATTTCAATTCATGGAATTCAGAAAAAGTTATGTCTGTTGACACGTCCAGAAAAAGGGCGTCGAAAGACTTTTCAGCAGATACGCTTGTATTCAAAAAATTAAACAAAGGAATGAAATAACAATTCCCAGTCCTTCCATTTGCTTTTTCAATGAAAATACACTTAACCACTTGAGAGAATGGGAAATCAACTCGTGAACCACACCCTCATCTTGAGATAAACATGGCAAGTTTCAAAAGAGTACGTGAGATCTCAAAGTAAGTAAAGAGTAGAGTAAGAAAGTAAAAATCTGCGCGGTTACTCTACATAAAGTAGTAAATGCATCGCACATCAAAAAACAGAATCATATAGTACAAGCCTAATGTTCCTACATCAGAAGTTATTATCATTTCGAAATGACGTCATGTGAAAACATTTGGTGGAGCAAATATAGACTATGCAGGTTTATGTATGTATGTGCAGGTACCAAAAGCAGCATTTATCGGTAAAGTACAAGAGGTTTGCAGCATTGCATTAACAGACAGTTTTCTTTCTCATACAGATGCATCAGTTATTATAAGGATGTATAGTGGTTATTCTTTATCCTATTTCAACGCCGAGTCTGCCCATTTCTGTCCCACGCAACTTGCTTTTTGATGCACGGTCTATTTAAGAGATCACTACTAAGGAAATCCTTAGGCCCCATTCGGAGTTAGAAGTCGTTGGCTTCCATATATCCATACGCATATCGAACACAACACTAATCTTATAGGGACAGGAGGGTAACCCACCTTGAATTCATTCGGAACACCTGCAAATATGTCAATCTGCTTCGGTTGTGAGCTCAGACCAATGTTTTAGGCAATATGAAGCGAATGCACCATTCGCTGTAAAATAGGTTTGCTTACTTGTATGACTACACCGTAACTGTAATTGGAATAGGATGAGCACATCTTTGAAAAATACCTAATAGGAAACATGGCTGTTCAACGATGACTACGAATAGCTTCAATTCCTAATTCACTATACTCCCAATAAGTAGTGAAGAGCTGTGTAGTCAAATAATGTTGTAGACAAATCCTGACAAAAAAGTTTAAATTCAGCAAGTAACCGCTGCACGAAAGGACTCCATGATAACTAACCACGCTTTTCTGCACGGAAGGACATTCCATGATAACTAACCACGCTCTTGAGCCGGCTCAAATTCACGTCTCTGTGTTCTCGATGACCTTGCACGAAATGGGCGACGATCTCGTTCACGGTTAATGCCAATGCCTCGCGCTGCGACCGCTGAGAGTCGAGCCGGTCATCTTACGTGAACTATTGGTGAGGATTACCAGCTAAAAGTCGGAGCGATACTGGTAAGCCAGTGAAATCTGAAAGCTCAGAGGGTTCCATTCGCTTACAAACAATAAGGAAGCGATGTTTGAAGTGATGGTTAGGCACAAAGCACTCTATGATGAGTAATCTTTCAAAATCAAATTTACCATAAACCTCCCGCTCTCAATCATGAAATTCTAAACTATTTTCTCAATAAAGGTGAATCCCGCAGAACAAATGCACTTCAGAAGTTCTCTGAGATTGGGTTTAAGCGGCTCTCCATGAGAGATTCATCATTGCTTTCAGTGAATAACAAGGTTCATACATGCGATGTCGTCTGCTACCAAAGAACAAGCAACCTGAACAATGCGCTGTTAGTTCTAGGCCATAAAAACGGATGGAAGTTTTTATAATAGTGTTAGGGAGTTCGAAACTGGTTTCAGTTCGTGGTACGAGGGCAGCGCCTTTTGGAAGGATCAAGCATGTTGCCGCTTGCATTGGGAGAGCGAGATCATGCCGGCAGAATTACGTATAGCAACATTCCCTACACTGCTTCCCTGCTCTTCATCTTCCGTGTCTCCAAATGCGAGCGATGGTGGAGTGGGAAAAAAGCCGTGAATTTCAATTCCTTTTTCTCTAGAACAACAAAAACAGCACAATTTCTGTTGGAGCTCCAAAGGCACGATTACAAACCATACAAATCTTACCTGTTTAACCATCCAAAAATAAAAAGACAACAATCGCTTTCAACCAGAGATTATTCTGAATGTTTTCGAACACATTCAATGATCCTCGCAATCTGTAAATATACCCTTTCACCTTTTTGCAATCAGAGTGATCCACACAAAAAACTAAGTTGTTTTAGAAAATTCTTGGCAGAAAACTACCTTTCGCTGTTATCTCCCCAAAGAACAAGAATTTATGATGATGCACAAACGCATGTTTAAAAAAGCCGATTGGAATGATTGGATGATCTCCATCATCAGATGATCGTCCGATTTTCCGGAATACAGACTATGCTTCCTCGATCATCCGTCTCGCATCTGAAAAACATCCGCAAAACAGTAGAATGGCAGAAAATCAGCGGCTAACGGAGAGACCTCGAATCAACCTCACGCTGGCACGCGCCACGTTCAACTGACCGCGGTTGCAAGAGAGACGTGGCACGCCAAAACGCCGATGCACCAAAGCTCTCATTCAATTTGGTATGAACGCAGCCTTACCGGAGCTTGCGTGGGCCAATATTACTATAAGACAGCCATATCAACGCAGAAGAGCACACTGCACCGCCAAAGTCGCACACTGTGATGAGTTTGATATTTGCAAATTAAGAGCACCCCAAGGAATTTGAACCCTTCGGCTCTCAGGACCGCGAGTGTACGGAATGAAACCACTGGCATTGCACTATTCGCTCAATTGCTACTGAGAGAGCATCTGACATCCTTGTGATAACGTGTGAGGCCGGCTGCCTTAGCCAGTACTGCACCACTGTATTGATTGACCTTGTACACGTCAACTGACTGTAGGCTGCCCCACACGATTTTGCACGTCAACTGATTGTTTGCTACATCAAACCATAACGTGGTGAGCTATACTTCACAAAGAGGTCAAGTGTTCTCACAGTGGCAATTGGTCGAATAGTGCAGTGCCAATGGTTCACTCTGGACGCTATCGGTTCTGAGAGGTGAAGAGTTCAGATCCCTTGAGGTGCTCTTCATTTGCAAATATCAAACTCATCTCAATGGGAACATTGGCCGTGCAATGGTAAGGGAGCTGGGGCCCGCTTAGCACTGCACTTATCTAAGACCTGAGATAATCATGAACTTCAGTGGACAAGGATCTGCCAGCCGTCAAATTGATGAATCCTCATCCAACCGATTCACTGACCATCCAAGTGTCGTAACACAATAGTCACGCATCTCAAAAGGTATGTGGCCATAGCCAAGGCAATTGGCCGGCTGAGATCGATAGTGAGGGGTCAACGGTGATGCACCGTTAGCCGAGTGACAAGAGATTGCAAGCGTAAATAAATCTGATGTTAATCAAGACAGAGCGAGTTTCAGAATAAGTTGTAAACAATAATCAGTTGTGATACATGCCTCCTTCAATTACGCACTTCACCGAATTTCAATTTTCTAATGGTCAGCTTGTTTCGAGCCACATACGGTTTCTTTGAACCAACGGCTCTAAAACTGCTTCTCATGGAGTAAAATTGAAATTTTTATACTTATACGCATCACTTTTGCTCAACCGGACCATTATTGCTTCATACTTCGTACAATAGTGTGAATTATATATTTTCTATTGCATCAAATTGCGAATTAGTAGTTTCGAGCGCTTCCACAACACCCTATACGGATAAAGAAGCTTGGCGACGAGTGAACCACTTCGGTGTACTACGAAAGTCCGTTCTTACACAAGTAGATGGCTTCGCTCACCTTGTCTCTCTCCATAGGCTTAGGTAGAAGCTTATCTACTTTTCTGATATGCAAGTAAGAATACAATACGTAGCATAGAATGCAAGTGAGGACGACACTTAGCACAGGAAATGGGATGAATGCATGCAAAACGCACTAGTAAACCAGGGGTGGACTGAAAATATTCAAAGTGAACTGAATTGAAATGAATTCT
Source organism: Trichostrongylus colubriformis (assembly GCA_963978905.1). Classification (NCBI taxonomy): domain Eukaryota; kingdom Metazoa; phylum Nematoda; class Chromadorea; order Rhabditida; family Trichostrongylidae; genus Trichostrongylus; species Trichostrongylus colubriformis. The sequence continues at coordinate 56,506 of CAXBUJ010000001.1, forward strand.
GTTTATTTAGTTGAAAACAATTCGAAAACAATCTTCATGTGACAGCGAAATGAATAAAAATAAGCGTAGTTACGATTGCCGCCCTTCTTACGCAATTACGCGCGATTCCCACGAAGACAACCATCTCGCGCAAAAACGTAGCGTGCCGCGCGGCATCCCAACATAAGGGCACACACCCAAATATTTTTTGGTTTTCTCTCGAACACACTCCCTTTCTCTTCACTTTTTGTTTCATTTCTGCTGCTTCTCCCTTTGAGGTGCGCAAGGCCGTGACGAGGAGTCCTGCAGCAGGTACGCCGAATTTTTTCGTTTCACTTCGAAATGACGTCTCTACGGAGCCGTTCCAAGTAGCCAACCTCCGCAATTATGATCATATATTCAATGGCGCGCGCGCACACCTGGCCAGCGATGAGTGACTGATGGCTGCTGGCCGCTGCTAACCTTCAGAAGTCAGGCATCGACAGCCGGGCTGGTGGTAATTTCCAGGATATCAATGCTTTGACGACAATGACAGTGAACCTCCAGGAGTGTAGGCTGAGCTCCGTGAAATGGATGATATGCGATTTTCTATCGAAAAAGAAGCTCCTTCAACCCCCCCCCCCCGACTTTATTTGACCCCTCACTAATAATGTAATTCAACTCATTCTCGAATTCTCACGCGATTCTCTTCCTATTGGTTTGGGGAGATTTCATGACAGAAACAGTGCATTGGTACGCCGTGGGAATCGATTTAGCTCTAGCCTGTTTTCGCATATGTTATCCTATCTTCATTTTACAGATAATGAAACGGGTAGATTCGGAATATTGTTGAGTAATTATGGAATATGAAAGTCGAGGTGATTACAGGGTGACAGTAGATAACGAAAGGAATAGAACAACCGAAAATGCGAGAAATTGGAACTTGAAAACCCCCGTTTACCGAAGTCCCTCTGCATCACTAGTCGGCGAGGCCAGAGGCAACCCGGGAGGGGCTAAGTCAAAAGGGCACGAATGTTGTTCCGCCCTCGCCGCAGCTCCACGGCGGATGCGTGGAAGCGCGACACGCACTGCTGCGAGAGGACCAGAAACCGCGCTTCTCCAAAGAAATTGGAAATTTCGCATTTCCGTGGATTCCATGATACTCGTCATTGATACGTAACTAATCCTTTTCCAAGGATTCCACGATTTCACATCTCCATGAAATCTGGAATTCTATGGTTCTCTCAGTCGATATTTAACGTCGCCATTTTCCTCCAATTTCACAATTCGCTGATTCCACGAATCAACCACTATGGACGTTGCCGTATTTTTGTGCTAGGATGGACGAATTTCAATGCTACAGAGGCCTGATAATATTCCCGGAGCCCCAATGAGAAATTCGCATGCCACCATCATATGAGGAGATGCATTACGTCAGCAGGAAAAGGGAAGTCTGGCGGGTGTAGTAGACTGTGCTAGTTTTAACGGCAGTGGATGCTCTTGATTTGAGGGGGAAGGAGGAGGCAAAGAGTCTGTCTGTGGCGCTGCTAACGGCAAAAAGTGAGCGCGCGCTGAGCGCTTCAACATACGGGACCCCTTCGACTAATTCTCCCTACACGGACTCCACCTCCACACCGTGGGTTTACCCGAACAATGACTAAAAGGTGGAGTAATAAGGCTGATAGTTTGGTGCGTGAATGTACGTATAAATGAAAAACTGATTCGTGCTCCATGGGCTCTCCCGAACTGATGGGAAGATAATCGCGTGAGATTCCAAAATCGAGTTGAATTACATTATCAGTGAGTTGAATTGCTTCATCGTGAAAGCTCGAAAGGTCAAATGCTCTAACATGTCTAAGCTTCAAGCGTCTAAAACGCATAAACAACATTGCATGAAACTTCTTATAAAAAGCCCTGTTTTGTAGCGATCAAAAAAAGGTCGGAGATGGCGCAGCTCGTGTAGCACAGTAGCCTCCACCAGCAGGGGCATGTGAAACGTGTCTTGATGAGGGTTGTTGTCTCAAAAGCGCCGCCTGGGACAAGAAGAGAAGATAAGAAGTGGAAAGAGATGTTCTCTAAGAGCAAGCATTTCAGTTCAAAAGAGGTGATGTATGGCGATTGCAACACAATTTGGCTGTGCAACACAATTTGGCTTAAGTAAAACGAACTAAATTATGCAGCCAAATCATTGACGTATCTAACTTAGTTGCATACTTATACTTAGGTGTATCTGAGACAATAAAACAGTCTTTGTTCCTGATTCGAATTAAAGAGTTGATCACTTCCTCAAGTTTGTTGAAAAACAGCAAGCTTCGTACAAATGCTATAAATAAATGTCATTGTGATACCGGGAGAAATGTAAAATGGTGTGAGCAGAAATACACATTTTGTTTCTTTGTTTGTTTTGTTGTGGAGGCTTGGATGCGTATTTCCTCATTTTGCATGCTATTTGGCCCCGTCAAAGCAGTATCGCTTTGCTACAACCTTTTAAAGTCATTGGCATGAAGTGTAACTATTCTTGAATTTCACAACAAATATTCACTCCAAAGGTTTCTTGGAACATTCGCAGTATGCGGGCGTTCCTCGTTATCTTCCATTGCTGATTTATTGGGGAGCAGGGATTGCCCGTCTTCTAATGAGCCATTCTTGATAAGCCTGATGACTGGATGGATACACCAGCCATTCTTCAGAATGAATTCCCAACTGTTTGATCTACGATTCGGGAATGAATGACATGTCTTATAAGGCCCTTGATTGTAATCGCAGTACGGGGATCCAAGCAGGCATGAACTTACAACATTCGAACATGCATTTCCTTTCCTTGCATACACCTAAAAAACACTAGAAAGAATAATCCTGGCAGATTGTAGAATACCTTTCTTCTACATTTCTAGAAAAGGCCAATGTTTGCCTCTGAAATTCTTATAATACCTGATGGCTGCTGCGATCGAAATCGTCCAAAATTAAGAAGAGCATTATATGGGAACATGTGGCCTTTCCATTCCCTCCAATCACTTCAGTATCTGTTTCGGCATGCTCTGAACAATTGCGACATTGTTTTTAGCGCCATCCTTTCCCAAGCCTCCTGGATGGCGTCCTTCAATTCTGGGACGTTTGCAGCAGGAGGCAGGAGTGTACTTCTCAAACGAGGTACCTCACTGTCAATTGGATTAAAGACTGGCAACATAGTTGCCCACGTAAAGGGCTGATATTTCCCGCTCCCAAACTTCTGCCTCCCGGAAAGTTGTCGCAATCTTTCACCTCTCTTTTTGTTGTTGCATCGGTCCATGCTGCGGCAGAATTCTTTGATCAAGGTGAAAGATGAAAGATACGGTGAACATATTCTTTCGAGACACACTGTATTCTGTATATAACTACCTCCTGCGATTTCACTGTATGATGCACGCAACACTGTGCGTTATCCAAGCTGGTTATGATGTAATGCGGATACATAGTCATATTCAAAGATGCCATTTACGACAAAATCCCCGAGTAGGTTCGCATCTGTGTGGGCGGATTTCGGTAATCATTCGAAGAATTTACTTAAGCATTGCATGTCCCGAAGCCTCATGTTGATCTGAATGTGTGTAAGACAATGTGAGACTCCAAACATTTATTCCGAAAGACTCAAAACAGCTTTCACGAAAACGGTTGCAAAAATGGTTGCAAAAGATATTTGAGCCTTATAGGCAGGCTTTCGGCGCCGAGCGCCTTTATCAAGCCTGAAAATGTACAAATTAGATGTTATTTATAGACTCTGTTTGAGAGTCTACAGTCGTGTTTGTACTATAACAACTTACTGCTGCCACAGGACCACTGTACTTACCACCAATGGGTGTCCCTGGTGCTGGAGCAGAAATGGTTGACCCACCCTGACTTAACCCTTAAATAGCGCAGATGTGCTTTGACTGTGATAATATTTGATATCAAACTCATTCCACAGTGCATAACGCTGTAGTCATGTGATTAGCTCAAGAGAGTCGCGTAGCTCATCTCTGCTATTTATTTCTGGGGATAACCGTCTTACTTCCAGTGCCTCGAGGATTTTTCTTTCCACAGTATTTTCTATGAAGCGGTGCAGTACTTTAATGATAAGGGTGGGGGGTGCTTCGCGGGCACGCTTTTGGGTCCTGTTTTGGAGAAACTGTTACTTGAATATGATGTTGGGTTTTGCAAATCCTGCGATGTTCGTCCAGTCGCTTAAAAAGGGACCTTTTTGTTTCTCCCACGTACTTTTGCCCGCACCGCTGACATATTATTAAGTACACCGACCCACGGACTTGGCAAATTTTATCGTCAGTGCAGTAGCTGCAACCGTCCCTCCCGCATTTTTCCTCATAGGGTCTAGAATATGTGAGCAACCGCTTTAGATTTGGAGGTGGCTTGAATATAAGCTTTATAGGGAGCGAAGACTTTCTAATCACGCTGTTGACTTTCCATGCCGTATTTTCGTTGACATACGGCATTATCATGGGGATGCCGTCCGCTCCGCAATACGGTTTCCATGTTCCTACAGTTGTGCGTGTGTATCCGTTTTCGCTCAGTATTCGTTCCACCATCAAATCTGCTCCATTTGAGTTTTGACCGCAAACTTTGCTTCGGTCAAAATAAGATTGTGGACCACATTGACCTTGATATAGGCAGAGTGACAACTCCTGGCATGCATAATAATGTTTTTTGACGCTGGTTTCTTGTACCAGCAGAGCTCCTTGCCTCCTCCTTTTATTTTAACTTTTGTATTGAGGAAAGGAACAAAGCCGTCTCCTTTCGGCTCTTCCACAGTAAATTTGATATTGGGGTCCTGCGAATTTAGATTTTCTAGTGTGTCTTGCTGGTCCTTCGAAGAAGCGCCGACAATAAACACATCGTCAATATATCGTTTATAATATAGTATTCCAGTTGTGAGCGATCTGCGCTCTATACGATGCAGATATACAATTGCTAGTAAAGGTGCCAAACGCAAACCCATGGTTAGCCCGCGGTGTTGTCTGTATAATTTACCATCAAACTGGAATATGTTGCATTCTAAAGTTGCCACCAGTAATTCTCGAAGTTCCCTTTCCTTGAGTCCGAAGGTGTAAATATCACTTTTATGCTGTCGCCAAAGAGTAGTGAGGGCATCAATTGCATCCCCTGCATTGATGTTGGTGTACAAAGGCACAGCATCAAAGCTTGCATAGCTGACATTAGCTGGCATTTCGCACTGGTTGAGCCAAGCTATGAAGTCCTCAGTGTTTGCAATATATGATGCTACATGGCCTACTAGTGGAGGAAAAACTTTAACAAGGAGCCAGCTGATTCTGTCGGATGGTACCCCGCAACTTGAAATTATGGGACGAGTTTTGATATCCCTTTCCGTAAGGCTACCTACTGCTGCGTTTCAAATAATTGTAAAGAGTTTGCATGGGCAGTAAACACGGGTCTCTCCTCTCCCTTTGTTCTATCACAGAGCATGCATGTATTAATATCAGCCATGAAAATGCTGTTTTGATCCCAAATACCTATTCAGTGGGTGGACTAGGATTAAACGATTGTGGCAACTGGAGTGATCGCATTGCTTTCTTTGAGAAAAAAAGATTGCTTGACGTAGTCATCAAAACGATTACAAGTTTTATCGCAGCTGATTCGGGATTGTAGAGACAATAAAATCGCAGACCACGGCAGAGAGGTTAATAGAAAGTTCAACCATTAGTGTCATCGATCGCAGTAGGCACTAAGCGGTAAGCATTTACGCCGACTATTTGCTTGATGTTAGGATTAACACAACACAAATTTTTGGTAAAAACTTTGATGGTGAAGAGCAAGCGATGTATGTGTGTGTGAGAAAGGTTGGGGCAACGATCAAACTGAAAGAGGTGCGTGAGCTAAAGGTGAAACGGGAACATAAATTGGTGCTAAAAATAAAATAAATAAATAACAACACGATGTTAACGACAACATTTAGTTGCGAGAATGATTCTGTTACATAGCGTCATCTAATTGCTTTGTCTGTCTGAAAGAGCATCGTAGAATGCCAAACTTTTGCTTCTGAGTTATGGTACTATCGCATTGTATTTTCGGGAGGTATTGCACCTCGTTTGATTTTTTTTACTATTGTCCTTGGAATAGATGTGTAATATTCTCCTTAAAACTAATAAAGCTTACATCTCTTTATTGACAAGGTGAAACGAGCCGAAGAATCCAAAACGTCAAAACAACAACAACTTCCACATGGAAGTAACAACAAAATCAACATTTCCACAACATTCGGTGGATGCTGGCAAACAATCAACAAAGTATCTATTATTCATTTTAACTCGGGACGGACAGTAACTACTTCACCCGACTTGATCTTCCTATATGACAGGCGTTTCTGCTGAAAATGGAAATAATGAATTGTATACGATTTGAAGGAAGCGCTGTTTACTTCGTTCACAGTAGTTGCAAGAAGGAAAGACTCTCCCAGAAAGTTGAATAGTCAGAAAGCCGAGAAAATAACCCTTGCCGAGAAAACGCCCTTGTTTGACGCTTGTTACGTACATTTTTGCCTTGAGCATTTGCAATAGACATATCTAGGCTACCTTTGTTCAGGTTGCACGATTTTTGTAGAAAAAAGCAAAAAACACTACTTACCCCCCGCCCTGCAAAATTGACTTTGCGAAGTTGGGCTAAAAACTCGACTTTGCCGAAAATTTGCACAGAGGGGCGATTTGAGCCCCTGAGCACGAATGTCATAGTCGCTTTACGCAACAACGCCTAATTCCCCACAATCGCAGAAGAATATGGTAAAAAATATGCGCATAATCAATTATCCAGAAAAGATCCAATCTTTCCGCATTACTCATGAGTGGGGGGCGCGGGATTTTTCAACGAAGCGTGAAAGCGGAAAGGGTTTTGCAACCGTCTGGAAAACACTCGAAGCAAAAGCAAAACTAGCAAATGCATCGAGGACTCGAACTCTCTTGCCCCAGCTTGTAGCCCGCCACATTTACCAGCTGCTCCATTTCACCTCCAACAACCCATTTTCTCGGATCACATATGACCAGCGACTGCGCTTGCGCCGTATCTTTCAGGTCCCGTAACTCCCTTCTCAGAATCGTTCAGCAGATTTGGAGGGCAGATTTGAGATCCCGGTTCGAAACTAATAGGTTGGCTGATAAATTCCTGGACACTTCAGAACATTTTGATTTATAATGCGTCGAATGACAGCTCATCTTTCCGTGTTCGGCCCTGTTGAACAGTGTTTTCGAATGTTCCACCATATAGGTTATAAGGGCCGGAGCTCGTCTAAAAGATCATTTCTGTTCAAAAAGGAAAAGGTAGATTTCCGGACGCTCTACGTGTACGAGTTTCGCCGTGGAAGTTTTACGAGGGATGCGGCCGAAAACATTAACGCTGCGTTCGGGCCACAAACTACTTCTAAGTCCACTGTTCATATTTGGTTCAAACCCTTTCGTTCTGGAGATACGAGCCTGGCCGACCAACATCACTCTGGACGCCCTGTTGAATTCGACGACAAGCGCCTCGTGCAAGCAGTTCAGGAGGACTCAGCGACCAGCACAAGACAGTCACCTCAGATGCTTGGATGCACACATTAGGCAGTCGAACTGCATCTCTCTCGCTTGGAATTTAGGAAAGTTCTGCCACATGGGCACCCCACGTGCCGTCTGACAGCATCAAACAATCAAGGTGTAGTGAAGATCACTCGAGATACTTTGTCGGCTTCAGAGTGGGAGGTTCTTCTGCACCCACCATAATATTCCTCGGACCTCGCCCCATCTGATTAGCATTTACTCTCCCCTCTCAAAAAATATCTGAAGGACAAGCAGTTTCAAAAAGAGGAGGACCTCAAAATCGCGAGCAACGACTTTATAGCGTCGCAGTCTGCACAGTTCTGGATGAATAGAATTGAAAGTTCGCCAGAGCGATAGCAAAAGGTTATTGATAATGATGGTTAATATATTGTTGATTGATTGTAAGTTATTCCAAAATAATGTTATAAAATAAAAAAATGTCTCGAAGTGTCCAGGAATTTATCAGCCAACCTAATATATATGAACACATACACTACACAGCCACTTCAACACAGTCACTGTAGCGCGTACTTATTTCAGGGATGAGTATATTAAGGCCTAAAGGTGTTTTTCAGATTTATATTGAAGCAATACACAAAGAATTGATCACCTTCATGGCCTGTGCTAAAAAGCACGTAGGAGTTTCATTACGGTTACTCTGAGCAAGTGCGCTGCGGCAACCGAAGGGCTCGGAAGTTAAGGCAATGGTCCCACCAGGCATGGGTTGGGGTTCGTATATTCATATATACCCTTTATGCCACACGACAGTGATTTTCTTTGTCAGCGCATTAGATTGAGTCCAATTACAAGTTTTCAGCAAATTTGGTAATCGGACTTTTTTAGACGGGCGGAGTAGATTGGCTGTTCGTGATGAATGAGAGTCGTATGTATTCGTGCTCTGAGGTTCAACTACCCTTGGAGGCTCATTTCTCGCAAAATCGAGATTTTGAAAACCAAGCTCGAAAAAGTAAGTTTTGACATCTTCTTTCCATTTCTGGAAGTGCTAACTAACAAATCCGATGAAAATCAAGGAAATATGCACCGCATGAATTGATATCATTGCTAGAACTCCACTTCTCGAGCACCAGACGTGAGGAATGGTTACGATTTTCTGACATGTGGAGATGTCGTCTCCCTCGTCGAAGATGCATTCGAAGGTATAGCAATGCCCTCCTTAAATTTTCGAGTTTAGGTCAAAACCTCGATCGTTCTTGAAAATATGTCCTTCGAGGACTTTTGACCCCGTGAGCAGAAATATCATGTCCATTCCGAGAAAAAACTGCTCCACTCATGCGCCATGAGCGTTAGAAGGCACGACGCATTGGACCTCTAAGTAAGCTGAGAACTGATAATGGGAAGTAGCCTGACATGTTAAAAAGCGATTACAGCACTTAATTTTCTATCTGAATGCTTGCTCACCTAGAAACTGAAAATTCAAATTTTGCTAAAATCTTTGCTCAGTGTGGATGAAACTAGCAACTCTTTTTGGGCATCCGCTGAACTGCTCAGGAAAAATAAAGGCTAGTTTAATGTTTCAGTTTTCGAAATGTGCGCCATATCCTGAAAGCTCC
>OZ022257.1:600000-998468 GCA_963978905.1 Trichostrongylus colubriformis
AGAGCTTGCACTGAAATGGCCATTCGATCAACACCAAGGATTTCAATGGAGGTCGATCAAGCTGTGTTTCACAGAGGAGACAGTCTGAGAAATGACCAGTTCGCGAAATGGAGTAAATGCAGATCGACTGAATTATTCGCCCCTCTTTTTCCCAGAACCACTGCACATCAGGTCAAAATTAGACAAATATTAATCATGAGTGTTGGAAAAACATGTCCTTTCCCCCGCTTCTCGTTTCCACTTCCTTGTGATCGTTTCAACCAGGAACGGTGTGAGGGTGCCGCACGTTTTTCGGACTGAATCCAACATTACACAACGTCTGAGGTCAGAAGGGGCCAATCGCAGTCATGGCCTTATGCGATTTTAGCTTCTTGCCACAGTGGCTCTGCTATCGTCTCACACATCTGTCAATTACTTGAGCGCATTTCAAAGGTGTAGGACAGCACACTCGAATTGTATCAGATCACTGAACCAGAGTTAACAGTAGTCAGGTAATCTCTTTCATCTCTTCGTGCGACCTATTCACAATGGAAGCAGCAGGCACATTTTTCGCACAGATGACGCACTTTACGCGGCTCAGTGACTTAAGGGTGGAACTACACCACATAATCTTCTATTTCCAGCATGGCGAACGCAGTGGTCAGAAGGGAGGAAGAAATAATTCCAATCAATCAGTCGCTGAATCCCTTATCACAGTTCCGAGTGACGCGCACGTTAAACTAAGGCTGCGTTCATACCAAATTGAATGAGTGTTTTGGCGCATCGGCGCATCCGCGATTTGGGATTTTTGGCGTACCACGTCACTCTAGCAACCGTGGTCGTTGAACGCGCGCGCGCGTTGAATCGCGGATGCGCCAATACTCTCACTTTCCGATCAATACGTATCTCCACGTATCCTCCGCGCGAATGCGCCAATTATCTCAAATCGCCGATGCGCCGATCCGCCAATTCTCTCAAATCGCGAATGCGCCTATACTCTCATTTTCTTGATCGATACGTATCTTTTGCATGACACGAATGCGCCCATTCTCTCAAATCGCGGATGCGCAAATGCGCTCATTTTCTCGACCGATTCGTATATGTAACTTGACGCCGATGCGTCAAAACTCTCATTCAATTTGGTATGAACGCAGCCTAACTGCAGTGAAGGGCTGCGTTCATACCCAACTGAATAGGAGTTGTGGATTTTTAGCGTCAAGGACAAGATAGTACTGATTAGGAAAACGAGCCTATTCGCGCATTCGCATCGAATTTTTGGCCGATCGACGTATCCGCAATTTTGGATATTTGCCACAGTGCAGATAGAATGGCGTGGTAGTATCAGGTCTATGCAGAATAAATGGCCGAAACGTAATTGGCCATAACTTCGCTCAGACACAACTTTATTTGTCGAAATAAAAACCATTCGAATCTACAGAATTTTGCCAACGATCTGGTAAGGAAAATATACCATCACGATCAAATTCTGGATTGCGAGAATCAATAAAGTTAAGAATGGCATTTTTACCGTGCATAATTTTTCTGCCGCAGGTTTGCATCGAGAACCCGGAAAAAGTGGTAAGCCGTCAGGGATAGGTTTGGGGAATAAGCGCGGTGAGGGCGAGGCTCGATGCCTAACTGCATCATTTTTTACTGGGTGCGCAAAACAACGCAAAACCCCACAGTTCGCAAGTCACCCGGCAGAAACTGATCGAGACGCTCCCTGACCCCCCTTATTCCCCAGACCTATTCCTGACGGATTACCACTTTTTCCCGGTTCTCGATGCAAACCTGCGTCAGAAGGAGCTCGCCGAAACGATGCATGTTGACAATGCCATCGTTGACTTCATTAATTTTCGCAATCCAGAATTTGATCATGATGGCATATTTTCTTTACCGGATCGTTGGCAAGGTTGTGTAGATTCGAATGGTTTCTATTTCAACGAATAAAGTTGTGTCTTAGCGAAGTTATGGCGTTTTGAAAAAAGTGTTCCGTTTGGCCATTTATTCTGCACAAACCTAATACATTGCATCTCCAAAAATCGCAATTCGGATACGCCGATACGCCGATCTGCCGATCCGCGGAAAATCCCATCAGTGGGGTATGAACGCAGTCATAACGAAAGCAAGTACTCACGATAACTTACTATCTTATCTCCTTTAAGATCCAATATCATGTGAAACGGCGGTTCAGACATTGACTTGCAGTTGATGCTAAGGTGGAAAATGTGTGCACTTACTGAACAGCTGATTCTTATGCAATGCGCGCTGTTTATTTGGTCTTTTACAATTGTTTATCTAGCCGTTACTTTTTGGTGTCTTACTTTTCCCACCGGTCGATATAGTATTTCGTCAAATTTGCCAAATTAGCATTTGGTATTCTGGATAGGGTTGTATTTTGACGAGCAGTATACGGATTTCTTCCTTACAGGCTCATTTTCATTAGCTCCCATTTCTTGTGATTGCTGACTATCACTCCTTATCACCTGTTACCATCTTTTACCACTGGCTATCATAGGCGACATAACATCCATGAGGGGCCGTTTTGCTGATACGATGTGTTAAGAAAACCTAGTTCTGTTCCTCAGGGTGAAAAGGAAATTCTGTGGAGCGTACCTTCCCCACTGCTACTTCTGCTTCGTCGTTTCTTCAGGAAACCAAACACCATCAAAAAGTGGAAGAACTGGAATGGAAATCGGTATCATCATAACGGCTCAAGTGCTACGTAACGGAAGGCGGCAGAAGTGTTGGCAACAAGTTCAGGTATGTATGAACGTGACGCGCGTAACGCGCGAAAAGGGCGCGAGTTGTGTTGATCTGCTGGAAGGTAGTAATCACGTCGCAACCGCTCGCGTCCACTTCGCAGTACTTACACCTAGGCGAAGCGCACTCCTACGGACAGATTTGAAAGGTTGCAGGCTGCAAAGTTGCATTCATGAAAAAGCCGAAATGGCACACATGCACGGTGGCTGAAGACAACCCTCTTCCACACACGAAGACTAGCCGAATATTACCCTCCTTCTTTATTTAGTCTGGCATCGGTGACACAACGGCTTGCAACAAGACGCAAGTGCTTGCCCGCCGGACGGCTGTCCACGAATCGGTGCGAGAAACGTAGTGTTCCAACGGAACAGTTGGCAGCAGTCTAGGAATTTGTGGCTCACCAAGGAATGGACCACACAGACACGGTGGAGAACTGAAAATTCCTAAAAATAACTTGAGGCAAAATTTCTTACAGGGGAGGGATGCCGAGTCGAAATGACCATTTGCTATAAGGCACATATCACTCGAAGCGCTTTTAGACGCTGATTTCAAATCTGTATCAAAAATGTGCCAAACGGTTTTCGCAATGGAGTTATGGAGGTTTTTCCGAATGGACCACTTCCATATGTGTAAGTGTTCCTCGCCCACGTTGCAGACAATTAAAGAGAAGCCTAGTGCCTTCCAGCAGCAGCGTAGCACAGAGGTAGTCGTGGCGGTCCGCGTGTGCTGGGAGCATGAGAGGAATCCTTATCACAGCATTTTTGCTTTTCATAAGGCTTGCTCGACTGGGAAACATTCCCAAAGTGTTGTGATTTGCTGTAAGTATTATATTCGTTCTCCACGTAGCGCGACTAGGCGTATTGCGTGTAAGGCAGGGTTCATAGTTCACGATTCAGGCGATCACTCGATCAGGCGGAAGGAAAAAGATACATATTGATTGGGTGATTCAGGCGATCACGCGATCGCGTAAAGCACGCGATCGCGTGGATCACGCGATTCAGGCGGAAAAGAAAAGATATATATTGATTACGTGATTCAGGCGATCACGCGATCGCGTGCTTTACGCGATCGCGTAGATCGCGCGATTGAGGCGGAAGGGAAAAGATACATATCGATTAAGCAAATCAGGCAATGGCGCGATTCAGGTGATAGTAGAAACTTCTCGGGTCATTTGTGCACCTCCTGATTGCAGTAAGTGGTTCGCTAAATTTTTGCTGGTGCATCTTATAAGAAGCCAGATCTTTTCCTAGTTACTGAAACACGATCGGTGTTTCGTTGTCCTATTAAAAATTCATCCTATTCTGTTGCTTTTTCACTCTATTCACTTGTGCTGTATATATGCCTTTAGAAATCCCTTACAAAACTAAAGCACCTACTCACGAAAAGACCTCGATACAAATGTATTAGGTTGTCGAGAAAGTTCTTTCGTTATTTCAAACGTGCTTTATTCCTCCTTTCCAGCAATTTCTTCTTTACATATACATGTAGTACAAGTCCACACGCATCTCGTCCATCGTCGCATCAAATAGAAAGAATACATTGAAATGTTCAATAGTGCATGGAATAACAGTACGTGGTGCGCTCCAAAAAAGGAAATGACGAAAGCCAAATCTTCATTTCCTAAAACAATTCACAGAGCAGAAGCTGATCTCAAGGAATTGCTGGTTTTCCAACTAACAAAGTTGCCTCGAAAATTAGAACTTATGACGTAACACCTAGATACAGACGAGCATGTACCAAGACCAAGACCATTCCATAAAAGATCAACCGAAAAGGTCGAAGGATAAAATTGGAACTGCCTTGCCTTGCCTAGCGAGCTTTGCAAACGTGGCGGCGTCATGCCACATCCTTAGACGTGTTTTGACGTGACATGTGTTTTCGAATGTGGCCTTTCTCAACATAAGATACGAAATTAACAATAAAGGCACATAAAGCAATGCATTGAGCAAAACAAACAAACATAAACGCAAACGAAGGAGCAACACTTTCGAAAAACAGGCAAGCGAACTTATTACGGCCGCGCCGCGTGGTTACGCGTTGCGGTTTTGATACGCCTGATCGCCCGCGCGATCCACGCGATCGCGTGATCCACGCGATCGCGTGATCGCCTGAATCGTGAACTATGAACCCTGCCTAATGATTGTGATATTCGCACTCAGGAGTCGAATTAACACTCTGTGCAAATTTCCAGCCAAATCTAGTTTTTGGCACAACATCGGAAAATTAGTGGTGGTCATGGGATGAGTAATGTTTTTTTGAAGTTTTCTATGAGGAGCCATCAGCTATGACAAAGATAACCCAATGGTATCTATTACAGATGCCCGTACTAATGTGCACCCAACAATTGCCAAATAAGAGCATTTGCTTGACGAATATCGAGGAGTTCTCCTTTGTTTAATGAGTTGCATCTTCTCTAATTTTCAAAGAACGTGTTCCACATGATAATTTGGTCCTCTGAACACGAAAATCGCACTGGTTCTACGTGAAAACGTCTGGATCGCGCACTATGAGCTCCTAAAGGTGCCATGTAGTTTTTATTCAGAGAACCTACGTAACTGCACTCAGAGAATAGTTTGGCAGATATTGAATACAGATCTGAAATCAGTGTCCAAAAGCGTGACGAGTGATTTGTACCTCATTGCAAATGGCCATTTCGACCCGGTACCTACCCCTTGTTGGTAGGTCCCTATACACGCAGATTATGAGTTGGTCTCGATTACACTTACGGATTACCTGCCTTCTCTATGAGGATTCATTATCTTTACTTATCTATCTGTACAATAGAACAAGATATGCAACGTGCGCTACTAGATATAGAACCTTTCGGAACAAACCTTCAGGCGCCGATTTGGGAGTAGCGTTCCCCACGCTAACGCAGGTTTGCTTTGGTTTTGCTGCGATTCACGCCTTCAAACGTGTACATCTCATGGTACACTAGATCTGTGATGCATTTGAAATCAGTTGAGACTCCGCCATTAGTTTTTCATAGCTAAGGGAGTAAGAGGGTAGCTAGGTAAGACCATTCGTGTAAGTGGCTGGTCATCACTGTTGTCATTCGTCTCATTCCACTCCTATAGAACAGCTGTGCACTCTTTTTTGTTGCAGAGTAAGATGGGATTATCATGTTCAAATTGCAGTCATCGAAGTTGAGGAAAAAATATAAGAATTTTGAAAAAGGCTTTGCCACACTTATTGGACTTTTTTCTGCAATGCAACACCCTTACGAGTTGTCCTTCATTCGATGATTGCAAGGGCTTAAATTGAAACCCCCCCCCCTGTTATATGAACTACTAACTTTGGGCCTCAGTTTGTATATCGGTTTTGTTTGATGGCCTGTATGTCTGTCCTTCGCAAGTGAGTGGTTGCGATAGGGGGTGAAAGGGAAGATCGACCGCTCAGTGTAAGGGGATACTAATTTGGACTGTCTATCTGCCCCATTATCGTTGTGACAGCTTTTCCTACTTATATAATCATCCACCACCTACATACGTACACCCACAGCCGTTCTGCGGTGTGCTGACGTCGCACTAGACGTGAGCACAGTGGATGGCATGCAGGTATGTTGGGTTGTCACAGGGTGAATGGAAATGATGGCAGTCTTTTTCTCCAAGTCCTGGATGGTTCAGTAAGCTATCATGATTCGGGCAAAGGGTGCAAAACGAATAATGGATTCTGCCATCTTGGGGGTGCAGTTGCAGAACTACGATTAGTATGACTACTAATAGGTGGCATCAGTGGATGATTTCACCCGCTTAGGTGCGAATTTAGTAAAACTGTACGTCCTATCTTTGCTCAACTACATCGCTCGGGTTAGTCCAGTTCGCGTAGTCCGCTGCTCGCCACTGCTACATATGTGACGCGTGAGGTACATAGGTTAGCTAAAAATGGTACCGGATAAGAAGGATAAGGCTTCCACGGTAGGGTGCGCCGCGCATAAAAGTTCTGTGAATGGTTTGCCTTATACAATGACTTGCGAGCATCAACTGATGTGCAAGTTAATGCTGCTATCCTCCCAGACGAGTCTAGCATCACTCACCTACCGCGGAGAGATGAAAGGCTTGATTGGCCTGGGCGACCGTTGAGCGCTATTTGATCCCCGCAGCATGAGAAAGGGAGTGCTCGCTAGTTGCCATCATACACCTCCGCTCCTGAATTAAAATATCCTACGCAATGTGCCTATACAGCATGTCATGAGTCAGTGTGTTGGTCACTGGAATTCCCCAAAAGTAAAATGAATCGTGAAAGAATGCTCGAAAAACGGTTGCTGGATTCATGTCAACTATTCCTCTCATTTCGATAAAGGAGGGATCATGAGTTCTGTGATGATTTCTTCAAATATACACCACATGCGACAAAGAAGCCTTCACTCAGTTTTTCTCCAGCGGCCGTTTCCCCTTATTAAGTCAGAAGAGGCGTGTTGCAGTACTCACGAACGTCACTTCTGCATAATTAGCAGCGAAAAGAAAGTAGTGTCGCTAAGCACTCGACACCGAATAAAAAGCAAGAAACAACAAGAAACCCGTGTAGTTTATACAAGGTGGTTCCGCTGGTGAATATTCTCTATCTGCTAGGCGAATATTCTCTAACTGGAAGGTTACCACGGAGGTTGTTCGGCCAATATCGTCAAGACTCTATGAAATTCATCCAATATTTCCAGCTTGACTTGATATACGTAGTAGATTGAGTGTCAGCAAAGAATATCGGCAGTGATAGAAGCTCCTAAAACGTATCACAATTCCAGTAGAGTATCAGTCTTTTAAGATCAAAATGGTAACCGACCTTACAATTAGCTAACTGGCTAATCTAGGAATAACTTGTAGAATCCGATGTCGAACGTTTTCGCTCTCTGGTTGTTTGGATGTTTTAGCTTCAACCAAGATTGGTAATCACTTTATTTTCGACTGACGTTTCGGCGTCGTCGCCTTCTTCCGAGTCTGGAAGAGTGAAGTCTTCATAAAACCATTCGTTCGAACGCCATTTCATTTCACAGAAAAAATTGACAGTTTGTAGAAAGGGAGACGATGTCCTAGATAAATACTGACTAACCTTTGAGACCGACGACCGTAAGGTTCACCTGCCACCCCGTATTGGTAGAAGAGGGGTTTAAATAGTTAAAGACCCTAAGACCACCTGCCTAAGGAAGCTCCTGAGGGAGTTTGCTTCAGTTTAACTTTCCAGAGGCAAAAAAAACCAAGTGCACCCTTGACGTGGTATAACACCCCTTATTGATTGATGAGCTAGATCCGACCGAGGGGTTTTCGCTCTCTGTGTTAATTATTATTTGCTTTGTCTAGTACGAAATAATCTTCTTATACTGAGAAATAGGCGTTGTTGGCCTAGAATGAATTGCATCCTCTGATTGCAAGAGTGGTAATGGCCCTTTAGCTGCTATCTCGCTATCGTGGGTAACAGCCTGGTAGGAAGCTGATAATTATGAGCTCTAATGGCAAGACAGAAGTCGGAAGTAGTAAGGTCCCGTCTATTGCTGAGGCATAAATGACCCTCAGCAAGGTTTTTTACTAGGTAGAATAAGACCTTTTACAGCTCTGACATGCCTTCCTCACGCCTGGGCTGGTTCGTTGTTCAGGTGAATGGCCGAATATTGGACTGCCACATTGACGACCGCGTGCTTGATAAAAAACGGCACATATGGAATGGATCTCTAACAAGCAGAGGTGAGGAAAGAAGGGAACTGCAATGAAAATAATATAAGCTCACATAGGAGCTGATTTGTACAATCATCCCAAACCATGTATTCTAGTGTAATGCATCTTGATACTCGAAGGCAGCAAGAACGATGCTTTGTTAATTGTTGAAAAATGGAAGTGCTACAAGAGACGGTAACCACTCGAAACATCAAATACAAAAGTGCCTACTATTCTTTGACTCGTACGAGTTTTCGTGTGTGAAGGGAAAGGGATGCGAGAAGAGGGAATGCGCGCCGAAAGAACGGATCAGGCGTAAGGCCTCTGTCATACTCTGCAGTAGGTTCGCAGGGAACGAGACAGTGTGGTACATGCGGAGACGCTTAGATGAGCAGCCTAAGTGCATCGCTTGACCGGAATGCTTCTCAATCTCTTAGCATGGAATGGCTGTGTTTCCGTCCTGTTTTCGAGCTACAGATTCTGCACAGACGCTTTCTTTTAGGGCTCTTTGTTTGTGATGTTTCATTGGCTGACTGCATAACAATATCCTAGCGAAAAGAAAGCTGAGGGTTGAGTTAAAAGGGCATCACTCAAAGAACGGCAATGATAAGTCAGCCGCTCTTTCAGCTTGCAGTGTTATTAAAGTGACTTGCAGGTCGCTCAAATCGCATTTGCTAGTGCTGCTCTGGACAGATGTGGGTTCACGACGCACTTTTAGGAAAACTCAATGTTGTTTTATATATAGCTGGTTCATTTGATCTGATATTTGTCGAGAATCATGCTATAAGTGTTGTTAGGAAAGTTTCCAGTGAAAGATGTTTAGATATTTTCTGCCTTTCCCACGCGAGAAAAGTGGGATGAATACTAGGAGACATGTACCTTTTGTATATCGAATTCTTGACCAGCGAAATCGGCTTCGTTGTACGAATGAGTGAATGCAGCCGCTGGATAGAAACCAGATCGCCCTGATCCTTGAGAACGGTAATTGAGATCGCAAATCGTTCGGGAAGGTCCATTGACCATGCATAAACTTGATGCATACGGATACCTCAACGGTTCCCCGTTAAACCCAAATGCATGGCGCACTCTCTTCGCTAGCTTACAGTCCCTTAAGAGTTTCTTCTTTGGAAAGAATAGCTTGAAGGCACACCACGCGATAATCAAAGTGGTCCTTACCTTCTGAGAGCAGGTAGACCCTTGGATGCTTTTGAAGACTGCACCCTTTTCGCGGCCCCACGGCTCACCCCCGCCGTGTACGGCCTGGTCGACCTGAGCCAAGTTGAGCCCACCGAGCCGAATCACACCCGGCATAGACGAGAGGGAAACTTGCGATAAGACAAGATTAGGCAGCGATATCAATAGCGAAGGCAGCTTCAACAGGGATAAACAGGTGATATGGCAGCATTTTGCGCGATATCATTTAGCAAGCCCTCATTTGTAATCTCCCATACTCGTACGAGGACCGATGGCACGGGGGCTTTATTCTGGTGGTTTTGAGGGGTTTTGATTCATTCTACTTCACTGATAGGTGAACTAGGGCCTCTACATCCTCTAACACGCGTGATAGCTCACACAATTTTTCGCGAAATGTGCCTTTAAAGACAACTTCCGAGTGATCATGACAATCCTGTGTTAACACAAGTTCGTAGTTCCCTTAGGTGTCGACTTCCTCCCTTTTCAGGCATTGGGGCGTAACAAAACCGCATCCCGGCGCGCATCCACCATTGACGATCAAGCCGAAAGCCTTTTTCCAGCGAGCGCGGAATGTGTCTTCAAGGGATATGGCTCCGCATAGTTTCAGCGAAGAGCTCGTAAATAACGTGATCTCACTTTCGATGTTTGGGAGCTGATGTTCTGACGCGTCAAGCCCTTTAGCACTGGTTCAGTCCAATTGCACTGGACAGATTTTTCCTTTTACTTTTTGTATAGTCAGCTTATGAACATACTGAACTGCGCCCATATTTTTGGATCTCGTGCTCTTCAATATGAGCTCATGAAGCTTTAGGTTTGGCCTGTGCGGTCAAAAAAGTTCGTCACAGCGACGACACTACTCTAAAGATCCCATCACGCTCACGCAAAAGAGGGAAGGGCAGTCACTTGTATTGCTTTTCGCGACTGATTTGTGAGGGGGTACCGCCTTTTTTGCCTTTTGGATGTGCCGCGCGTTTCGAAGATTCCTACAGTAGCGGAAAGGAGGGGCAAAATGCCATTTGCATTTCGTGACTTTCGGTAGTTACCGCCTCTTTGGTACACTCTTAGTAGATCATTCCGTCTTCTAACTTTGAAACTCTTAATTCTTTAGAAGCCCCCAAATGACCGGGTTCGAATATCATTTTGTCTGTTAGGGATGACTTATGAGAAAAAGTGAAGCAGAGGAGGGCAGCGTTTTCGTGGTAGCAAAATCCCAGGCACTTTGCACAACCAAAGCTGAGAATGCGAGGAGGCATAGCGAGTATAGTTCAACCTAAAACATTATGCATTTGCTTCAGGCTCACGTAGGTCTCCTTGAATTTGGCGACAATGACAGATGGCTCCACTCTGGGTAGAGGAAAGGGAACGGACAAAGGAATTCTTTGTTTTCATAAGAGTTTTTCCCAGCTTCAGTATCCTGATCGTCCCTCGAAAAGAAGTAGTGACGCAATTCGCGGGCAACATGTCTCTTAATTCCCCCACCCTACCACCCCCTCACGCTGCACAGTTAGGCCCTCACATGAAAGCATTTCACTGAATTATGATCGAATTGCCTTGCGCAACATGCCTAAGCGATGGGTCAAGCTTTGATTGTCTTTGGTCAAAAGTTAGAGCTCGCAAAGATGCAATTCGAGACTTTCATTCTTTGTAACCCAATCGGTATAAAAAATTGCCCTCGAGAACGTATCCTAAGATCGACTTGCTCACTATGATCATTGCGTAGTCCAAATATGCAGTGAACTATTTCTACGATTCTGTGGACATCGAGTGCATAGCGCTCTGCTTGTACGACGAATCAAGTGCCCATCAGCTTACTCTTCCATCGCTAAACTATGAAACACGGAAACTCTCTTTCCAGGTTGAAATTTGCCTGAATGTCTCGAAGTGCTCAGCTACTCCACAGTCAATAGAGTGCGCTGGAAAACTCAGCTGGCCAGTCGTGTGAAACGGATCGATCCGCTGTCATTTGGTGGCCATGCGGCTTTCCTACCCCCTATACTGCCTCTGTAATCATGGAGTGTACATGATTAGTGAGTTCCTTTCAGTCTAATAAATAAAACCACCAAGAGGGCAACCATTTGAAGTCTTTGGCCCACCCACGCGCTGCATCGTGACCACCATTGGCCTAGGGGTCTTTCTCATTATTTCCCCAACAATCGATTCCACAACACTCGTCGGGTCGGGCCGCTGCTGATTCTTGCAACTCGGCCCCCGCCTGCGGTATGTGACCTTCGGACCCGCTCTTTCATCTATCTCGTTGACATTGTTCGAGTTTGTATGTATGATTGCTGGCAGAAGTTCCCTCTCAGTCCATTCCTGTTGAGTTGTTGCTACTGACAGCTTTCTCAGCATATCATTCTTGCTTACTCGGATGTTTACTATTGATTGTTTCCTTCTGAAGCAGATTCTACCGCAGAGTTTTGTATACATAACCTGTATGAATACATTAGCGTTTCATCTCACCTCCAAGTTCGAAATCGGGTCAAATACAGTCGGGGGCGGGGAACCGCAAAATTTTCATCGACGTCAGAGCTCCTTTTCTTCCATAGGCTTCGGCTAAAGCAGATGAAACAAGTGCTCTGGCATATCTTTTTCATATAGGAGAAGGGGATATGAATTTTAGCCTGAGCCTAGAGGGGGAAAGAAGCCTCGACGTCGACGAAAAGTTGCATCTGTCCCCCCTCGATTTTATTTGACCCTCAAAATCATTTTTTTAGATGGAGCCATTTATCATTGGGCCTATCTAATGATTGCAGTAGATCCATCCCTGTCCACCTAACGGTGCTAGAGTTCCCAAAATAAAAAGAACGTGATGTGGATATAGTGGGGCACAAGCAATTCGGATACCCTTCGGACTTTTCCTCTTCGTTAGAATCAACACCCCGTAGTTCGCATTAATTTCTTCGTCCCGCCACCTCTGTTCACTTGTTTTAATTGTGCAAGTATGCATGGATTTAGATGCATTAGCCTAAACCCCTCCCCTGTATGCTCATAGCACCTAGAAAGATATTGATAATCCAGTCACCCATGTATGTGGGTGAAAATGGGTCAGTGGCACGCGGCCACTCGTCCACTTGATCCGTGAGCTTAGTCCGCCATCGATTCTCACGTATCAACGTAGCGTTCCACTTCTCTGGGACCGGTGAATCCAGTTCTGGACTCGCTTTAAAGTAAGTACGGGTCAAATAAAGTCGGGGGGGGGGGGAGACGCAACTTCGCGCCAACGTCGAAGCTCCTTTCCCTCCCTAGGCTTAGGCTGAAATTGATAGGCACTCCTTCCACATGAAAAAGCATCTCTCAAAGCATAGGTCTCATCTGCTTTAACCTAAGCCTAGGGAGGGAAAGAAGCTTTGACGTTGGTGAAAATCTGACGCAAAGTTGCGTCTCCCCCCCGACTTTATTTGACCCGTAAGTACACTGGTGTGCACACTGACTGGCTCTCGAAAATCCTCGTGAAGGCCAAAATATTTCATGCAAAATTCCGATTCATGGCGCATCCCAGCAAGTCGACGTCAACGCTTTGTGTGCTTTCTGTTGTGCGGTAATTCGACGGCATTTTCTGTTATTTTCTGCCAGCCCATCGCCTGTGAGGATAGCAAAAAAGTGGCTCCTCGCATATCCGTCGATCGATTCACGCGGCGTTACGTCCTTCAATAAAGATTAGTTGTGATCAAACTGATCTGGATGCAATAGCATGTTTGTTCCTATGTTTACATGAACATGGGTGCTCAAAAAGTAACTTTTTCTCCTCCACTTTCGACCCTACCCTATACTAGTCGAACTTCGGCAAATTCTGACGAGATATTCCATCCCCAAGTTCGAGTACACATCTCACACTATCCCTAAACTCCGTAACAGCCTTCTGCACGAGCAGGATCGGGAGCTTTTCCCGAGTGAACATGATGTGTCACCTCAACTCGGCAAAATCTGAGATTTCGTCACCTTCGTAGCAATTGCTAAAGTCCGTTCATTCTGGGTACTTGAAGAGATTCTTATTGGGTGGTGCTGGCTAACAATCAGTTTTCTCCCAGATCCCAACGCTCTTCGTTTCCGAGAGCCAAAACGTGCCCTTACCATTGATACCCTTCCGGATGCGGGTTCGAGGCATGAAAAGTGACACTTCGGATCATAGCAGCGCTATCCAAGCATCGAGAGCTCTGTGACTTCTGTGAGCCGGAGGGTCAATCCTTGAGAAGCTTCTCACGAAAGATCCATCATGGAAGTTGGCACCGCTATTTGAGGGGGACACTAATGCCGTATGTGCTCCAAAGCCAGATTGTACCGACTGGAGGCTCCATATGTCCATGAAGGCGAAAGTGGTAAGCCCCAGCTTATTCCTGCTTCTAGAGGACATTCCAGGGATATTTTGCCATGATGCTTTTATCTCTTTCATTAACCTTTGTTTTGTACACTTGACGGAAGTGAGCCGCAAGCAAAATTACTCTTTTTTACACCCCCTGTATGCCATTAGGCTCGCTTTTCTGCCCAACGCTTCGCAATGAATTGCGAAAACATGAAATTGTACATTGTCATTGTTGCGCTGGATATTCATTTTATAGAAGTAAGTTTCCTGAATTTATCGATCTGGAGTAACTTGGATCCGAATCGGGTGGGCCGGGGCATGCAAATTGGATCAAAGTCGTCATAATCGGCGTCGAAAACTCTCTTCGAACGCGGCCACAGCATCACGACAGCCAGGCAAGTGTTCCTTCCATTTCGAGGGTTCTGGCCTACACCTGACGGAATTGCGAAGGCTAGCAAGCTTTGATGGATGAGCACCCATTCAACTAATATGTTGTTGTTGTTGCTGTTGCTTTTGTTGTTGTTGCTTTACAATTGCATTCGGAGAAAAATTCACTAGCTGTAGCACGGCCCACTCCTGATACTTTTTTGAATGAAAGCGAATTCTGAACAAACGAACATTTCCCTTTAACGGCGGTGCTTTTAATGAGTTTTTCTGAGAATGCCCTGAAAATTTTGGAAACTTCAATTCGTTAGCAACGACAGAAATTCGAAGCTCATCTGTACGTTTTTCTGATATCGATTGCAACTCGCATATTACCACCTCCTCAGCTAGTCCCTCCCGTGCCCCTCTGCTCAGAAATGCCCAGGTTTATCGTCGCTGGTATTCTGCTAATAGCGTTTCCTGGCATGCGTTTTTCATTGTCAACGCAGAATGGCGGCTCGTTTTCAGACGGGTGATAGATTGTAGTGCCCTGACTGTCGTTCCGCTAGAAATGACGCTTTCAGAAAATCTTCCAGACGGGAAATCCATTTCTCGCTTATTCTTGCCGGTCAAAGAAAAACCAACATTCAGTCGAAGGGCTGCCTAAAGTCGTATCATGGATTCATTGGATGCGCCTAAGCGGTTTTGCACGCAATTTGCTCACTTCAGAAAAAAGTTATTCCATGGCAACGGATCATTGAGGAATGATACCTCTTTCGTGTTGGTAAGTGCCCAATCATGAACGGGAGAGGCAATCTTTTTCAGCAGGAATAAAAAAGCTCACAGAACCACTTGTAGGGAGCCCGTTTGAAAACTCGCACACGGCGTATGCAGAGAGGGAAATTGGCTTGTTCACGTACTGTGGGGGTCGCACTCAAAGACTCATTTTAAATTATAGTAGGGAATCTATTCTATTACAAATCCTCAAAACGTGTAAAAGGAAGTGTCTGATTTTCATAAGGATGTTTTTGTTGTGAAATGTCTACGTTTGATGGTCGCCCGCTTGCGAGTGTTCCTTCACCCTGTGGTTAGGCTAAATCTCCCATCCCAATTTGCACGCATTTCTCCGTACCGCCAAAAATCAGCTCGCCTGCAACATACTGAAAGAAAATGAAAAGGTGAGGTGACTGTGAAAATGTCCCAATAGGCCCTGATGTCGAGAGTTAGTATGGCATCGATCGCAACGAGCGTATCGCGCACACACCTTCTATTAACCATAACGTTCTTTGCTTTGAACCCACACCGCACTTATTTCATTGACTCATTTTTTGTTCCATGCGTTTTTTATGGTGTCTGTTCTAGTATTATGTTTTTATGTGCTAGAAGGTATTATGATTTTAATGCAAACCGGGAAATGTGATAATTGCCTGAGGCCTGGGGGGAGGAGCTCCAGAATGGATGAATCAGTTTCTTAGCGTAACATTTTTGGTATCCTTTGTGTGGTAGGGATCTCCTTCTGACCCTCTTAGAGTTACCTGAAACTCTCTATTCCCCAGTTATTGTTTTTGGTGCGACCCTCAGTGCATGAACGCCGATAAATTTCCCACATCTTCAATTAAATGCGCCACATAGATGGTTTTAAAAGTAATGAAAGGGTTTAACGCTTGAACAATAGGAAATTAGTTCCATAGACCATGCATATGTAAGGAGCCATTCGCTCACCACAACACATAGCAGTTCACTCCTACACCGCTTGGTATGAAACGATCCGGTGATCGGTGGAACCAGGACCTTCACCACAGTAACACTGGCAGCACCTTGAGAAAACCCTTTATCTGAATTTAGTACGCATCCCATTCAATCGCAATGGCTAAGTGAGAAGTACGGCGCACAGCACAAGGAAAACTCTAAAACGTCTCTCCCTTCTCTGTGTAGCCATGCAGCCTTTTCACACCTTGGACAGCAAGGTCAAGCATCGTCGAGGATTTTTCACATCACTATGACCTCTCCCAAAAGGTTTTCAATACGACATGAAAA
Organism: Trichostrongylus colubriformis; assembly: GCA_963978905.1. Lineage (NCBI taxonomy): Eukaryota > Metazoa > Nematoda > Chromadorea > Rhabditida > Trichostrongylidae > Trichostrongylus > Trichostrongylus colubriformis. The sequence continues at coordinate 616,282 of OZ022257.1, forward strand.
AATTGTAGTACGATCCATTAACCCTCAATTTTTATTGAAGATCATTGAGTGAAGATAGGTCAGGCGAAAGACTGAAGAAAGCCTTGAAGAATCTAAGAAAATCTCGAAAAATCAGATTTTATTCAACTCCCCCTTTTTTCCACCAAGGAGCATTATACGATCTCTGTCGGGATTTCCTCGATCAACATTGTTTGTCATGGAGAGTATCTCAATAACCGCTATAAATTCTGGTCAAATCCATGTGATCTGCGATAAATCATCGGGGAAAAGGGTGCCCGTTGGTAGACACATTTCTTGCCTTCACTAGATTCCTGTTTGTTTGCCGAATTGGGCAGTATCTCTGTTTCACCATTGATCGCCCGAGTTTCCCCGTATCAAGCATGATTTTTCGGACATCTTGGTTACAGAATCAATTTTCATAATGTGTCACCTGAAGACTCATCAGTCATCAGTGCAGTAGTCCCAAGTGGCTTTGGTGCCATAATAAATGATGGAGACTGAATGATTGCGCGGCTGATATAATTTATCAGCGATGAGTGCGCTATTATGTCCAATATCACTGCCAGTTCAAAATCTCTTCGTACTAATTATTGGCCCTTTAACCTATCTAGAACTGCTGACATTTTGATGGGGCCCCATCAAAAATGACTCGGAATTAATTACTGTTCGTAATTACTTTCCCTGACTATTCAGTCGGAGGGGGGGGGGGTAGCCATAGTAAAATCAGATAATTAAATTAGTTATATTCCGATTACCAGATAATCAGATAACCGAAGTAGTACTTTGAGTCAGTGTGGCTCAGGGAGGGGTGGGGGCGTGTCCTTCAGCCATCTGGGCTCTTCCAGATTTGCCTAGACTTTTCAGGGGAGGAGTTTGACAGCGTCTTCTGCAATCACCCAAGGCGTGATGGGAGGCCACACGACCCAAACCAATCCAAAATTTTAGGTGGATTGTATAATCAGATCTTCAATATAGTACTCAGATGCATGCGTTAGTTGGGTGAAAGTACAGCCTGCCATCCCATTCGCTAACAAGGGAGGGTCATCAGGTCGGTCCGGCCTTTTGCGATGGGATGTATACCACTGTACTCGTCTTGGGACGAGAAACTCAAATCTGCCTTCCAAATTTGCGAAACGATTCTGTGAGCAAAGTTATGAAGGGTAGTCTCCCGACATGGTCGACTCTCTCTCTCTCGCATGTTCGCATGAGTGGACGTGGAATGCTGGCTCAGCAAGGTGAGTTGTGGTGTACTGGATACGATGGTTGTTTCGCAGGAGACGGGTCGCAGGTTCGGACCCTTTGTGCGACTGCTCTTTTGCTTTTTCTCCCTTCAGCTCATATGAACCCAGAAAGTGCGTGTTAGTAAGTATTTGAAAGGTTTACCTCTTCATTCAACATCAAGAGGGGACAAAATTTCACGTTTCTTGATATGCATTTTTTCAAGACTTTCATTTATAGAGGGCATATGGTGAATAGGAGATACAAGAATATTTGAAAACCAGTAACTTACGAACACATGTGGTATTCCTGCACAAAGTGGGCGAAACAGTACAATCTCTCACAGTGTGCACAACGAATAAAGAAAAAATTTCCACACACACAGTAGTCGGAGCCCTCAACCACTTCAGATGGGAAACAATATTGAAGAGGTGTTTCATATTCGCCACTTTTTGTTCCTTCCGAGAAGGCAGACGTCTCACTTCACAGGAACCGAAGTCCTTCAACAAGTACGCCAACACTAGCTTTGGGCAGAACATTGGGATTGAGTATGAGAGAAACTACTGTTTTCTCTGCTAGACAACGCTACGTCACATTATACCACATACTTATCTGTACAACTGTACGCTCTGTTCAAGTCTACAGGATATAACGTACCACATGCCCGCTATAAATGAAGATCTTGAAAAAATGCATGAATCAGGAAACGTGAAATTTTGTCCCCTCTTGATGTTGAATGAAGAGGTAAACCTTTCAAATACTTACTAATACGCACTTTCTGGGTTCATATGAGCTGAAGGGAGAAAAAGCAAAAGAGCAATCGCACAAAGGATCCGAACCTGCGACCCATCTCCTGCGAAACAACCATCGTATCCAGTACACCACAACTCACCTTGCTGAGCTAGCATTCCACGTCCACTCATGCGAACATGCGAGAGAGAGAGAGTCGACCATGTCGGGAGACTACCCTTCATAACTTTGCTCACAGAATCGTTTCGCAAATTTGGAAGGCAGATTTGAGTTTCTCGTCCCAAGACGAGTACAGTGGTATACATCCCATCGCAAAAGGCCGGACCGACCTGATGACCCTCCCTTGTAAGCACTCTTGCCATGTCTTCGAGGTTTCAGCAGTCTCTCTCTTGGGATGCCACTAGGAGTAGTGAGGGGAAACAGGACCGATAGGAGTATAAGTGAGACGAATCCGTGACGGGATTCGCATGGAAAGGTAGCCTTTACAGTGTTTTTACAGGCCTCGTATGGATTCATTTCGATGGTGCGGTTTTGATGGCCGAGTAACTGAGCGGAGTGACACCCTTGTTGGCTTAGCTGTCCTTATTCCATATATTACCCTCCCCAGATCATGAATGCAGATCGCTCGGTTGCACTTCCCCGAGAGAGGGAGTTGTCGTATTTCCTCGATATTTCACCCTTCCTTCCGTTCTTTCATACCATTGCGATGCTTTTCACCTCTATTTTCATGTTCTTCAATCCACCAAAATTATTTATGTAATATTCAATCGACTCGTCACTTAACTCTTCTACTATTTACACATTATCAGCAGTATCCGTCACTATCCCTTCTCTAATCGGAGCAAAACTAGCAACTTATGACTATGAACGTGTCTATGGAGGCAGCCCATATAGCAGCTACTCCCTGTTTCTGCTAATGAAGCCGCTTGCGTCATTTCCATGCCTCTCCAGGTCCTTGGCCTCTAGTGCGTAATAGCCAAGCATCTAGACCAGTGTTGCGGACAGCAAATGGTTTCAAGTGTTGATTTCTGTAACATTTAGGATAACGTGTTGATTTAGGGATTTTCCAGTCTTCATGACTATGTTTTGCTCTATTCTTGGTCTGCAATCTATCATCCCCTTCTGTCGTGCCCATTGTGACCACCTCTTTTGCCGAAGCTTTTGACAACATGTTTAGTATTTTCTGACTGAATCAAGAAGGAAGTATAGCCCAGTCTTTTCTGGTGTATGCAAAGTGAAATAGGATTTTGGAGCCCCTGCCTTGCACATGCGGGGCTAAGTTCAGTGGCAGTAAGGTTATTCCCTTAAAGGCCATCGAACTCTGGTGACCTTTATAGTAACCCTATCTGTCATTCACGTGTATTTTAGTGATCTTTCCTTTCGACTTGTGGCATAAGGACCAAGGGTTTACTTTCTCCATTGGATTGGCAGTAAAGTATAGAAATGGGATACTATCGTTACTTGACCCTTTTCGATTTGCGATGTTGTGGTCGCTAGTGAATTAAATATTAAGTTTATATAAAGAATACCGTGGAACTTTTGTTCTTACGATAAAATCAATCAATATCCCCAATTATGATCCCATCATATCGGATCGATCAAATAATCACTTACACACTAGTTTTTTTGTGAGAGCGAATATTTTCGAATAGCTTACGGAAACACTTTCACTTTTTGTGCCATATCTGGGCATATCAAAAAGTAGTCCCTTAACAGAGTGTCTACGGGAATCTTGGACTCGAGTCACTCGCGCGTACGAGGCGTCCATTTCTCTGCTCTCGCTTGTGTCATTCCAAATGGCTAACTCACTAGGCCCGGCTTGAAAGTATCATTACTATCACTACTATATATTAGTCTGAAAAGTTTTTTCGTATTTTCAAATACCGCTTTTTCCCTCCAAACTGCTTTCCAGCAATCTCTTCTGTACATACACATGTAGTACAAGTCCACACGCATCTATAGGTATTATTGTCTTCCATCTCCCGGATAACCCTTTTCGGCAAACTAAACATATCAACGGTCAACCTCATTTTCAATACAAAAATTATAAAAAATTTTTTCTTAGAATGGCGTTAGACAGGGAAAGGAAAAGGTGATAATCCGATGGAGCACGACGAGGGCTATAAGGTGGATGGGGCAGCAATTTTTATTCAAGCTCGAGAATTTTTTGGCGAGTCATTTTTTCACTAGTAATAAAATTTTTTCAAATTTTTTCTTTTAAAAAATTCTCGAGTTCGAATAAAAATTGCTGCCTTGTAGCCCTGATCATGCTCCATCGGAATATCACCTTTTCCTTTCCCTGTCTAACGCCATTCAAAGAAAAAAAAATTGGTATTGGAAATGAGGTGACTTTTGATATTTTTATTTTGCCGAAAAGGGTTATCCGGGAGATGGAAGACAACAATACCTATAGATGCGTGTGGACTTGTACTACTTATATATGTACAGAGAGAAATTTTGTGGAAAGCAGTTTTGAGGGGAAAATCGGTATTTAAAAATACGAAAAGACTTTTTAGACTACCTAATATAATCGGCCTAGTCTGTCTGTGGGTCGAATTTGGAAACTGCCTGAAAGACAACTCATAAAGGTTGGGTAAGTACATAGGAGGTGGATAGAGCATGAGCGAAAAAAAATTGGGACGCACACAGCGGTGTTACGCCCCGCCCACATTGGGTGGAATTGCTTGTTTTAATTCACAGCGGTGTATTACGCTGGTTTATGAAGTCTGTCTCATTTGTAACATTTTTTAATCTATTATTTCTTCATTTAACAATGATTAAGTGTGACAATGCTATCACCATCACTGTTTACAATACTGAGCCATTAGTTGGGCAAGGCCTCAATGATATGTTTAAGAGCGAATTTGAAAAAAATTTTAAGAGTGTTATAAGTGGGACAGATTCTGTGAACAAGCGTAATAAAATAATTAAGTCTACATCCAGCTCGGATGGCTCTTCACATTACTTGTGGAAGTTTGTAAATTTCTGCGTCTACTTTCCGTTGAGTAGCAATTAGTGTAAAACACGTGGTCCAATAGCCTTGAAAAGTACCGATTGGTTTCATGCCGATGATGCCGAAATACCATGCGATATGCTAATCCATAGAACAATTGCCCTTTTGTGAGCCTGCAACCGCGTCGATCTTTTGCAGGCTGCAAAGCAATCCTCGCCCACGCCTTAAGTGCAACCACGACGTCTCTGTTCCTCCGATCGACTTTTTTCCTTGCGCATGTCCTTTTCGTCTGCTGGAAATCCTTTCAATCACGACCCTTCCGAAGGGAACTTGTCTAAGCGTCTCTGAAATTCGTCTTCGTCTATGATCAACCAAAACTCCCAAACTGACAAATTATTTTATCGGAGTGGGCGGTAACTACTACGAAAACATGTCCGCTCCGTATGCTCCCATTAACGTTTCTCCTACACCTACACCGAAAGGGATTGGAATTAAATGTCGCTGAAGCAGGCATTTATCGCATGACAGGGATTTAGTGCGGTCGTTTTCATGTTTTACTGGAGGAAGAACAATAGCTGCTCGATAGTAATTGTTGGAAAACCAGTTTCAAGAAATTAACGGGATTTTTCCTATTTATGGACTTGTGGGGTAGACGAGCTGCTCAAGGTTATGAAAACTTATATATACATGTATATGTCACTCGAGTTGTTTTGTCTTGCTGAGTTATACCAATACTCTGTTTTTTCTACCGTTCATGTTGTGCATGACAAATGAATAAATAACTGAAGATAAGTTCATGGATCAGTTTTGAGTGCTCGTTCAAGGCAATAAATTTATGGTTCCTTTTATTATGTATCGGTGAGGTGAACCTCGAGTTTGACGCCATTTCTTAGTAGAATCAAGTCAATATCGAAAATGTTCCACTTTTAATGCGAAGCTTAAAGACATACCACGCGGTAATCCAATTAGTGGCTTACTTTCGTGGGGCCATTAGGTCCTTGGATAATTGCTCAAACTGCATCTTTGTTGCGGCTGCACGATGCACCCTCACAGTGTTGTGCCTCCTCGAACAAAACCGAGCCACGCCCACCCAGCTGAATCATACGCGGCGTTAGATGGAAGATTTTCCGATGTGGAAGCTGCCTTCGATACCAAAATGGCCGTTTCAATTGATTATTATCTCTTGGAGCAAATTTCATTTCACGTGAGCCCCACGTCGGAAACTTATCCGTCTGAGGCCGGGTGTGATCCAACAGGGTGGGCGTGGCTCGGTTTTGCCCAAGCACGCGCAACTCCATGAGGGTTCACCATGCAGCCGCAACAAAGATGCAGTTTGAGCACTCATCCAAGGGCACACTCGCTCCACGAAAGTAAGCCACTGATTGGATTATCGCGTGGTGTGCCTTTAAGCGCCGGACCTTCGTCAGCTTCCCTCACATTCACTTTAAGATGGCACTTGAGGTTCACAGGGGAGTGGCATCCATCCAGTTTATGGTAGGTGAACATCCCCTGAATAGGCTTCAATACGCGAAAGATCCCTCAAGGCCCTTCATAACCCAATTCACTGGCTTGCGTGCGGTCGTGAAGCGTGAGCAATTGCTGATGGCTGCGACCTCCTGTTCTTGCTGATACTTCCCGACATTTGGAAATTTAGTTTTGAAGAGTTGAGGTAGTGCTGACAATAGACAATAGTTTTTGTGATAATAAAATTATATTTCAGAATTTTCCCTATAAAAATTGCTGCGTTTCAACAGCGTTCGTGTTTCCTTCGTTTATTTTGATTTTTGAGACTTCAGAGGTCCTTTGGGAAATCATGAAATTCTTGGAATCATCAAAATTAATTGGGATTTCACGACAAATACCCATCTTTGTGGAGATGGGACAAGATATCCCAGACGAAATCTGGGCACTGATCCCCAGGTACCACCATTCCACTTGCCATTTGTTTCGTTTGAAACCTCTCCCGGCGCATTCAATGCCCCACCATGAGAGATGCAGGATTAAAATGTTTTTTATAGAATTTTAAATATGTGCCCAGCAGCGGTGGTGGCTATATCATTCTTTGAGTCACTGGTGCCAGACGAAGCCGTATTCTTCCAGTTGTTGCTTCGGCGATGGCTGAACAAACGAATTCGGCGCCAGTTCAATAGACACCACTCGATATTGTCGTTGTGTTTGTATAGCAGGGTTGGTCGATTGAAATATCGGAACTGGCCCCGAGCATATATTTATTTGGCGACATGCCTGCTGTGTCGGCGACATAGCGCTTTAGTCACTCCTCCCAGTCTACATCGCATTTGAGACCACTTGTCATTCAAATCAAATCGTTACGGGTGTGCTTCCAGGAGAGGGTTGCGAGGCAGTCTCCTAAGGTTTGCGGGGTCAAGATAATCAAGTTTATCTGTGACCTCCATAACCATGGATGTCGCAATTTTCACGCATGTTGCTGGCGCTGGCACCCTTGCGAGGTATTCATAGCGATTCAACTCCTCACAGGGAAATTTGAATTTGAAGTCAGTTTCTCTTTATGGATGGTTTTATATTTCTCTCCTCAATAAAAAATGAAGGACCTTTGGTTGTCCAAGGCGGGACTCGATCCATCGAAAGCGTGATCACCAGCAGCGAGTGCTGCCATTGCTCTGGCTCTCTGATCAAAATTCTCGCTCATGCGATCACTGATAAATCGGCATCTGAACTATTATGACTGTGTAATTTCCTAGCGATGTTTGAATTTCATTTCCTGTGCGATTTTTCGATTTTGGTGATTTCATGTTTGCACATGGGGTGTGAATCGTAGTATCAGCACCGTGACTCAATATCAAAAAGTTTCTCTCGCAAATGCCTCTTTGCTAGAGTTGGTCGTCCCGAAACACATAGCCATCAACATGTGCATGTAATTCGATACAATGCGAATAAAGTCGGTTACCGATCAAAATTGGTTGATGTGACCATTATTTGAACATTCTGACCATATAAGCCCCATCATCAGCCATGATTTTTGCATTAATCAGAAAATTATTTCCTAGATTGTTTGAGCGTTCCAAACAATTTAAATACTTACTCTAGAATTACAACAGGTACGACGTTACTGCGGCGAGTGACATGAGAGACCCGGTTACCCACTGTATATTACTCCTGAGTTTTATATGGTATCGGTGTTCCCGCCGAGATATCGATTTTTCGGACCCTTGAAAGCATCAACACTTCTACCACTCATACGGTACAGTCCAGAGTCTAAGGATGTCGTCGAATTCGACCTTATCTGGCGCTGGACCATAGCTTTCTGCGTGGCACCGTGCAACGAATGATAAGCTCGAAATGATAAGCGCCAGCGCTTCGTGGCGTCTAAATAGCAAAAACCGCCGCCTTGGTGGACCCGACCGTCTCCATGTAGCCTATCACTTTTCCCCAAAAACCTCATTTTCCATCCAGTGCCGCCATACTGGAAGGCGAATCTCAAAGTGCATTTTGCAATTGCCTTTCCCATCGATCACCACGCCCACCTTCAGTCGGCCTCAGCCGATTGCAGAGGTTTGGCAATTTTCTCTGCTATCCGTCGGCAGGCGGCAACTGGAATTTTCCCATCGTCTGAATTTCCTTGAAATCTTCCGTATTTCGCTCATTCGATGTTCTGCTGAGGTTGAAGTGAAGTCTCATGAAGTCTCAATCTCATGCACTGGCTGACACAGCAAAACCATGTGGCAGCATTCATTTTTGTGGGCGCAGTAGTGTTCTGATTGTTGATTGTGGCTCACAAGTCAATGGGAGAACCAAAGGCCATACTCAAATTGCAATTTCGCTATGCTGCGATTCTTGCGGCGTTGCCCTTTCGAACGCGTTTCTGTGGCGTCGAGATTCTGCAATGTTACGTTTTCGCGTAGAATCGCGACACCGCTAAATCGCCAACTTTGGTCAGTGACCAGTGGATAACTATGCGCACGTGTAACAGGTTTTTTTGCCACCTTACGTACAAGAACTTCTGAGGGGATAATAATAATTATTATTTATTGCTGGTCAATCACAAAGAAGAAAGAAACATAGACGAACTCGAGACAATGCTGTCGATTGACTTGTTTTCGAATTAATTTTAGTATATTAAATTGATGAAAAGCATAGAGTATTCGCTGGTATAATCCTTCTGCCCCGAACCTGAGTGTGGAAACCCATGATTGGAAAGGCATGTGAGACAGGGTATGGGCATCAAGAAGGGCCAGCCATAGTGTTATGTTTATTTATTTATATATTCAATACCAGTTGGCGGGCGCACACTACTGTGCGCGAAACACCATGTGCGTCAGTAGGTCGGCCTGTATTGCTCTTTTTCTTGAGGACAGAGTATTTCGTGCACACCCAGCCCACCGTGGGCGGAGCTTAAATTAGTCCATGTGTGGTCTTCACTTCTTGTCCCATGCTCTACCCATCCAAACTTATCCCCATCTCCACAGGTCGTTTTTCATGTAACTCCGCCCACCACTTTGAATGCTCCGCCGACTGTGCCCTGCATTCTTTCCTGACTTTCAGAAACTCATCCCTGACCTTGATCCATCTTCTCCCTATGTTTGGGGCACATTCGAACCCAATCAACAATTTTTGAACATTCCACGACGGCCCCGCCCATTATGGGCGGAGCTTAACTTGGTCCATGTGTGGTCTTTACTTAGTGTCCCATGCCCTACCCATACCGCATTTGTCCCCATCTCCACAGGTCGTTTTTCATGTAACGTCCAAGCTTCGCCCACCACTTTATATGCTCCGCCCACTGTGCCTGCATCCCTGACCTTGATCCATCTTCTCCCTATGTTTGGGGCACATTCGAACCCAATCAACAATTTTTGAACATTCCACGACGGCCCCGCCCATCATGGGCGGAGCTTAACTTGGTCCATGTGTGGTCTTTACTCAGTGTCCCATACCCTACCCATACCGCATTTGTCCCCATCTCCACAGGTCGTTTTTCATGTAACGTCCAAGCTCCGCCCACCACTTTAAATGCTCCGCCCGCTGTGCCCTGCATTCTTTCCTGACCTTCAGAAACTCATCCTTGACCTTTATCCATCTTCTCCCTATGTTTGGGGCACATTCGAACCCAATCAACAATTTTTGAACATTCCACGACGGCCCCGCCCATTATGGGCGGAGCTTAACTTGGTCCATGTGTGGTCTTTACTTAGTGTCCCATGCTCTACCCATACCGCATTTGTCCCCATCTCCACAGGTCGTTTTTCATGTAACGTCCAAGCTCCGCCCACCACTTTAAATGCCTCGCCCACTGTGCCCTGCATTCTTTCCTGACCTTAAGAAACTCATCCCTGACCTAAATCCATCTTCTCCCTATGTTTGGGGCACATTCGAACCCAATCAACAATTTTTGAACATTCCACGACGGCCCCGCCCATTATGGGCGGAGCTTAACTTGGTCCATGTGTGGTCTTTACTCAGTGTCCCATACCCTACCCATACCGCATTTGTCCCCATCTCCACAGGTCGTTTTTCATGTAACGTCCAAGCTCCGCCCACCACTTTATGCCCCGCCCACTGTGCCCTGCATTCTTTCCTGACCTTCAGAAACTCATCCCTGACCTAAATCCATCTTCTCCCTACGTTAGTTGCACGTTCGAACGTAATCAACAGTTTCGGGCTAAAAGCCAAACATTCCAGTGCACGCCCCGCCCCCGTGGGCGGAGCTTAATTTGGTCCATGTGTGGTCTTTACTTCCTGTCCCATGCCCTACCCATACCACACTTGGCCCCATCTGCACAGGTCGTTTTTCATATGATACCTAATTTCGTGACAGACGGAGGGACAAACGGCTTAGCGCTTTATATATAGTAGGGATTAATATACATGGGAGAAAGCCATTACCCAGGAAAACCTCAAATCTTGAAGGCCTCAAGAGGCAAACTAAAACACGAGGTCAAAAAATGGCAGAAAGGTCTTTAAATTTGTGACTGGGACATGTGGTGGTGCGATAAGGTCGTTTTCCCCGTTGGTAGATGAAAGAGTCCCCCGCGAGATACTGGTCCCTGGTTCAGAACGCAGAGAGACGACAGTTCTGGGGCTTGCAGAGCAACTTAACCCGTTACGATCGAATTCGTCCGGGACCCCAGGCGAGCGAACCAGGGGGGACCTCAAGCGAGGGGTTCATCAAACCTCTAGTTCCTCAAACAACTGCAGCACGTAATTACTTGTAGGTATGAAGAGAAGCTGCGCCTAAGGGGAACTACTTCATAACACTCTGGGATACCTGCTTAAGATATGCTTAGGTCAGGTCTATGGACATATTAGGTTGTTCGGAAAGAAATGCGCGTTGAATTCCTTGACTTCGTCTATTTATTTCTCTCCTACTAAAGATTATTCGAAACAGTTTTGTTCATTAGGAAGAGATTTTTACTGCGCATCCTTTGGTATATTTTTGTATATTTTTTGAATGTACAATTTATAATATATTTTTGAAAATGGGTACCGCACCTGCTGAGAGACGCAAACAAGGCAACACGAGTGGCAATGGCCTGAATACTTCTTCGTCGCTCCAAGAACATGGGTTTTTTCTACTCTATTGTTACATCAGATGAGAAGTGGATCTCCTTCGACAACGTAACGCGAAAAGACAGTGGTCAAACGCCGGGGACACTCCAAAACCTACTCCTAAACCGGATATACACGGCAGAAAGGTGATGCTCTGTATTAGGTGGAGCAGCAAAAGTCTGGTGTACTTTGAAGCTCTGGATTCGGGTCAAACAGTTACGACGGACATCTACAAAGATTAATTGAACCGCGTGGACCAAGCACTGCGTCGTCAAGGTGTCGAATCGACGTCGACAAAATTCCTCCACGACACCGCTCGTGCACATGTCGCGAAAATCAGTTTGTAAAAAAATGAGGAATTTGGCTGGGAAGCCTTGCCTTATCCGCCATACAGTACAGACCTAGCTCCATCCGATTACCATCTGTTTCGGTCGATGCAGCACTCCCTGGCCGAGAGAAAGTTCACAAACCGCGAAAAACCACCTTTGGATATCCAACTACTTTGAGTCGCAGCCGGCCGAGTTATTCGAAAGAGAAATCCATTCTTTGCATAAACGTTGGCAATGAGTCACTGATAGTAATGGAGATTATCTTTTGAATTAATCTTGTTTACTTTCGTTTTTATAACAAAAAATTTTTTGAACTCAAACGCGCATTTCTTTCCGAACAACCTATTATTTTGAGTGTCATTCATTGCATAATCAAAGGTGCTCACCGATGTCAGTCATATACATTGTCACAGACATATTATGTAGGGGTGGGAGTCCACAACAGCAACTGTGATGTCTGTCAAATGCATCTCATCACCATTTTTAGCCTGCTTCAAGTCGAATTCACGGCGCATCTTGGCTCATGTACTTTTTTGAATCCTCCTGATTTCCAAAGGAATTGTACGTTCTTCAAAGCAATGGCAGTTAATGTGCCAGGAATGGTCCGATGGCTCCGAAGTTACTCGGTCGGTCTTAATGTCTGGGATCCTCTGCTAAATTGGGTTTCGACCTCGTTATGTACGGGGCCAATTTTGTTGTGGCTGACTTTTGAAACTATCACGTATATTCAGCGAGACAATTAAAGCAGGGAGGCCCAGTTGAGTGAAGCCCACCAAAGGATCCCTAACGGCAACAATGGGGTTGGCTAGGTTTTACCTGCTTGAGAAGATGATAGTTAATTGGATTTGGATGAGTGGAGGTAAACAAGCCACAACGGGTAACTACAATGGAAGCTTGTTCTTTTATTGGCTGCGAATACTTATCTTGGGTAACTGCTTTTGAGAGCATTCTATCATGGGTAATGCCTGACCTAATCACCTCGGTAAAATGCTGTCTTCGATTATGCTTGCTGCTCTCATTGTGGCAACAATTCGCTCTATGGCTTTTATTACACCCCTCAACAAAGCCTATGGGTGAGGGTAAGTGACGCCACCACCATCACGTTTGGGACCAAATCTCATCGGATCCATTGCATGGGGTAAATACGCATTCAATCTGGATCACGATTTCCCTGACGTATCCTCCATCGATAGAAGCCTAGTAATCAATACACACTTGAAACCATTGATTCCCAAAGAGTGTGCGAAATCGCTTTGGACTGTCCACTATTCGACGGGAACTGGTTTTCGAAATATTTTCTCGGGCGGTTTCCCCTTATTTCTCTCCTTTTGAATTCGAGCTGATTCACATAGTCATTCCACGAAAACATCCCATCACAGCCTTTCCAGTCAATCAATATTGTAAACAAACATCCATGCGGGGAGCCACACACGGAGACGTTTCATGGTTTCCGTTGTCACATTTGCCAATTTACATTATCCTATCGTGTCATCATGGCATTCGCAAAGTGGTAGTGGTGGTGGTGGCCTCTCTCCGGTCGGTTGGGAGGGTTTTTGCCAACTTTTCGGCTAGTCCACGACATTCAAGGTCGTTTACTGAATTTATCGCTGTCTCTTGATGGTCTCGCACTGCAGTGGTGTGCGACTATCGGTAGCCAGAATGGGGCCACTGCGGCGCTGAATGGCTCGGTCGGCTGGTTGATTTTCGCTTTCGGTAGCTTTCATTCCGCCTCTGGGAGGGAAGGGGCGGTGACTTGTACATTGTAAGTACTTGGAACCTACACAAAAGCCTTTACACTTCTGAATGGCGCGCACTTTGAAAGTGAAATGGATCGAAACTAGTTAAAACGTTTTGAAGAAACTTTCACGATTTGGCAGAGCTTTTCAGTGATGTGCAGGCAAAAGGGCCGGTTGCTTACCCTTTCCCTTTCCTATATCTCGCTTTTTCTCTTGTTCTCCTCGAACTGAAGCAATGGTTCAGTTGTGTCCCATTCATCAGTCAACAGCCACGACCGTTGTATCCCTTATCATCCTAATGCTTTGCTGCAAAGGCACCGAATTCGAAGTATCGTACCATTTGCTTTGATTATTCACAGACGTCAATTTCGACGACTGCGCTGCCCCCCTCTACAAAACTTTATTCAAATGAAAATAAATTAATTATTTCAAAAATAAAGTAAACAAACCAATTTAATTCGTATCAAGTAGAAGTCGAATTGATAAATTGAATCAATTAATTACATAAACAGATAATAGAAAAAGTAATTAAAATAATAATTAAAATAAATTAAAGTGAAACTTTTGACTTCACATTGGCTTTACACATGTTCCCATTTCATCAACAAACAAGGCTCCTGACCTTCTGGTCGCGACATTTCCATTTCTGAAAGGCAAATAGTGACTATGAAATCCTTCGAGATATTCCATTTGTGCCCCAGCCAAGCTATTTCGCTCAATGATCGGTGCTAGGTTCTCACCAGGTCTTCTTCTAAGTCCCTTCGTACTTCCTCTGTTTTTTTGAGGGTTTCGAGAAATCTCTAGATTAGATTAAATAATCTTGAGGTTCTTTCACAGTGGCATTTTCTTGAGTTTACAGAGAGTAGATACCAAGTACTAGAATAAATAAAGTTTCCCTTGCAGAGAATAGGCCATAGATATACATAGTTGATAGCATTTAAAAACCCTAAGGTTGTGAACAACTGTCTGGAAATACATAGTATAAGCCCTTTTAAGGTTGCACAATCTTTCGTTCGACTTCCGCTGAGTCCGAGAAGGGAATACGGCGCATTCAAATGGATCGATTTAGCCTTGTTGTCTATTAATAGAGTTGCTCTGCAGGATAGCGGAGAGGGAGAGTGCCATTTCGGTTTACTCAAGCGTAGGCCGTCCCTCTCTTCGCAGATGTGATCTCTGATCGCTTGCTGCGTGGCCGCCGCCGCCGCCGCCAGCACTAGGGTCGACCTTGTGCAACTACTATAACGACGCACTGTGTCTAGGTCGAGCGTGGACTGGTTTGTTGCGGTCGTGGCTGCGGAAGAGGGCTTCGCTGAAATTATGCTATGTTATGTTGCGCTACGCTCTGTTCGGGTCTATTCTTGGCTGCCACTACACCAATCTACTAGGCTGTCAACTACACTCATTTTCTGTAGTCTTCAGGTTGAACTCATCCTTTATTCTCTTTCTTGGTTATCTCACACGATCATCCTCTTCCCATATATCTTTCCTTAGATTCGAGTAATTAAGACTCCCTAGTAATCCAGAGAATAGGATTTGAATTTTTTTGTTTATCAATAGATCGATCGTGTCTCCCTTTGCATGAACTAATATTTTGGTGCTGCCACACGAATAGTAGTAGACTCTTATGTTCATTTCGATTATACAATGTGATTTTCCGAGGGGAGTATTCCCAACCGGACAAGCATGAACTGATAAGGTCCCATTGGGATACTTCAGCGGTTTCAATTTTGAGAACCTGGTTGTGGCGTCCTGCGGTATGTTTGGGAAATAATCCATTGAATGGGTAGCATTACTGGATTTCCAGCTTTTGATCTCTGCTTCCTTTAACTTTTCCTGCATCGTTCTCATTTGTTACAATCTTAATTGTATTCGCCATGCTTTCGACCATCCTTGAGATCCTAAAGGAGTCGTCCACGGAAAAATAAGTTTCTCTGTAACACTTATATTTATGTTGTATCTGCCTAATAAGGCAGCATCCAAAGTTTCATGCGAAAAAGTGGGAATCTGTCTACGATACAGCTTCCCTGATTCTCGGCCCGGTGGGCGAGTGAAAGCCCCGTCCCGGCGGTTGAGAACAGAGAGTGGGACTGTTTACGTAACTGCCTGTTCCTACAATGAGTATCCGACCACGGCGGACGACGGGGTGGGCAATTGCTCGGAGGGCCCGCCCATTTGGCCTAGACTTTGTGGTGCTGTACCTTAGCCGGATTGACATTTTTCGCGTGAAATGAATCTTTGCATGCGACCCACATTAGGCAAATACAACATAAAAACTCATTTATCCGTGGACGATTCCTTTAAGATGGTATTCCCTAAGCCCGGTTTGGACCCTTTCGTTGTTCGTTTCTTTTCATCACTAAATAAGTTTTGAGGTTAATTTGCCATGAAGCAATTGTCGCACAGATAATGTCCTATTGATGGGTGATAAGTGCGATGAGACTAATCACAGGCAGCTGTCTAGCTTGGGTGTAGTGGTGCTGAGTAGCAGCAGGCTATAGGGCCTTACCAGGGGAGGGTAATTTAAAATGGAACTTTGAATTGAGTCCTAGATGAATCGATTTAGACCCGAATACCGATTATAACTGTGAGAACCAAAATTGCAAAATGCCATTCTGAAGCGAGTTAGGAGGGGTCAACGTTTGCTTTAATGCCAGATTGGCGAGGCTTATCATCATCAGCACGGTAAGCGGTGATCTGCCTAGAACTGCCAACGGTCATGGCGGCTAGCGGTAGTCTCCCGGACCTTTAGGCGAGGACTGGTGAATTCGCTCCCCGTCAGTGCGGTCTTTTTTTTAAATTTTGTGTTTCATCGTCAGTTTGTATTTCTCTTTCGCTTTGAACGCTTCCTTATACCGGCACCTATTTTCACCTGCCATTTACACTGCCACTTTACTAATTGCTACTAACAAATCGAATCTTCACGATTTTATTAGAAATTTTAACTGTTATACTCAACATTAGGTGATCAAATAAAACCGACTCGAAGCCACACCAGTATCACTGTTAATTAACTCCGATGAAACAGAGAAAAAAGGTTTGTGAAGCGAAAATGTTGCGCTCAGAATGCGCAGTGTAAATGATGAATTCGATCAGGTGCCAGTACAAGAACGTGCAAAAGTGTGGCAGAAGCACTTGCTGACGATAAAACACGAAATGCAAAAAGGACCGCGTTGACGTGAGCGAATCCACGGCTGCCCCAGCCCACGGATCCGTGACACTACCGCTGAGCCACGATAGCCGTTTGCTCTTCACCGCTAACCGTGCTGATGGCAAAGTGCCTCGCCAGTGAGGCATCACACGCAGACTTTGACTCCTCCCGACCCGCTTCAGAATGGCATTTCTCAATTTTGGTTTTCACAGTTATTATCAGTATTCGGATCATATTCCATCCATCTAGGTCTCGATTCAGAGTTCCATGGGAATTAGAAACCCTCCCTTGTAAATAAGGACCTGATCAGGAGGGCAGCTGCGAAGAGAGAGTTACCTGCGTGTTTCCTTGATAGCGAAGATTACACTGTACGTCAGAGGGAAATCGTCTTGCACAGGGAAAGAGGTAGAGGAAGGATGAGAAGAAAGCCAATTTATGCGTCAATTAATAAGTGGAAAAAGTTAGAGCGAGCACTAGAAGGGTCGGTTCTTAATAAGGATCTACTCATTTAATTCTTCCAATTACTAGATAGCTCGTGGATGGCTTAGGCTTCATTGGGATGGAACCGTTGCAACAACTGGATGAACAGCCGGATTTGAACCATTTTGCCCATACGAGACTGCGGAGTTTTCTTCACTACGCTACCCGCTCATGCTGACTATTCGATATGGCGATATTGCATAACGTAGACATATTTGCGCAATGCGGAGAATTAATAAGATGTTTGAGTTTCAGCCGGCTTAAGAGGTGACGTTTGATCGGCCAGTAATGGCTGGTGGCGGCCTCCCTTTACGTATCTCATTTGACGGCAACATCTCAACACATGACTCATACCTCCCGGCAATTTCAAAACTTCTGAGTCATCAGATTGCTAGGTGGGTCTAAAAATTAGGGTAAACATAATTGGTGATTAGGTACACGGAGGGGTTAGTCACTATACCAGAGTACCTGGTATTCTCACGTACGCCGACGGAAGCGCTGGAGTCTATTTTTGGTCTCATCCCGCCTCACTGAGAGCTTATGCATGACGATGCTCTTTGATTAAAGCAGCAATTTTAGCGTCAAAGATTAAGGTAAGCTATCAAAAATCTCTCCTGCTAAAGGATGTGGAGATTAATTTTGCAGCGGATGATAACACGTGCAAATGCTTCTCCACAACAGATCTTTTTTTTCATTTCAGCACTAGACCTTGTCATTCATTTATTTATTTATCTCTTCAGTAGCAAGAGGCTACTGAGGTGGATTGGTTTGCCCCGCGAATTTCACAACTTTCTCGATTTTTCAAGAAACTTCCCCCGTTCTGTTCTTTAGTAAGCTTTTAGAGCTTTAAAGAATTGCCTCATGTCTCAGTGTTTGCAAATTATAGTAAGTCTGTAAAATAGCGCTTTGCCTTTCATGTATGTACAGTACTTTTTTCAGTGAATAGGAGAAGGGGGAAAGGCTTAACATTTCTGATGTGGAAATTTGTTCGACTAGTGTGGTATTTGTGCATATTTGGGAGAGCCACACATTTTACTGAGGAATTGGTATTCTGATGTGATTAGTGAGCGAAATGCTTGCTTCCATGTGTTAGGGGCCGATGTTTCCGTTTCTTTGATCGAGATTCTGAAAGGCGACAGTAAGTCGATTGACAAGAGACGGGGCTGAACTCGCCAACAGGCGCTGCCCATAAAAATATTATTGCAACACAACTATTTAAACCTGCACTGCCTCTTAGAATCTGTTATGTTAGAAGGAAAATTTGTCCACATCAGTTATGCGCCTGGATTGCCACGAAGCCATTTTCTATGTGTGAATTACGACCATTCGTAAAACCGTGTGACTCTATTTGTGAGTCCGGCGAATTCGAGGTAAGAATTAAGAATTCGAAAGCATAGAAGGTGTTGTTTCAGCATATTCCGAATTAGCCACGTATTGGCCTAAAACTTCTTCTGAATCTCCTTCTTCTGAACGGAATTTCTGTTAGCGGTGAAATCTAGGTATTATATTGAGCAGTTCATCCCCATGATCAGTACTATGTTACGAGTTGGCACAACTGAGCCAATTCATAGAATGTTTTCTTGTTTATTCTTCTCGGAGAGGATCAATAATTGGCTGCTATCCAACGTTAGTAGTCATCTACTGCTCACCGTGGTGAAAGCGCTGCCACAATAGCGGGAATTTTTTTTCCTGATTGGATTATTGGATTTTCCCGCATCCCTTCATCATTCCGAAAGCAGGGCGTGTTGTACACAACCATATAGATACGTCTACAGCAGTGGGGAGGAGGGTAGGCTGGGGCATGTTTTTCATCGCCGAAAGAGCACATCGAAAAGGCGGCAGCCCTTCGACGGCAGCGCCAAGCTACCAGGCGGGGTGTCTGGCCTCTCCACCCCTAAGGCTTCCCTTTTCTTCGTCGGGCAGGAGAGCCGTTTTGTTCGGGGCGCGACGGGCGACGAAACACCTCAAACCGTCTTCATTGCCGGTCGATAGCTGCCGACAATTGCCAAAAAAAATTCCAGCACTCTACTCCAACTGAAGAAATAAATAAATAAATAAACTTAAAAATGTGTGGTTATTATACGTATTTTGAGCGAAATTTCTCTACAACGGTTGCTAATATTGATCCATTTTTACAATTATTCAAAACGTGTGCCGCAATAAAACGTGTGCAGTTGCTGCGTTTTTATCCTTTTTCTCCCTGTTTCGACTCTCCACAAATCCTGTGATCTCGCGATGTACTTGTCCACAACTTCGTTTTTGCATAAGTTTGCCGATATCCTGGTTTAAAGGAGTTGCCAGCATCCTTTTATTCTACATGGGAACTATTTATGTTCGCGACGCATTTCGTTTGTTTATAGTGTCTCACTGTGTCCGAGATTTACAGTTCTTTTTCAGGTTAAATCGTTGCCAACATGTCCGAAGTTAAGTCATACGTGAGTCTCACATTTTTTGGAATCAGGGCTATTTTTCAAGCAAATATCCGCAATGAAACAATGGAAGTGGTATCAGAAAGTGAATCGGTTATCGATTTGGCCCTACGTGATTGGTCAAAAAATTAATTTTCGCTGAAACTTCGCCCAGGGGTTATATGGGGTGCTGATCACGAATATGACATTCCTACGGCTTGGCCCCAATATGGTGCAATTGCACCAAGTTGTTGCAACAACCTGTTTTCACCAAAATCGCTGAAGTGCACCATCAGCATCAAAATCGGATGTCGTATTGTGATCAGCACCCCTGGACGAAGTCCAGTGGAAATTATTTCTCGAGGTGCCCGGAATAGTGATTGTCGAATAGTGCCATTGATTTTTGCATGGTCCGCAATTCACCGGAACCGGAAGGTTTGCTATATCATTTCAAAATGAGTGGTTTTTGATTGAAATTTATGTAGAGTTGAGGCAGACATGTAGTCCCATCATTCTGAGCATTAATCGATTATCGATTGTTTATTAGTCTCATGGATACATATAGTGTTATTAGAAATGTGAGCTGCAAAAGAATGTTTTCATTTACGATCAGGTTACTCGATCGCTTTGTCTGCAAATTTTTGTCTGTTCAAGAAAATATTTACTTCTTATTTCAAAAAAAAAAAAGATCGCCATTGATATGAATCTCCGATCCTATGGCTCGTACTAAAAATTTGGTTTTTTTCGGAAGAAATTAAGAAGGAAACATGGCTGCGCAAAAACCTTTCAGAACTCAATTAATTGAATTATAAATGTAAGCACATATGTCGTCGATATGCTTTAACGAGGCAGAATGTGAGCAGGAGACGATTTCTGATGAGTACTGCTAATAAGTTCTCCTCGCAAGTTTGTAAATTCAGGATGTTATCGTGGAGTACGTAATCATAAACAAAAAAAAAAACATTGAACTCACCGTAATTGCGATATTTGTACGAGAGGCACTGTCCGAGAAGTAGTGGAATAAGGGAGAAATAAGACTCCTCGAGAAGGGATGGACTGTCCGTTATAAAGCTTTGCGCGTGTGGTACAATGCTTCCAGTACTTTTGCAGCTACAATGCATTCCATGCATTCTATTCGACTCCTTTTACTGAGTTCATGACTGTGTGCTTTGCTGTGAAGCTATTCGACTTCGTTGTCTCCAACACAATTGATCATGCAACGAGGGCTGAAAAACCTCAACACATTGCACTCAGACAAAACCGTGGACTTCCCACTCAGCATGAGCCATCAGCAAACATATGTTGCAGTGGAAGTCAGCTGTTTGGTTCGATAGAAGTCAAAGCTACATATGTAGCCCGCATCATTAGAACCGGCACGAATTTTCCGGCATTTAGGCAAATATTATGCTTTGGGTAAATGTTGATGTTCTGAAAGGATAACTACGATATGTGTGTGGTACAGTTTTCGAGGGGTGTTTACTCAATCTATACTGTATAATTTATATTGTTTACGGCCACCTGCTTAATAGCCGAGTAAAGACGCAGTATGAGCAGTACACGGGAAGATGCTGTACTCAAACCTATTTTCAGTTTCAAGGCACTCAGCTTTATATTGTGTTGGTGCATAGTTAATGCGGCTTTTTTCCACATTATATTCAGCAAAAACAACGAGTAATTTAACAAAAGTGTTTCTAGATGATTAATCGGGAGCGTTTTCATCATCGCAATCAGGGATTGCTTCTATTATGTAGTCGTCAAAACATCAATTCCCACTAAAAAAATGCAGTATCAAAAAGCCACATAATTATGCACCAACCTAATATTTCAGCACTCGTGTTGACATGCTTGCTTCAGAGGTTGGGGATGCAGTCTAGCAAATTTCAATGAATCGTCTCCAATGAGGGATTGATTACTGCTTTCGCAGTTGTTCTAGTGTCGACCTACATGATCAAAAAAATCGGTGTAGGGAATCCAATCATCTAACATTCTAAATTCGCGCATTCATGCTCGGCGACCAATATTGCGATCATAGCAATCGCCATTGATGCAAAGTGCTTGCAGCGCGAGCCTTCCGATCGATGCACCGACATGCTCATGCATCTGAATGCTGATAAGCCCTAGGAGTATTTATCGAAGGCGCATATCAGCGATTAGTCGCCGAATGTATATGCGACCAAGAGCTTTGCCATCGCGTGTTGTCCCCCCTTCCACCGTTCAATTGAAAGGTTGGCTAAAATTCTTATACAACTCGGTTAGGTATGAGCTATTACCCTCCGAAAATTTTGAGGCGCTTACTGTTCATGAGTGGTTACGAAATGCCTTTGCGCCGAAATGCCTATTTTTCCAGCTCCCATAACCCATTCAGCAGCTTCTGTGGAAATCAATTCGGCCGCGAATAATAATGGTTGCAGTGGTCTACCCTGTAAGAGCCTTGTTCCGTTGGGGAAATGCAAGGGTTGTCATGGCTCTTACACGCTATCATCCGTATGTAAAGCCGATCAAACGCTTTCATATGGCGGTTTTTCTGACGTCCACGATTACATGTCGGAACGAGCACAGATGCAGCAATGGCCGCAGCGGCGGCGCCACCGATGGCGTTTTTTCTCCAAGCGAACAATCCATCTGGATGTAGGCGTGCCGCATTTTTCTTCAGAGGTTGCCGCTTAGCCCCGATAGTGGTCGTAGTATTGACTAGTAGTATCGGTTGGTGAAGCGAAATTGTAATAGATGCTTGAGTCTGAAGAATTATAGAGTTGAATGTATGTATGGTTAGCTCAAAAAAAACCTCCCTTTGGTCCAGTATTAGGTTGTACCAAAAGTCTTGTAGGATTTCTCCAAAAACATCAATAACTCTTGTTTACTTCGAGACAGATCTATTCGGTTCAGGAATGTGGTAGAACGTTCTCTAAGCTTCATAGCAAAGTATATATAGTGATCCGCCACATTTCGTGGACAAAGCTACAATGCCCGTAATCGATAGCCACCAAACACGCGGTGTCATCTACTGTGAGTGGTTTCACGGCACCAAAGCGACGGAACGCTGCTTTGGTCGAGGGATGTGTGAGCTACGAGACTGTGCGCCGCTGGTTCATCAGCTCCAGCAACGGCGAGATTGACAATGAAGGCTAGCCACGCACGGGACTGTGCTACTTCTAGGACGCGCGAGGAATGCTTTTCCACGAGGTGCTCCCACAAGGCCAGACGTCACCGCTACCGTATGCACCCACCAGCTCTAGCAGCTCGCCGTCGCTGTTCGAGAAAAGCGCAGGATAAGGTCCGCGGTCACCCTCCCTCATGACAAGAAGAGTACCCAGGCCAGGCTACAGGAGCTCAGCTGGGATGTGCTGCCTCACCCGCCATACTCTCCAGACATTGCCCCTTCTGACTATCACATTACCCATCCTCTTGAATCCTTCCTGGTCAAGAGGAAATTCGTTGATTATGACTTGCTTGCAAAGGCGATCGCTGACTTTTTCGACTCTCAGAACCCAGAGTTCTGGGAGCAGGGAATCAACGATCTACATATGTGGTGGCAGAGTGTTGTCGATAACAATGGTGAATACGTTATTCGTCCTTTGTTGAAAGAAATAATAATAAAAGGTGATGATCGAAAAAAAAATCCTGCAATATCTTTGTACAACCTTACATTTCTTTAGGTTTAGTAATATTCATAAAATATCTCATTTTTCGCTCGGGTGTAAGGGAACTGGTAGCAATTAGAGAAGCTTTGGCACTATATCGAAAAATTAAATTTAGCACGTGTTTCTGGCCTCCAGGACTTCTGAAAATTGTTATTGTTACTGTCAGTATAATAAAAAGTACTAGGATATTAAATAATAATCAACCTATCGATACCAATAGTAACAAACAATCAAACAATAATCAGCGACATCAATTATCCTCCATGGTTTTGAAGTATTGTGTGCTCTGTTTTTACGCCCAAAATTTATGTTATCACTTTTCATTCATTTCCTATTTTTAATTTGTGTAACTCGAAACCGCATGTGTGATGAGACGTTTCAAGGAACGATGTGCATCTAATCACCTAGGCGGAGTCTGAATCAATAAGTCAAGAAAAACGTGCGACCAGTTTTGTAGAAGAATTGACGCAGCTGAAAAATTAATCAAATGCCAAAATAAGTAGCAAATATATTCCGGTTTAGCACCTTCGTCAGGCCCGAAATGTGGCAGTTGTTATGTAATATACGTGGTATATGTATTACTAACTCGTGGTCCTGTCCCAAAGACTTTGCGTGGACCCACTCTGCCAGAGACCTTGTGGAGCAAGAAAAATATTATCAACTCACGTGGTTTCATTAACCATAAGGTCTCGGCAGGGTAAGTCCACGCAGTTTTTGGACAGGACCAAAACCAAATGAGTTGGTGATATACCACATATACTACAGAGCAAAACTGCCACATTTCAGGCGAAACGAAGGTGGAGAGCACCAAAATATTGCCATAATTCCAGAAAACTTTTGGGATCTCAGCAGCCTCATGAGTCTCTGAATAAGCTTTTCTAGTCGCATACTGCTTTTTATATAGTCAAAATTCAAATTATCAGTGATTGCGAACATCAGCATTGACATTAGGAAAATGTTAGATATTGAAATACTGGGTAGTCTAAAAAGTCTTTTCGTATTTTCAAATACCGCTTTTTCCCTCCAAACTGCTTTCCAGCAATCTCTTCTGTACATACACATGTAGTACAAGTCCACACGCATCTATAGGTATTATTGTCTTCCATCTCCCGGATAACCCTTTTCGGCAAAATAAACATATCAAAGGTCAATGTCATCTTCAATACCGAAGGATTTTTTTGAATGGCGTTAGATAGGGAAGGGAAAAGGTGATAATCCGATGGAGCAAGATCAGGGCTATAAAGTGGATGGGGCAGCAATTTTTATCCAAGCTCGAGAATTTTTTGGCGAGTCACTTTTTTAATAGTGGGAAGATCTTGCCAAAAAATTTCCTCGCCGAAAAATTCTCGAGCTTGGATAAAATTGCTGCCTTATAGCCCTGATCTTGCTCCATCGGATTATCACCTTTTCCTTTCCCTGTCTAACGCCAATCAAGGAAAAAAATTGGAATTGAAAATGAGGTGACCTTTGATATGTTTATTTTGCCAGAAGAGGTTATCCGGGAGATGGAAGACAACAATACCTATAGATGCGTGTGGACTTGTACTACATATATATGTACAGAAGAAATTTTGTGGAAAGCAGTTTGGAGGGAAAAGCGGTATTTAAAAATACGAAGACTTTTTAGACTACCCAATATATCTCAACATTTCATTGTTCTTTTCTGGAATAGTTAGTAACCATTCAAAGGAATTAATAGTGGTGCCCTTTATCGTCTCCTACTTTTGCACTAATTAATGTTTAGCAATAATTAGAAAACACTAGTAATTAGTAATTAGTAGTAACTTAGTAGTGACTAAATAAGTAACTAATAATTAGTTTCTGCATAAGTAAGTGGTCCTTGTTGGTGCGGTGGCCCACAATTAAGTCAACAAAATAATAATCAAAGACTAACCCAATCCTGTGTTGGCGCGGTGCATGTCATCTGTCGTCCTGCAATACATATTGCATTCCGGTCGAAACGATGCTATCAACGAGGCATGGTTCCCATGCGAACATGCGCATGAAAATCATTATCGATGGTCTCCAGTGGCAGTGGCTAAGCCTGCCTGTTTCCAGCTCCCACCAGCGGCGAAAGCCGGGCAGTTGTCCTGCTTTGCTGTTTAGGACCAACAGGGATCGTACAACCACCTTTATTCGTCTCTAAAGAGAGGTTCTTTGAAGCCACATTTCATTTCGGGAATCCAATGTGGGACTTTTCCAAAGGCGGTGGCCGGTCGATTTTGGCAGTCCTCTGTCCTTTTACAGATCTCCGTTCATCCTTTTTTGTACTCTGATCGATTTGTGACAGTACTGATAACGAAGCTTACGCTTCCTTGGAGTGCGTACTTGCCCTTTTAGTAGTCTGTTGGCTCGACGTTCTTCTCTGTTTTTCCTCTTCACTTTGAGATGAGGTTATTGTCTCGACCTAATGACTGGGCTCTGAGTCCTTCTCCATTCCTGTCTTCTTTTGTGTGACTCAAGAGTCATGTCAAGCTTGAGAAATTTCGTCAGTGGAAGCGGTGATGGAACAACTCTTTCACCGCCCAGGACCTTTCTGCTGCTCATATGGCTACCTGCTTTCCTGACCTGTCGTTTCATTTGAGCAAAGGTACCCGTTCGGGAGTGAACCTGTATTTTTCGTTGCTCATTGCTCTTTCCCTGAGTCTGGGAGATCAGCACAAAAATTTGTAGCATTACCTTCAGTTTACCTCTGTGCACATATTTGACTACAGGAGCATCTTCAGGGTCGTGTTGGGGTGCATTATGTGACGGAGGATAAAGTAAGGTAAGGTAGAGGGAAATTGTTGGAAGGTGAAGGACTTTGTGATGGGAGCGCGCATTGCATAGGTTTTCTGCTGCAATAGTAGGTGCACTGAAAAAAATCATGGGTTCTTTCGTATCCCTCTATGGGTTTTTTCCAAGGTTTACTATCTTTATGCGCTGCTAAATCTTACGCACTCAGTGTTCGACCAATAGCCCATGGGAATCGGTTACCGATTCCAGCATTTCATTATGTAG
Source organism: Trichostrongylus colubriformis (assembly GCA_963978905.1). NCBI lineage: Eukaryota > Metazoa > Nematoda > Chromadorea > Rhabditida > Trichostrongylidae > Trichostrongylus > Trichostrongylus colubriformis. The sequence continues at coordinate 642,470 of OZ022257.1, forward strand.
AGGCGTTACCAAGGAGACACAACTCTTAGGTTGTAGCTATCCAGCTATAGCAGGTTGCGGGTTTTATACTTTCCATTATAGTTATCGGTCCACGTTTATAGTAGAGTTAACTAGTGCCGTTCATGCACGTGACATTCCGTTGGTTCAAATATCGCTAAAGCCTTATGCTATCTTCAAATGGAGTGAGGGAAGACAAATCCCCTCAGTGACGATAAACCCGGTTTTGCCCATAGTTTCAGGACACACCACTTGGTAACGAGTGGACCTATACGGAAGGTTGGGGGGCGTTGCGGATGGTCACGTTACCACTGCTATGATCCCATTCCGAACATAAACATTTCCACCTCTAGTCAGATTAAATTAAGACCCCTGCCAATGAGTTTGTGACACATGCTGGACTCTATACATATAAAGTTTCTATATGAAGTACGCTACGCCCTATTAGACGCGTTTACATTCAAAAATAACAAATTAATTGAGCCTTACTCCAGGTTTTCCTTCTTGGGTTTTTCTTTGAAGGCAAGAACGCTCTCTCCCAGCTCCCTCCCCCCTGGGGAGTTTTTTCGAGGAACTGGAAAGACAGCAGTGTACCCATCCAAGAGTGTCGTTTAGCCCAACCAAGTCGTGAGGGGAATGGATCGGTGGTCGGGAGATGGTCGAGATGTGAGGTAGTGGTCTCAAATAGATTTTCGCTCTATAATGTACATTTAGTTTGGGTCTGATTTTCACACTATTTCGTTTTGCTCTTTTTCGGAAATGATGAGCGGTGTCGTGAGCTTCCTGCACCTCTCCTTTCCCTCTCCCACTACCCGACCTGCCACTGTTGCATGGGTCATGTTCTGGCTCTTTGTCGGCTAAGCCTCTTTGGTGCATTCGTCTTCGGTATGATCATCGCGGTTCCATACGCTCATACGCATTTTGTCCCAGAATGATGCAACTTGCACTTCAATCTAAGTGACGACTAAAATGTGCGCGCAATAGGATCCCGACTTTGATTTTCGTCGCTTTATTGCTCACCAAGCGTACGCGGGTCGACGCGGCCACACGGCTTGCGTGTCCCTCGTTAGTCTCGTCTTCGTTTTTATATGATGTGTGCTGTATTACGTGTCATATCGTCGGCCTACGAACCAAAAAGACGTCGGCAACCACCGCTGCCGCCGCGACGGCGAAGGCGAAGGATTTTTGCGGACGTCGTTGCTGAATCATTCCCTCCTCTCTGCTTCGCCACCACCGCCTCCCACCCCACATCACCCACTGCCAACAGACCGCCTAAATCATTCCAGCCCGTTTCCTCCGCGACGGCAACATGGCTTTACAACTGCTACACTGGTATGAATACAACAAGGTGAGCGCTCAATGAAGGTTTCTACCTTTATTCAAAGGTCTGCAGAAGGGAGGTAAGTGCATGCATGCGTGTAACCTGAGGACTGCTTGATCCTTATCGTTATGAAGTCGAAACAAAACCTTGAGCAAGCATCTCAGATAATATTAATTGGGGAAATCAATGAATTCCTTAGCTAATGCATAATTAATTTTCTGAAAACATGCGCTCAGTTTGCTTTGTAGTGCAGTCTTGGGTGAAGGTGCGGCGAAAGGTTATGTTGATTTAACATTTTTGCGCTCTACTCTGGTTTGGGTGCTGCACTAATGTGAGCGAGAGGGCTAGGTAATTTTTGCAAACTGCTGTAGGGAAAGGGAACTATCGTGTATAGATCATAAGGACTTCTCTTACTATCGATTTTCTGCTATGGGAATCCTCTGTTTGCTTTAGTACAAAGTATTATCCGTGTAAAACTATAATTTTTAATTCAATAGCTTGACACAATTGTACAGATGGCCAGTTGGTTTCTAGAATAACTGATACACACTCGGTTACGAGTTCGGATCCTGGCAGAGGTGAAGTTCGGCCTTGATAGGGATAGTACGGTAACTCAAAATAAAATTATATGGGTTCCCTTGGCCTTTCTAGAGGCCACTGCGGTGGAAGATCCGAGTCACACGGGTTCTTGGTAAAAGCCATCACTAGTTTTTACCACTTTCTGTGATCAGATGTCATGGCAAGTCTTTGAAATGCATTAATAGGATGCTTATTGACTGAGAATGAAATAAAATGAAAAAAGGGGAAGAATTGCGAAGTTTGCTTTTTTGAATTTCCCTGGATATATCGTTAATATTGATTGCATATATTCTGAAATCTGGCTCAATGATTGAATTTATGAAGTTTTGAAGGTTCAATTTAAATCGTTATTTCATCTCATGTTTTAATTAATTGTATCTTGATGTCCGTTTCAGTAATTACCCACGTCGATCTTCACGGAATTATACCTAAAAAAATTCAGTTCTTTGGCTGTTTTGTTGTCCATCCTTTTTGTGGCTAGATTGAAGTCGCTGAAATCCACAGTATTTCATCGGGGCCAGTCAAGATTCAATCGAACTCTGTGGATGCGGTATGCACTTTCGCATGGCAAATTTGTAGCTACAGTATCTTGCGATGATTATTCTGCTGTTAACGACATTCGCTGGTTTTTCTAAACGTTGCCGATCATTTTAATGGCATCGTTTTGCACGCTTAGTCATGGCACAGAATATTCTCGAGGTTTATGGGTGCGGCGCCGGCGATCGGGCTGATAAGGAATGTATCATCGTCGTCGTCATCAGTGTGCAGGTGGCAGTACGACTGGGATTGCCCGCTGTTGGAGGGACGATGTGGGTGAACAAAAGGAGGTCAAAGTAAGGAGAAAACAGGGGAACAGGGGAAGCGCTTGATTTCGGCCCTTTTTGGCTTCCATTGCTATTCTGAAGGCTCAAGGTTCTGTCGAGGGATATATTACTTCTTTGTCGCGAGGGTGGGGGTGATTCAGTGGCTAGAGGCGTTATATACTATTACTACCGTCGTTCAGAAGGTTAAGTTCTATCGGAGTCGAACAATTAAAATTGATTTCCAGCTCCACAGAATCGCTTAAAGTGACAACACCAGGGTCGCGGTCATACATTATACAAGAGTTGGTACCTAAAAAAGAAGTTCATCTTTACCTTAGGTCATCTACTGCGCAGGAGTGCGCGGTTTGTCACGTAATTGCCAACAATTCCTGATCATCTGCGGTTATCAGAATGACATACAACTTTTTACAAATTTTTTCGAATAGTCTCATATTTTAAGTTTAGTAAATAATTTTCTCAGGTGGTCTAGTCTGACACCCTTGAGCTGTTCCCAATGGGATGAAATGTCCGTTTGACCTGGGCGGGAGTCAATCCCTAAAGGTACCTAACGGCGCCTCTTGTCATTGCTCTACTCTGCTTCTTGACTATCATCTTCTTCAAATGCGCGGAATTTGCTTGTCGACCCATTTCAGTAAAAGATAGTTAGCAGATATCATAGGAACATGGGCAAAAAAGGTTGGTCAGATGGCGGAGGTTGCTGTCAATTTCTGCCCTTCTGGTGACCTTGTTGCTTCCTGCATAACTATTGGAGAAAGTGCAATATTCAGTGTCTGCTCTTTAAGTTTGATCTCTCTAGGAAATTAGGAACCCTTATTATTTACCGTTTATCACGGACATGCTGAGAAATGGATATGAATGCAGCGTAACTCCAGGCTCGTCGCTCGCGACGTCTCATGCCGCGAGCCTTGAAGTTGTTGTGCATCGGTGTGTTTTTATTATGCTCAGACTCATACATTGCTTAGGATAGAAAACCTTTGAAAACCGCAAAGCACTGCTGGTCCCAAGGGAGCCTCCGAATATGCGCTCCCACCAGGGAGCAATCGTAGCCCTCATCATCTAGCACCAAGATTTTCATCGCTTGACTGCAGTCCGCTATGCACAGCGAATCGCGTCTTCATCTGTTGTTATTGTTGTTTATTCTATTGACGTGAAAATCGAATGCCGTAGCTTCGAGGCGAAAATCTATAGTTGGCCGGCGGCTCCGCGTATTCCTCGTTGTCGTCGTCGTCGAGCTAGCCAGCCAGGCAGCCAGTCAAGCCACATCAAGGACTTGCAGCTGTATGCTGATACTGCTTGACGTCATTCACTGGCATATTGTAGGCGCGAATACTGAAGAGAAAAAGGTCGGCATTCCATCATAGTTCGTTTTCACTGATTAGGACGTGATTAGTTCGTTTTTCCCACTGATTAGGACACATGTTGCGGACTGCTGGCTGTCAGAGACGTGAGTTTGCAGACATTCCTGGTACATACTTGAATATTACATAATTACCTGCAAGCTTGCAGCTTTGTGAATGGTATTTCCCTGGTTCTGCTGCATACTATATAATTTTGCGAAATTTCTTGCACGAAACAAATTAGCGCAAAGTGAATGGAAAGCTGCGATGAAGCCCTTCCCAGTGTCCAAATTTTGCAGACTAGAGCATGTACTTTCGAACTTACATAAGATTCTTCAACTCTGCGGGTAGTTTTCCTTGTTTCAGTCCAGGTTTCTTGTATATTGGACTTCCAGATTTTCATTCTCATCTCTTCTATATTCCAAATTTTCATTCTCATCTCTTCTATATTTGGAACTGCAATAGCAGCAATTTTGCGGAACTTCGAGCGAAAGTCAATCTAAGGACCATCCATTCATCGTAGCCCTGACATTGCTTTTTGGGCTTTCCCTCTGCTTCTTTTGTGAAATTCACACCAATCTGCATAATTTATATGAATTTAATGATTCATATACTATTGCCAGACATATGAATTCTCATGCTGCTGCGGTTGCGGACTGCTCGTCGTACACGATACATAAATTTCCTCTTGGTGAGAATGAGGGTGAAAAACTCGTTAAATGGAAGAAACGACCAGAGGGTCTAGTTTTGCTGAATTTTCATAGCCAGGCATACAACACACGGCTACTTCACATAAATCTGCAGATCAAATCGCCTGCGTACTAGTTAAACTTTTCTCATAACCTTGCATGCAAATCCGTTTCCGTCACTTGCCGGCTTATAGCGTTTGAAGTTATCTGTGTAGTGTTCACGTCGCACTTTTACGACCATGGCGACGAAAAAATGCACTTCTGCTAGCCATGGCATCGTTGAACACTGAGAGCTGTGAAACTGGTTGGTTGTATCGCGAGATCTTGTGAGACATCATTCTTTCGCCTCGTCGCTGAGCTCTACTGGTTCCACTTTGAACGGTTCCAGGTCGTGATGGGTTCCATGACTCATCCCAGTTCGAGATTGTGATTAATGACATTGGTTAGTTATTTCTACGGGTCCTACTGGGGTTAGGGGGGGGGAGGCACTCGAAAAGAGCATAAGCCGCGCCCATTTTCTGTTTATAGGCACTCTTATTTATGCCTACATACACCTAACTAAGTGAGAGAAGGGTTAAATTATTTTTCTATTAGTGTATTACGGAAAACTCGCTTCAACTACACTACACAACCACTTGCACGTTTTTGCCTAAGTCTGGGGAGAGAGAACCTCCTTCCTCAAGGCTTAGGTTAACATAGGATGGAAAAAAGCACGAATTTGCTTTATCAGTCGTTTCTATGCAGGATTCTAACCCGATTCGGCTAGCGCTATGCTCTAGCCATAGCGTTAGAGGCGCAGAGCACCAGAAAAAGCGCAGCGGCGTGCGGCGTGCGACGATCGCGCACAAGTTATCCGATTCCGGTTGGGGCAGCGCATTTGCACCGAAGCCACAGTGCTCCTGAAGAATAGGATTTTTCTTTGTGCTTAGTTTCTTGTGTGAGTAACCGGCTTTTTTTCTAATTGGACATAAGGAAAATACGGAATAAGAAGAAAGTAAACGAGTAAGCAAGACTGTAATTCGAAAAATTTCACTTACAAATCTGCACACTATGATTCAAAGCATTCAAGAAGGTGTCAATGTAGTCGGGGAGGGGGGAAGATCCACTCATAGTCGAGCTGTCGTCCCTCACTCGGAACTGCTCTACAATCATCAATTTATACACTCGAGTGTATATTTCTCCTAAGCCTCAATTCAAGTAGGTAAGGGCTCCTCCTAAACTAAGACTTAGGCTAAAGACCTAGGTAAAAATAGCGCCGGACGCCAAGCTCAGTCTAGTGGCCTTCCCCCACAACTACGTTAGCACATAAAAATGTTAGGATATGGAAAAAAATATATAAAAAGGTCATGGTACGGACACATGTTACTTATACATTGAAGCAGAAGGTTGCCCCAACCACAAGCGGGCGAATCGCGTGCGAACGCCGCGGGCGCGACGCTGCATCGCGCTTTTTCTGTCCTGAAGACGTACCGATTCTTCTATTCATAGACAAACACTCTAAATCCAGTAACGCCTTGACAAGTCAATAAGATCGGTGAGATGTCGCAGGTGGTTGTGTCACGGTGCGTGAGTGGCGTAAATGTTCACGAATGATTGAAATTCCCTCAGAGCCACACCAAGTATACAGGTTTAGATGGATAATTGAAGTTGCTAGAAGTCGAAACACATCGACAGCCGCGACGCCACCGCGCTGCAGCGCTTGCCTAATACGCGCTGAATGGGAATGCGGAGCGGGAGACTGTCTCTGAAATATGTTTTACTCTTGGGATGTTTTCAAGGGCTTTATCATTTTTTGGCCTCTTCCAATGCCTACATCATAGGTCGTGCCTTTTCAGTTGGAATTATTATAATATTGAATGATAATCTATCCTATACATAACACAGAACTTCGGTATATTTGTTTGTTTGTCTGTCTGCCTGCCTGCCTATCTGTCTGTGTGTCCGTTGCACCTGTTTCTGACCTGTCTTTTGTCTAATGAAAAAGAAGAAAAAAGGATCAGTAGAGATAGATTGTGATAAAGAAATGAATGAGTGGTTCGTTCCATCAAGGGTTCTTATTCACTCGGACGGGGGAATGAAAAGCAAACTCTTTGCCTTTTCATTATTTATTCATTTACCTAGTTTTCTCACTTCCTTCGTCAAACTTGATTTTAATTCTAATGTTCTCTTGAAATTGAAACTGCCTTGTAGAAATGCTATAGTCGTAAAAAGAAAGTGTACAGGAGAATCGATTCACATCTGAAACCACTAGAAAACAAAGCGCAGATTACGGTATTCCGCGGGGGACCTGGTGAGGGTTGTGTGCGGACGATTCAGAATGCGGCTTAGTGACTACTGTGACATTTGTCACCCAATAAGAATATCGATTGATCTATTTCAGCCCGTACCCTATCGCAGTCTGCTGCAGGAGAAGATCGAACCTGGACAGACGTTGATCGTCAAGGGATCGACCATCGATGAGTCGCAGAGGTCAGACACATAGTAATCCCTTTCTTGATTTTTTGAAAACTTTTTGTTCGCAACATTTCATTATGCTTGCCTGAACTGCGACTAATATGGATAGTGGCAACACTCAATCTAAGTGGTTATATAAGTATTAGTAGAGGCGCCGCTGTGATCTGCACAACGTCATCTCGTTAATTCGGTTCCGTTCCGAACTGCATGCCTGCAGCATTTTCTGCTCGAGGGGATAATTTGTTAGAACAGCAGTATGTTGAGGAAGTTTGCTTCAGTCCATCCATGTCCACGCTCTCTATGTTTTCCTGCAGTCCTACCAATAGATAATCGTTAGTGTTATAGTCAACACGAATTACCCTCCCCCCCCCCCCCTTAAGGGTATCTCTGTCTACATTGTAATCTACTGAGAATTCGATCCACAGTGAGAGGATATAGTCGAACTCGCTGCTCCTCATACATATAGGCCTTCCATTCAGGTAAACAAATTCGGTACGGGTGCAGTGCATGGCTCACTCGAGATAATTGGTTGGCGTGAAAACCATGACATCTCTCTTCATTGGTCATGTAGTAATTTTTGAAACGTGTGGATGTCTCCCCTTTTATAATTAGAGCATTTATTAGCTCCATTTCCCTCAAAAGTCCCTTCAGAAAAGCTCAATTTTATTCGCTCTCGCGATCTCCGCTCTACTCGCCGTTCTCTTTCGACGGGGTTGTTGGGGGAGGAAAGGGAAGTGCACAGATCCGCCAAATCAATGATGTGATTTGTCTGAAGGCTTCTTTCAGAGAACTTCTTGTGGGAAGGATTCATATAGCTAGGCCTTCTGATTGTTTCCGATAGTTTTGGTAATTATGCTAATCAATATATTGAGTTCAAAACCCTTGGAACCCTTTGATTTATGTAACAATTAGATTGAAAAAAATAGGGCCACTGATTTGAGAATCCACTAGCAATCAGAATAGTAGGTGGGGTAGTAGGTCAGTAGGTAGGTAGGTAATCGTATGGCCGCACTCAGACTTCGCGTTTTACGGTTTTGCGTTTATGCAATCTTGCGTTTTCGCGATTTTACGCTGTCGCGGCTTCCCTTGCAATGCGGCAATTCAAGATCTAAGGTTGCAGCATTACGTGCGAAGTGCGACGCCTCAGAATCGTAGAATGACATAATCATGAAGTCGCAAAAAGTGTAATCGCCAAACAGATCACCAAGCGAACAGGTTCCACCTACCAGGCGAACAGCTTCAAAGCGGAATAGTCAGCGAAGATGACCTATGGCTTGAGAAATCAGCTTGCTGGGCAACGTTTCGCGCGGGGCCACGACGGCGTCTTTCCGTTGCGCTACCCCGGCTTTTCTAAGCAGATGAAAGCGATAGGTTCATTCATGTGTTGCTGTCCATATTCATCGCTCGATTCTGCCGTCCATAACCATCTCTCAATTCAGATTCACCATCAATCTCCACAGCAAATCGGCGGATTTCTCCGGAAATGATGTGCCACTTCATATTTCCGTTCGTTTCGATGAAGGAAAAGTGAGGGTCTTCTTCAGAGAATATGATTTTTTTTCTTCGAAAAAAGAATGATGGTATGAATCATGCAATATGAATGCGTTTATGACGCTTTTTGTTATTATGATATTCCAATCACAAGCCGCGCTGAGTCACAAGTGATCGTTTTCTTGAAAATGACCAATGGCGCTGTTGGTTAATGTGAATAGGGGCGATCAATAATATCTTGCAGGGCTGCAGTGAGGTACGTAGTAAGAATCACAATTCAAGTGTCGGTGCGTTCTACGGATGAACTCCATAGTCTAATAAAACTAGCGGTTCGCCTTCGATCTCTTCCAAGGATGCAAAAAAAAAATGGGATAAAAGATAACGGACCACTTTTTGCTCGAACTCAAAGAGGCTGTTTTGGCACCTCTTGTGGAATTCCAAGCCACATTTTCTTGGACATGATCCCAAAAACCCATGGCGTGGTGTGACGTTTGCTTTTCATTTCCAGTGGGTCTTTTTCGAAGCCTGTGTAGCTGTGGTTTTTCTTTCAAAGACGTCCCGGCTACGAAAGCTGGTTCTGGAAGATGGCTTTTAGATGCAGCTTGATAGACGAGATTTAGATGGGGATGCCAAGGTGAATTTACTTTTCATTGGGACTGGAAATGCATATGAAAGGTCACTGGTGATGTGTTGAAACTCTTCATACAAGAGGAGCGTGTATAGCAGCGTACTTTCTGAGACATCATGTATGGGAGATCACACTGTTACAAAGTGTAACGTGATCTTGCAAACATATTGTTGAGGAACAACATTTCCTAATACCGTGCACCTATTCCGAAATAGTTCGGAACATCACTTATACATTCTATGATTAGCATTTTGGGGACGTGTATGGGAAATACCCACGACGCAGCAGCGATCGTAATGACAGATCGTTTTGACGGCGCGAAAATTGCCCCCCGTGACGGGGTTTTTTCCAAAGTGTCCCGTACACCTTCAAGATTTATGCGCATATTCTGCGTCAAATTCCCGATTTGAATCGATTTGGTTAGAGCGCCTCTGAAAGTAGGTGAAAATTACTCTTTTGTGAGGAATCTTCAGGGAATAGTGAGAATTCGATGTTGAGAGGTATACCTTGCTCCTCTGAAGTGAATGGGCTCCGACAACACGTAACTATGCAAAAGAATATGTAGGAACGCACGTTTTTTCATCTAAAGCCTTTACTGGATACTGAAATATACGTGGGCTATAACAGATGTTAAAGTCCCAATGGAGTCGGGTGAAAACGTGGTTCCTCATCTTTTGCTGCTCATGATGGCAAAGGGGCCATAGGTTGTCCTATTTGAGGGCAAGTATCTGTGTAGGGTGCTCAAATTTAATAGGAAATGAAGTTGCTTTTAATAGGGCAAAGCTGAGCCGCCTTACTGTGTAGTTGGGATGATGAGAAGTGTCTGGCAGCGGAAGGAAAATTCACGGAATATTAGGTTGTAAGAAAAAATCTGGCCGGTTTCGCGCGTTCACAAGATAAATTCAAATCTGAAATCGCATTAGCATGATCAACTTACATATTGTGCTCCTTAACCCATAACGGGCGGCGTGCGCCACATGGTGGCGCAGGACATTTAGAATTATTTTCCTTCCAGTTTTCCAATATTCCGAAATTCCGGTTATACCCGCATACACCACTGATATTGAAGAATAACATATGTTTCCAGGACCAAGTAAATTGAATTTTACTAGAGATACGACAAACATTATGCGAGTAACTTCAAATGCGAATCCTTTCTAGTTGTACAAGCAAAAGACAACAGTTGTTTCTATTTACAATCATTAATCCATCAGACTCTATAGGCTCTGTTTTTGTTCCCGGAGTACGTTTCTTCCTCATCCGAGATTACCTCGCGCTCATCTTAATACTCGAAATGCATGACATTTTTCGGGGCAATAGGCAGGCAGAAATACCGCGTATAACAGCATGAGGCAATTCCACTACACAGTGATGATATTTTTATCAGTAGCAACGTGCACAAAATGGCTCAGTTGATGAAAATTGATAAAAGATTTGATAAAAAATGCGCTCGTCCCACAGCCATACCGCGCAAAAAGCCGCCGTCCGTCACTGGTTGGAGAAATCGGCCATGGAAAAATGGGTTTTCTGTTACTCATCTACTTAAGTTGTATTTCCCTAATGTGGGCCGCATGCAAATTTTCGCGCAAAAAAATGTGAATCCGGCTAAGATACAGCACACAGACTCCCGTCTGGGTGGGCGGGGCTTCCGAGCAAGGGCCTACCGCGTCGTCCGCCGCGGTCGGAGACGCATTGTAGGAAGGGAAGGTTCGTAAACAGTCCCACTCTCCGTTCCCTATCGCGGCGGACAACAGGACGGGGATTCTACTCGGAGGCTCCGCCCACCCGGCCGAGAATTTGGGGACTGTATCTTAGCCGAATACTCATTTTTTCGCGTGAAACCTTGCATGCTGTCCTTATTAGGCAAATGCAACATAAATATATGGGTAACAAAGAAACTCATTCTTTCGAGGACGATTCCTTTGAATAGGCAAAAATTTGCACCTTCTGAATATATGCTTTTCGTACCATAGCTACGGCAACTCAGCATTGTTTCAGATTGTAATGAATACTTTCTCAAATGGCGAGTGGGGAAAAGAAGAGCGTAAATCACTCCCGATCAAGAAGGGCGATTCGTTCGATATTCGAATCCGCGCCCACGATGATCGTTTCCAGGTACGGTTTCCTTTCTATTACACGTAATTATTCGAGCCTTTATACATTTATACATCATATATTTACACATTGTCATTGTATAGCCGTGAGCGACACTTTGCGACGGCTAGCGATAGTAAGCGACAACAGCGATAGGGTGTGTAGGGAAAGCTATCATGGTTGTGGGCGGTCAAAATGGTTTTCTGAGACATTATGGTCCGCTACACTACAATCTTTGCTATCTAAAATGCTTCTCCTGTCTGTCCGTCCCTCCCTCCGTTCCTCTGTCTGTCTTGAAATTAAGCATAACGTGAAAAGCAACCTATGGAGATAGGGACAGATTTGGGATAGGTAGAGGGCATGGGACAAAAAATGAAGAGCACACATGGATCAAGCTAAGCCCGCCCACGGTGGCTGGACATGCACTGGAATATTCCGTTTTCGGACCGAAAATCGTTAATTGGCTTCTAATATGAACGTGGGGAAAAGACGGAAGACGGATTAAGGTCAGCGATCAGTTTCAGAATGATATGGAAGGGCGCGCATGTAGTAGGTGGAAGGCATCCCCTGTGGGCGATCCTTGCAACAAAATTCCATAACTTCGTCCCGTTGCGGTTTAGAGTCTAGAAAAAAGTCAGTAGAGATGACCAATGTCCTTGCTATTTTGAAGGTATTCAAAAAGAACGAGGAACCACCTAATGGGTGCAGCTGTTATAGATTGGATGACCCTCATTGCAGAATAGCAATTTATTCTCAGAAGACCGAGTTGAAATTGGGGGTGGACAGTAGTGGCTAGAAGAATTGGGGGTGAACAGTGAGAGGAAGAAAAGTAGTTGCATTTGTGGCGGTGAGCGAAGCTTGAACATTATGCAAAAAACGACCTATGGAGCTGGGGTCATGTTTGGAATGGGTAGGGCATGGAACAAGAATTAAGCAGCACACATCAACCAAACTAAGCTCCGTTTGCGGTGGACGGAGCGTACATTGAGATACTCGATCCTCAGATTGAAAATTGTTAATTGCGCTCCAAAATCACCCAAACGTGGGAAAAAGAGGGATAAAGGTCAACCGTGAGTTCTTGAAAGCAATGAAAGAAAGAGCAGAGACCCACTCTCTGGGTGGAGCGTGCAAATATCGAATGGTGCTCGCAGCAGAAATTGCAATTCGGTCCTAAAGGAACGTGGAAAAGTAGGGTAGCCATAATGGCTAGGGCTATCTAAGGGAGACAACTCCACAGTAGGCAGAACTTTTGCTGTGGTGGGTGGAGCCTGAATTAGAAATTCGTAATGTGGTTCCGGAAAAGTCTGGGAAAAAATGAGAAGTGGAAGGCAAGTCAGCTCAAGGTACTGGGCCCGCGACGATGCGGGCAGGGAAATTGAGAATGCGCATAGCAGTGTGAGACGTGCGGAAACTGGCAAAGTCTACATATTTTTGTTGATGTCAACATCGTTCGGTAATGATCGAAGTTATCGGTTTTGTATAGAGAGCCGACCACTTTAACGGATGAGTAATGCTGCATGGATGGTACGAGCCATCTAGCGATATCGGTCAAACTCATCCATTTTGTGTAAGGGACGGGAATGAGTAATGGGCACTCTTCTGTTCGTCGTGCGCGATGGTTTCGGAATTTCATTGATGTGATAGGGTAATGGGCGCTGAGCAGAGTTTATAGAAAAAAGCAATTCTGACCGACATACTGACGCCCATGTTGTTATGCGCACGATATACCGCAGCCACTTGTAATCAATAAAAGCGAGGTATAAGCCACAAAAGGCGGACGGAGAAACTGGACCGCTGCAAAGAAGCAGCCACTCGACAGTAACGTGGGTGTGTGCCCTTTTGTCAGAATTTTCGCACGGCAGCATGTCGGAAGCCAGGCAATGCGGACGAGCCAAAGGCGCTATGTTGGCGGGTCACGAAGCGATTACAAGTCAACTGCGTATTAGCATGTAATCGTTCCAAGACCCAACTACCGCGACGCGCATAGTTCGCACACACTGCGTCGCAGCCGCTCGTAGTCGTGCGAAAATCTTGACATAAGGATACACACCTCAAAAACGTTAGTCGCTCTCCGTGTTGTGCTTCTCGACTGCTTTCACGAACTGTCACATGCACTCGCTCACTGTCGCACTGTGACGCTCACTATCTCCTTGTGTCGTCAATATACTCGCTGATTGCTCTGGTGAAATGTTGTCCTCGAGCGACTTACAACGCTGTTGCTCGTTGAACTGCAAACTGCAATCGCTCAGTATCATGGGTTGTCCCTCAAGCTGCCTCAGGGGGCGAAATTCCGAAAAATTTTCATTTGGGAATGCGTCCTCTGAAATGGTTTTCACCGGTATCTTTTCACAAAGTCACTGGTTACCGTTTGAACATTTCTTTCAGATTGTAATTGACCAGAAAGAGTTCAAGGACTACGAATATCGTCTTCCACTTACCAGCATCACTCATCTATCGATCGATGGTGACCTGTATCTGAACCATGTCCACTGGGGAGGAAAGTACTATGTGAGTTAAGATCAGTTATGACCTGGGATTACCCTGAATTCTGTTCTCAGATTTTGCGAGACTGACTGTTTTTGATGAGATCCGGGATACGGTAGGTTTTACGGGGAAATTGAAGTAGTAGCAGTAACTGATGTCGTAATCGAAGCCTGACTAATGTAGCCGCAGCGAAGCCTGCAATTTAGCAAAACAAAGCGAAGAGTAAGAGAAATAGATGTCAGTAACAAAAAAACTGAATCCCCCCTCGACCTATAGGCAAGGCGTCGTCTGTGCAATTGAGGCAAACTGAACAAATTGCAAGTGTTAAAATAGACCAAAATCGCCCCTCCTAGTGTCTTTATAGGATTTATTATCGTTTATTTCTAGCCAGTTCCGTATGAGAGTGGAATCGCAAGTGGTTTCCCGGTCGACAAGACATTGCTCATTTTCGGCACTGTCGAGAAGAAAGCCAAACGCTTCAATATTAATTTACTCAGGCGAAATGGTGACATCGCACTGCACTTCAACCCACGATTTGATGAGAAGGTATGTTAGATATTTCAAATTGAAAAAATATTTTTTCATTGCTAGACCCTTATGAGTCATCGGAATATCTAGAACTGCCCATTAATTTTGTGTACGTAAAATCCATGAGCGTTTTTTTTTTCGTGCCCTTGCTTCATATTGTAGTAGTGTTTCGATGACCATAGGCCCTTTCAGACTCGGAGGATGATCACTTTCTGATTTGTGAAATTGCCAGTTCATCTTGAGACTCAAAAGAATATCCACGAAAGTTCTATGATACTAATTCCTCTTGAAATCACTCTATAGGTACAGTACATGCATGAGCAGGGCACAAAAAAATGGAAGAATTTTCTTCGTTCCAATGCAGAAATCGAAAAAATCTAGAGCAGCAGCTCGTTTAAATTTCCGCCCGCAACATCTGAAAAGTGGCGGGCAGTGCTCAGTTCAAATTTTCGCCTTTTCTGGAAAGCCTGGCGGCCCTTCATGCTCGAACACCACACCCGTCGTACCTTCCTTTGGGGAGGCTGTATTTCGGCCGGATTTTCGTTTTTTTCTTCGTGAAACTCGGTGCGTCGCCCGTAGTATGCAGTAAACATAATATGTGCGTGACAGAAGAACTCATTTTTTGTGGGCGTTTTATTTAAGCACAGCAGTACCTCGGAAGATTAGAATACTCTGTTCTCTTTAAGAGGAATCGTGCACGGAAGGATGAGCTCTTCTGTTTTTCATATATTTACGCTGTATTTGCTTAATAAGGGCTGCATGCGAAGTTTCACGTGAAAAGTGAGAATCCGGCTAAGATACAGCCCACCAATGTGGCGCCCGAGGGGGCAGGCTCAGAGTAAATGCTCGCTCCGTCGTCCACCGCTGTCGAAGACGAAGGGTGAGACTGTTTATGTAACTTTCTGTTTCCACTGTGCGTTTCCGACTGCGGCGGACGACGGGGCAGGCATTTACTGAGAGGATCCGTCGTCTCGACCGCTACTTTGAGGAGCTGTACCTTAGCCGGATTATCACTTTTTCATGAATGGGACCGCTTCTTGTCGTGTTTTGCATGCGACCTGTTAGGCAAATACAACTAATATTTGGGTAACAGAGAAACTCATTTTTCCCGTGGACGATTTCTTCAAGTTTGGTTCGAGATTACTGGTAAATTGCAATTTCAGGCGGTGATCAGAAACGCTCTGGCGGCTAACGAGTGGGGAAATGAAGAAAGAGAAGGAAAGATGCCTTTCGAAAAAGGAGTCGGCTTCGATTTGGCGATTAAGAATGAGGCCTACGCCTTCCAGGTTCGTTCGATTTGAGATCTATTCCATAAAAAAGTGATAAGGCAACTATATTGTGTATAATGTAATTCACTAGGACGTTGCTAGGTGATTGTTCTATTTTGTGGTAAACTCAGGGCATACAAGCTAGGGCGACTGCTTGGAGCAAAAAAAGTCCTCGTGGCTGTTTTCTCTCTGCCACTCGACTCCAGTTGGTTTGACGATTACAAGTTTAGAATAGTTGCCACCCGATTACTTAACTCACAAATACAGTAAAAACGACAAATTGTTATTGTATCTAGGCAGAATACAGACAGACCTTTTGGGATGTTTCGTGTACGATCGGGTGCATATTCTGCATTTGTCTCCCGGCCGAAAAAGTCACTGGGGGAAATCCCACGAACGTACAGGTCGTTGATTGTCTCGGTTCTTCCACCGCTTCTAGCGGAGAGAGCAAGGGTCAGTGAAAAAAAGGTAAACTTGAAAATTGGAGCTTCGATGGGTGGCATGATTCAGGAAGTCTTGATTAATTACAATGTACAGTCCTGACATCCTGCGCTTATGAATGTGTGCCACTTTTTGTGCTTTGGCTGCCAGAATTCTCGTTTAGTACATATCTCCATTAATTTCTCAGAGCAGGTTTTATATAAAAATGAGTGCTGGATCTCGCTCATTGCTTTTTTGATTTTTTAGATCTTTGTGAACGGAGAGCGCTTCACGTCCTTCGCTCATCGTCAAGACCCCAACGACGTCAGCGGTCTTCAGATCCAAGGCGATATCGAGCTGACCGGTATCCAGATCCAGTAGATCGTTGCTACCACCGCCGCCATCGCGACTATTTCCGCCTGCTGTGCTCGCTGCAAGCGCGCTTCAGTCGATAATTGATTAGTGAACCCGCTGGTTGATCGATATGCCGTAGTTTGTTCACTAATCCCACCACATTTATTACCATCTGTTCACCGTCGTTAATTGATAGTAGCCGTGTTGGTTTCTCTGTGTTTTATCATTTTCTCTTTTTCTTGTTCTCATTTCATGCAGTTTCTTCCTAATCGATCAATATTATTTTTTGTAATTTTTACAGTAATTTTCACATGTTTTATGATGTCCCGCTAGCTTATTTGCATGGATAAAAAATATTGGAAGTTTCAAATCCATGTGGCGAGGTGGTCTCGACAAGAAACCACGAATATTGTGTGAGAAATCTGGTTCGTAATTGTGAGCCGCTCCTGCCGTGCGTTCTGAAGTGACTTTTAAGTGAGGAAGAAAATCCCTTCGTAGGTGTCTCCCGGCTCATGCTTGGCTTCCAGTCTGAAATTTTGATATTGGAGACTAACCATTAATTGGGAAGCCCTAGCATGATTACCGCTGAAAATTTTGTCACCTGTCATTCGTCAGTCATTTGTTGGAATTCTATGGTTGCTTACTTCTTCTGAGCTACTCCCAAAGTCTTCTGGGACAAGACCGCAGAAAAAGTGGTGAAGTGTAAGAAAGAGTCGTATATAGGAAGAAGATACGTCACTTACTAAATTCATTAACCTTTCAGTGAAACAGTACCTTGAATCTTAAATTTTGTGCCACTTTGAAATTTTTTTTTGAATTTATCATTTCTCCATCTTATATCAAATGCTGTTTCACCATGTAAGCACCATCATTGTCTACAGTGCCAAGCTATTTGCTGAGTAGTGCTCAAATACTCCTGCACTAGAAAGAATAATGGTTGGAAAACGTTTGTCAACAGGGCGGTTATAGTCGTCGAGGCTCGTATTTTCGTCCTTAAAGGAATCGTCCACGGAGAATGAGTTTTTGTGTTACCCATATGTTTATGTTGTATTTGCCTAATGTTGGCCTCATGCAAAATTTCACGCGAAAAAATGTGAATCTGGCTGAGATACAGCGCCACAAAGTGCGGTCCAGGTGGGCGGGGCCTCCGTGTAAAACCTCGTCCCGTCGTCCGCCGTGGTCGGAGAGGCATTGCAGGAACAGAAGGTTACGTAAACAGTCCCACTCTTCGTTCTCAACGGCGGAGGACGACGGGACGAGGCTTTTACACGGAGGCCCCGCCCACCTGGACCGCACTTTGTGGTGCTGTATCTCAGCCAGATTCACATTTTTTCACGTGAAATTTTGCATGAGGCCAACATTAGGCAAACACAACATAAATATATGGGTAACACAAAAACTCATTTTCCGTGGACGATTCCTTTAAAGGAACCGGAAGGGGTCCGGAACAAGAGGAAGATGCAAAGAAATGAGCATTTTGTAACGAACACTCAAGCTTAGAAGCGATAATAGGCGAAAAAACCCGGACTCAAAAGAGCGACGCTGCGGCGTGTATACCCATTACATTCGCATCAACACACAGACTTTCCGAGTTGTCCGCTGTAGGAGATGGGCCGCGGGTCAACGTTAGTGGTAGCACCTGACTCCCAGCGCAGTGGAGTGGCCATTCGCAACTACTTTAGCATTCATGTAAGTACATCTAGAAACAATGCAAGAAAGAACAAAAGAAAAAGTCAAAGAAACGGACAAGTTTATAATAAAAACGCCTCCTCTTGGCATCATGCCAAGGCGTCAAATTGGCGAGTTTGTGCAATGGCAGCCGCTTAAACTCGTCCACACTACGTCTGTTCTACTGTAAGCCAAAATTACCCCCTTCCGGTGTCTTTAAAACGACTGAACCGACGGCGAGCGGTGCGATGCGCCCGTTGACGCCGACGGTGCCGTGTCCCGCGCACGGGTGGGGTCCACGAGGTCGAATTTCCGCGCGGCCGCGGGCGGTGAGCGGCACGGCGGGTGCGAGTCCAGTGGCAGGGCATGGCAGCCTTCAAGCGAGGCAGTGTGGCATGAGTGGAAAGCGCAGACGTGACGCAGTCACGCTCGGCTGTTTTCCCACGGGCACTCGATACGGCGAGTCGTACGGGGGCGCCGCGAGTGCAGCGCCGCGAAGAGGAAATTCGACCTCGTGGACCCCACCCCCCGTGCACTGGTGCCGAGTTGGTGCTCGCAACTGTAGATGGCTCCAAGTTGGACTCTAGTCCATTCTCTAGTCCAACCGATCTGGCTTTGCGTGACACGTACGCTTCATGCCCATGGCGCTGAAGCTTCGGGAGCTTTTCGTATTGGCCCAGCGACATACTCCAGATTTCCAAAAGGAAGTTCTGAAAGTTTTGAAAAATGTTACAAGTGGAACAGAATTTGTGAACCTAGGCAGTATATGTTGAAAGTAGTGTCGTCACCCTCGTCGACAGATACTTGAGATCTCTTTCTGAGCGCAAGCAAGATGAAAGCGAAGCAGCCCGTTCAAAGTAGTAAATGCTCTTCTGAAGGATATATGAAGCAAAGTCCGAAATGGAAATAGCAACGATGAACTTCGATTTGAATAAATCCTAATGTTAATGGAGAAAAACCAGTTCTCAAAATAGATGACACAACTTATCGGACAATCAAGTAGTGGAGCATGTAAATAAAGGAGGTCACGGCTAAATACGAAGTGCATCATTGATTGTTTTTCATTTTTGTTAGCTTGCATTCATAGATTTGAAGTAAGAGTTTCCGCGAAATTGTGGAATAGGTGGAGAATAAGAATACGTATCAAATTCGGAGAATCGCAGAATTTGTGCTTTTGTGGAAAATGCAGAATCTGCGGAAAAGGATTTGATACGTATCGATTTTCAGGCTCCCATCGTCGAGAGGATGACAGGAATGAAACTTCCACATTTCCGCGTGAGCACAAAAGCCGGTTTGAAATTTTCCTTCGAAAAAAAAAAAACACCACCTATCGACTGATATATGGGCGGCACCAGGTAGCTGACCCTCGGTGATCAATTTCCAATATTTCAGCCCTCGCCTAGAGTGGGTCTGATGTCACCTGCAGCACCTGAGATGTGGGTTGGACACAAAGATTTTGATCTCGGCTTGTGACCCTGTGACGAACTCCGCCTTTGGCCCTGTGACATAGGTTATTCAGAAACTTTGTTCATGTAGTCCTATTCTCCGAGTAAGTCTTTCGCTATATTTATGACTGGATGTTTACTTGAAAAAGGAGGTCTTTCAGATTGTGGGAAAATTGAAATAAGGCCTTCTTTACATGAAAAAAGATTTGGTTTTGTTATAGTCAAGTGCCACACCCACTTCTCCTTTCATTATTCGTATAATGGTCTACTCGCTTTCCAAAATATCTCTGGAGAAAGCTGTTACAGAGGACACCCCAAAGGGATGGGGATGGACATGGCCACCGCGTGACCTGGCCGCCCTACTGAACGTGTGTGCCAACCGTCTTTCTTGCTGTCGGGTTGCATGTTGTTAGGCGCTTGGCAATGGGGTGCATAAACCATAGCTGCCACCCCAACACAAACCATCCCACGCACCTTCTGCGTCGGGCAGCTTGTCCTCACCATCTTACCCTCGGATTTTCGTAATTGGTGATTACCAGACTAAGGGCCTTTTTAGAGAAACATTGCAAATACTGCGAAGTAAAACTTGGATCACAACTCCCAGATGATTGAAATACAAAACCTTGTCGCTTGATGACATTTCGTATCGCCATGCGTCGTCAGAAAACCTACTGATCGCAGCAGTTGCGATTCACTGTTCATACCTCTTCTATGCTCACTCTTCGTTGTTCATTGTCAGTGCTGCAAGCTGCTATCGCTCAAGGTCGCTTGTTGTCGCTCACTGAATTAAATTTCAGTGGATTTCCTTGATTTGAAAATAGTAGTGCCCAGACAACGAAATTTTGAACTGAGCTCAAAAAATTAGTTAGACATTCGCGGCTGTATGACGGCAGTTCAAGCGATTCGTTTTTTTCTGTTTCTCATGTTTTCTACCGAATTTTGGAAGAAACCTACGTTGTTTGTATGCTTTTTTCATCAGTTCTGCAACAGGATCTCCTCGCAGTGGAGGTGCTTATCGTTAGCTCAATTTTTTAAGCGAAATGGTCTCGGAAAAGGATTTGGAAGCGTACATATAAGCAGATGGGTTGAATCGATTGACCCTCTGTAGTCGCGTTTTCTGTGAGTCATTTTTACAGTACAGGCAAAAACGGCACCACTCATTCTCAGTATTTATGGTTTATTTTCAGATACAATTAAGTGCAAGCCGGTAAGGGTGATGAAAAGAAAAGCGCATCCAGTGCGCCGTGCATGCATTTGTCTCGGCTACTTCCATGGAAAACGGTTAGTCGTGTTCATTATCTGTTTCATAGCTCGTCCATAACAGGCACGCTTGCTTCAAATATATCTAGTACAGAAAGTAGGTCATTTTTTCTCAACTGTTGCGCATGATTACTGGAGGCCATATGCATATATCCCGTACGAAAAAAACCGGTACACAAACAACAATGTCCCGGAACTTTTGCGAACAGTTTGTGTACAGATGGGTGGGGCTTAATGAGCTTCAACTATAAACCCCTCGAATAAATGGGGTGAATCGCTATGAGGAGGCAACTCGTAACTTCCTCGAACTTTGTTTAGCAAGTCCCAACGTCTGTTTTTCTCACTAGCAACATTAGTGAGAGTTCTACGGCGGAATTTAAGCGAACCATATCCTTCCTGCCGAGCAAAGCAAAATTGTCGGTTTTTTCTGTCCGATTCTAGTGGAGTACGAAACCATGCTGATTTTCAAAGATGATATGGCCACGCCACATCTGCGCACTTTACCTTTGGAAACATCGTCAGGGGTAATTTTGATAAATTGTGTTATAACTGTAGAATAGAAGGGCCGCTCACTAGTGCAATAATTGAGGAGAACGGGGTAAATGCTCAAAAACTGAGACAGAGGATCTCGAAAACCTTCTATATCACTCATTTCCTCTTAGCCCCTCTGCATCACTAGCTGCTAGAGTGCTAGATTGAGACGGGCGAGGGGCTAGGTCAGCCAGTCGCGAACATTGCATCGTCTTCGCAGCGACTATCCCAGCGGATACGAGGTAACGTGACCCTCAGAGCTGCGGGATTGCGTGGAACCTTCTTTTAAATGGGAATTTCACCACAGATATTTTTCCTAGACTGGAACATTTGTTCTCAGAACTATGACTGTTCATATATCACTTTCTCGTTACTGCTGATGTTGCCTTTGAATCTTATCGCAAAGACTATCGCCCAGAGCCAGTTGATTAGAAGAGTGTGGTGACGCGTTCTTGGGGTCAAATGTAGAGACGAAAGCACTTTATGGCAATTCTCGTCTTGCAATTTATGCGAAAAGTTTACGCGAACACATCTCGCGATCCCATTTGAGTTGTACAGTATCCTACCTAGGGAGTTAGTTAGACATTTTACTATTAAGGCTGCACCTTTCTGCGACACGGCTGTTGCTCTCTGGGCGCTAATTGTAAGGCCGCTTGGATAGTCACTGGACAGCAAACCAGCCCCTGTTAGATCAGTCGTGATTGGCTGGTAACGACGTCTTTGTCGCCATTGTCGCTCATCACTACCCTCTATGGTCTCCTTCCTTCCTATTTTGTCTGATTCTCTGGTCAAGTGCCTTCATGAGTTAGCAAAAGCGAATCATCACGGTAAATGAAAAGAGTACGAAGTTCATGTTTCTCGAGCAATTTTTCCTTTCTTCTTTGACTAGTTTCCTAGCACCTTTGTTTTCACCGTTGATGGTTGTAACTCACCCGAGCTCTGGAATTAAATAGAAATTGTGTAAGAATGAGAAAGCCATCAGCTACTCTTTAGTGTCCCTTTAATGTTATGGTACTGAGCAATAAATGGTGAGGGAAACGAAAAGTATTGCTTTAAGCGAAAAGAGTACAAGATTCAATTCGACTGAGAAGTTGATCAATAAATATCACTGATACGCTCACGAGGAATGCTCATCAGGATGTGGGGAGTCTTTCTTTTCTTCCATCTTGTAGTTGCTCATACATGAAATAAAAATCTGTGGCAAGTTAGGCAAATGACTGTGAGAGTGCCACGAAGTGGTTGATAGTTCGATCTCAACTGAAGACACAGCTCGATTTTTAGATTCTTTTCATTTTTCAAGTGCGTGCAACTGCATGAAGCCTTTTGAAACCTTTCAATATGTTTATCAGCTTAGATATATACTTTTTTATTCCAAATAGTTTTTTCGATTTTTCAAGAAAAAAATCAATCGAAGAAAAATATTAGCAGTCAGATATTCCAACAATCAATGTGGCGCCATGCAGTAGTAAGTATGATACCGACTTGAACCTTTCGAATCATCTGTCGACCCGGTTATTGCAGACTGTGCCGGCGTGATGGGAATGGATGGGCCCTGTTCCCGTTTTTCTCGAGGTACCGCTTTTTGTAAATTTCATTTTTGTAAGCTCAAATGAGTACAGTCACAATACGTAATATGAAGTGGCATTACTATTAAGATAGCTCATCATGGACTATTTCATACCGCTTTGCGCTAGTTTTCGAAGAATGGAATGCTCCAATAATGCTCCGGTAGATATGCTTTGGTTCTCTATGCTTTCTTAAGCTTTCAGCTGACATCACACCTGGTGTTCCTACAAAGTGAATAACCAGTTCGTTGAACACTTTGATCGCATGGACGCATGGAGAGGCCATTGACCGTGCTCAATTTTGTAGCCATTCTGACAAGTGCCATGAGGCAGTGTCAGCATTATATACTCACCATAGATACTACCATCAACTCCTTAGTGAAAAAAGCGTGCTGTGATGATAAAACTTCCTGTACAGGTTTACTTCTGCCCTACTCGTAAGGAAGCGTGGTCGTATTTTGTTCAAGAAGGGGTGTGTTTAGATCCACAGTAAGTGTAGCATGTTAGGCCGCGGTCATGGTCACCCGCTTCCTGTGAAGGCGGCAATGCCGGCAGGGCGTGGCCGCCTTCACAGGAAGCGAGGAAGAGTGGCACGGGGTAGGTGCAGAGATGACGTAGGCAACGAGGCAGGGTGGCATAGGCGGAGACGCAGAGATACGCAGCCACGGCCCGCCGCCGGGGTGTGTTGCAAGTGTTCCGTTTCCGGAGGTCGGCACCGAACTGGGTCACCACCCTTCGCGAATTGTCCGAATGGTAGCGTGTCCTGCCGTCTGGGCTCTCCCAGGTTTGCCTAAGCCTTTTTAGGGGAGAAGCTTTGGCAGCGTGTTTTTACCTGTCTTTACCTGATTCCAATCCGCCGCGCAACCTGACCTGACCTCACCAGTCGGAACACTTGCACTCCAATCCCCGCCGCCGGCACCGCAGAGTACGACCGCGGCCTTAACCACTGGTTTTGCACTACATCACTTGTTTAGTGTATGTCGTCTTTCTTATAGACTACTCTTAGTGCGAAGTCCGTTACTAAGAGTGGATCAAACCCAAGAGAACTTTATTATTTGGTTGTCCATGTGTTTCGGGAGGAACTACAGCTACTAATCAGGCAAACCTAAACTCTTCGGTGGTGGGGTTGCAGCCGACTTTGTTTGCCTATTGCGCATGTTTTTTGCAGAGGTTGATTAGCTGTGGAGGGCACTGCCGTTGAGGGCGAGGCCAACAGTGGACGCAGTTTAAGCTGCGTCATACTTTGCGTCTGCGGCGCGGTTGCGTTCATAGGCAGCGAGGCGGAGTGGCACGGGGAAGGTGCAGAGACGACGCAGGCATTGAGACAGGGCTCAGATGGAGGCGCAGAGACCCGCAGCCACGCCCTGCCGCCGGCAGAGCAAGGTACGAACGCGGCCTCAGGGTCGCAGTGTCGTACAGTGTCGTGAAGTTCGATTCGACAAGTGACATACTCCAGTTTGTCACTAGGTCGACAAAAAGCTCACGATGAAAACTCACACCACCCTTCTTGACTGCGACGTCCTAAATTACTCGAATAACGAAATTGGCGAATGAGGGGTAAGACCCTCCGAGAGTCCCAGCCGAACGATGACCTCCTTGATGACTTCTATTGTGTTCCTCTTCATCTAACTCTCGAACTGGTTCTCCAAGTTCTCTCTTCTTGAAACCTCGGCATGATGTTATGTTTATTCGTGTGCTGCTTTGCCGAACGAGGTTTTTTAGGTGGATCAATTTTATTAACGGCCTGACGTTTCGACCCTTTCCTCGTCTTCAGGGGCCCCGTGATCCACCGCGAGTGATACGACGTCGCTACCGACTCGTATTAGTGTAATGTGCGACTGTGTAATGTTATAATGTAATGATAATATAATGTGTCGCGCATTATACTAACACGAGTCGGTAGCGACGTCCTACCACTCGCGGTGGATCACGGGGCCTCTGAAGTTGGCGAAAGGGTCGAAACGTCAGGCCGTCAGTCAAAATTGATCCACCTAAAAAAAACCTCGTTCGGCAAAGCAGCACATGAATGATCTCAAATTGGTATTTTTATCACTGGGATCTCAGTGTTTACGCTTTTTCTGTTGAGTTGGTGAGCGGTATTTGTGAGGTGGATGGGGCGCTGACCATAGACTTTGGTGTCAGATCACGCTTTCGACCTTTTCATTACATATACTGTACCGATTACTGTTTTTAGGAGATCTGGCATCACGTTCGCTGAGTGTATAAGGCCGCTTCCATACTTTGCGCACCGACGCCGTCACGCGCGTGACGGCGTCGGTGCGCAAAGTATGGAAGCGGCCTAAGAGTAAATATCTTAATAGATACTCCAGACAGCATTCATCCCAGGCATATCAGTGGGCAGCGCTACTTTTTCGAGCTCACGTAGTTCCAATTAGGTCCATTCATCATCTTCACTATGGCGGCTCGAGACTGATAATGACAACGGAAAGTTGACCAGGCCTTCGACCACCTGCAGGCGTTGCTAATTACGCTCTTCATCAATTCTTCTGCAGTCATTCCATGAATATGAAAAGGTTCGTGCGATAATAACACCTCATGAATGTTTGGATATTAAGCTTCCAACCACCATTGGTAACAACTTGCCCTTCATGTTCTTGAATAATAATATTTGAATATGGGTGGGTATTCAAATGGGGTTAATGGGTATAGGATAGAACTCACTCGAAGTGAATGAACTTTTTTATTGAAGCGCGTGTGGTGTCGTTTCTTGTCTGCTCATTAGCATCGCTGCCATTTCTGTTCTGCTCGAAATCAACGCCAGCATTTGATAAGAACGTTCATTTTCTGAAGTCTTCACATCTTTCATTCTTTTCTCAACTCGCAATAGATCTTTTAGCGTCACTTTCGTGTCCTAAAATGCTATGTATCAACAAAATCGTCCTATCTAGTGCCCTCCGACCAATAGCTATTACGGCATCGGAGAAATAGAAGTTGAATCGTCTTTGTAATTTTTGCGATTCCCTCATGCTTCTATTTACCTCTGTGCTCCACGCTTCCTAAACTTCGATTTTGTGGCTAACTGGAATTGGTTCCTGTATATAGCATCAGCTTTTTTCAGCTACAAAGCCGAGCGGAACATGTGGTGTATCATTGATAGTTGCGCTTGCGAACGATATTCGAAATGTGCCCAGTGGGCGTGGCCTGTGGGTGGGCAGAGTTTACAAGCTCGGACACCAGAGCTTTTATTTCTTAACTTTGCCTTATTAATCTAGTGAGCGATGACTCTTTGATTTGAAGTCATATTATTTACTACAAAAGAGCTGCGTTCCCCAAGGAACAGATATCCGCCGCTAGGCTTCCATCCTACGTAATATTATTTGACCACATAAGTCTAAATGGCGCCGCCTGTCACTGCGCTATCTCTGAAACCTGGTGAATTATTTTATACCTATAATTTACCCCCTAACGTGAACCAGGAAAGCTAATGCTTGCTCGCCAACTCTTAGTAAATCTATACCAATGTTCTACAATGTGGTACTTTTACGGTACTTTGTTCAAATTCATTTATGAAGCTTTGTTTATCCAGTTCCGTGCAGTTCAGCGTCCTGTTACCATAGACTACCCAGACCGGGGGGTGCTTGATTAAACTACACTTGTCATATCTTATAACTAATTAAGTCGGTGAATCGAGCAGCTGAAAGAGTATAATTGAAACACAGATTACTGATGTCTGATTACTAACGATATCACTTCCTTTCACATCGTAGACCTTCGAAGCTGTTTAATAATGGCTTCCCCTTGAAAAGCCAGGTCATCTTTGCTGTAGAATTTGTTGAAATTGCACTCTTCTAATTAACTTGTCAATCGGTTCTCTGTATCTCACAAATACCACCCATTGTGCTCGACCCGCCCGTTTAAAGACAGCGGGAGGGGTAAATTTGACAGATTGTGGGATTTGAATGTAGAGATGTTCAGCGGTGGAACAAAATTTAATTTATACAATTTTAAGGAGTGAATTCATTCATTACAAACCCAAAAAATCACTCCGAAATGGACGGCATGCCGTAACAATGGAGAGGCACCCATACTTTTCAATCTTCGTCAGCTCGCCATCCCTCGCACTTTGTCTACTTTTCTAGTAGTAAAGTCTTACAAAGTAAATTAATAAAGAAATCGTATTCAAAAGATGTATGTGGGTGGAACAAAGAGATACTTCAGCCCCCGTTTCGTATGTGCCTATGGACGGAGGTTATAAGTAGAGCTAACCTCCCTCTGTGCTCATCCCCTTACATAGCTTAAAATCGAGGTTTAGGTTCGGCCAATGGCTAGAAAACACAGGAATCTCAATCTTGACTATTCTGCCTACAACTCTTGCTTTTCTTCACTTATAGGCCAGCTAACAGCTCTGTCTCAACTTTTATAATTTGTGGGCAAAAGTGGTGTAGTGGCAAAAGGCGCAATCCCACTTGCATAGCTCGATGATCACTTCCACCCAGGCCAAGGTTTCCAGAACTCCTGTGTAGCTAATGGTGTCAGGAACGCTGGAAGGGTGAAGACTTTGATTTTTTCATCAGCTGGCCACCTCAAGTCATTGTGTGGACTCAACGCCTCTTCTCGGCCACGATTTCAATTAGAACTACAAGCGTGGCGCTTGTTTATTACTCCTTCCACTGGTGGCTAAAATACATATACCGTTATAGGTGGTGAAGAACACACTCCAAATCCGTTTTTGAAAAAAGACTGTTACCTTTTTTCTACGAGTACGTATGGCGTGGTTTTGATAGGGTTTTTTACATCAAAACTAGCTCAGAGATATTAGTGAGATCATCGCATGTATTGAGCCACAGACGCAGTAGACAGTAGAGTGAAAAAAAAAGGGATTTGTGGAGAATGGAATTCCCACAAACCCATTTCTCCAGGCATGCTGTCTACTGAGGACGTCACTCATCTTTACTAGACGTTGTTTTTCGAATTCTCTTTTAGTCAGAACTGTTTTCCGAACGGCTTTTCAGAAACACGGTTCTCATGAGTAACAATTATACATAGGTTGTTACTAACCTGCGAATTATGTCGCTTTTTGTTCTCGATCTACCTGATTGCTACTCAGTAGTGATAAGGCCTATTTATTTTTGAAGACACCATTGTTTCCATCTTAATGAAACTTGTCACTGCCGAAGGCAACGAGACCCACTAGTCGACGATTATCTCACTAGTTTCCTATTTTGAGCTACAGCGTAACCAAGTGGAGGAAGTCTACGTGGAGGAAATCTTCTACGGAAATTCTGATACCTTTGAGCTAGATACAGAACAAAAGAATTGGAAACGCAAAAAAAATCGAGCATTTTCCTTTCTTCGTAGGCAGATATCGAATGGAAAGAGCAATCCTGCTAAGCAACATTTGAAAGCCATCGGCGGGCACAGCCCACTCCAAATTTCGCGTCCAATGTTGATTTGCTGTCACTCTGCGTCTTTGACCACAGGACAGTCGCCTCTCATCACTTTGGGAAGCTCTATCTCAGCCACATTTTTGTTTTTTTGTGTGAAACATTGCACGTGGCTGAAGTGAGCAAATTAAACACAAATATGAGATCAATCTGGGAACATGTGGCAGTTGATGTGAAATCGAGATGGAGAACTTGCAAAACTTACAAAAAGGAGTTACCTGTGGTACGTATACAGAGCATACATGTAGCCCTGGCAAAGCAAAGCGAAATCACTTCGCATTCCACGCTGTCTTGCTTATTAATTATGTTTCGCATAGTCATGAATCATCCCATTTGTCATGTTATTTAAAGGCAGCATTAGGGGTAATGCTGTAATGGAGAAATCCCTACAAGAAGTCACTCACATGGTAGTCCTAGGCCTAAGAAGGCTACCTGTGGTGAAATCCCGGTGAAAAAGCGCCCCTCCAAGCTGTAAAAACCCTGCAAAACGCCGCAACCATGCAGCGGTTCCGCCTCTTGGACACAGCGGTCCCGCCTCCCGATAACGTAATTCCCGATTGACTGGGGTGGGAGCGGCCCAGGAGATGCGGCAGGATCGGAGGTTTTGCGGCTCGCTTTCGCAGTTTTAGCTTGAAACGCACTCAAAAAAATAGATGCTGTCGTATTTCCAAACATTCCCTTGTGTTTACTTGGCAACATGCCAATGGAAAACTAGATAAGACTGCCCGCTTCTTGACGGACAGGTCGTCCGCGTCGAGAATCAACAGTGAAAAGGGGGTCCTATTTCTCGGGTTTTGGGCCATTTCCATCCGTTTTTTCTCCACTATCCTGTTACTAGGCATCTCGACTTTCATATGCAGTATTTCTTTTACTTTTCGTCCGACTTTTCCCTAATGCTGCCTTTAACATGAACTAGTCATTTGACGACAGAATCAAGTGCAATGTTTTGAAAATTGACTACCTTGGTACGACCACTTTCGCATTCCTGTGGAAGGAGAGGTCGTCTACTTCCTTCTAAACGTACCAAAAAATTAAGCATATTTTTGTCTCCTTTTTGCTCTGCTTTTTGTCGACAGCTCCTTCAGCTCGACAAGTGGTAATTATTCAATTCCTCCTTCTTCTCTCTCTTTCGATTTTTTTAGTATGGGTCTTCATCTGTTCGATTCTGTCTTACTATATACGGTTTAGTAAAGCCATTTATTGCAGCTACCGATTCGATCATGAAGCATTGAACCGCTTCGGACAGAACCCATTCTCAGGGATTGTCTACGTATGACAGCAGCAATAAGACCAACTTCTTGACTGAACCACTCTTATAGGGATTTATCATTCAAGTACATATCATGTCTGATGCTATGTGCGAAGGCACGAGCAAAACCTATCCAATGATATGTAATTTTAGAAATTTGGTGAACCTTCGCATTTTTATACGATATAACCCAGTACCCACCACCCGTAATGCATCGCGCAAGTGGCACAGAATTCAGTCCGAACAATGCATTTCTCACCGCGTGGGCGTAAGTATACTAGATATAATGGAGGCAGACTTCATATAGTAATTGATAGGCTAGCTTTGTTCTTTGTTCATGTGCCACTTCTTCGAATGCTCACGGTTTCCTAGAGTCAGTGCCACTGATTTCCCTTGAGGTCTGTACGCCTCTACTATAGTATCCATACTTGGATACTCCACCATCTGCCAAACTTATCCCTTCCAGTGTTTTCAAACGCGCCTTCGCACTTCTTAAAGCACCTGTGATAACAAAATTCTATGTATGGCTATGGTGATTATGGTGAAAACAATTGTCGTAGTGAAATTATGTACCCATTCCATGATCACCTTGCTAATGGTGGGCATTGAAAGTTGGGCCGAGACTACGTCTGAGAAGTGTGTACAATGGAAGGATCCTAGAGAAGGCTCAGGCCTCCTAAAGATTCTGTGTTGCAAGGTGGGAGTGTATTATTTGGAATTTTCCTCGAAGCTTAACACTGCTATCGGTTTCCCTGTCCTGCACTCCCTGCCCTCATTGTGGGGTATATTTGCCGTGACACTGTACTGATTTCCCCCTGTCTCAGCATTTGCGTTCACCCTCACTACGAGCGCGTACTCTGCCTTCTCACACCTTAATGGCTCTACACCTGGGTTTCTGTAGCTACGGGAAACATTCATTTTCTGTATTTATGGTGCTTTTTTGTCCTTTTTTTCTCATTGACGTTCCACTAACCACTCCTATTTTCACATCTTAGTCGTAACCACACTCACAGATCATGAAGTGTGCCGTTTTTAATTTCCATTTCCATTTTAATTTTCATGGAGGCTCATATATATTGAACTTAACATATTTATTGGATTTCGTGAGGCTTTAATACTCATCCCAGACAAGTCTCTGCGTATTAGTTTCGTGGAGCTTTTCGTCACAATACGACATAGGCAAAATTTGCGCGTACGCCTTCTATAGTTACAGATGAGTTTTCGAGTACAGAATACGTGCTCATGGTTGTTCAGATTGTCGCGCACGATGATTTTCGTACCAGTCCTGATCACCTAACGCTACACGTCCAGGCCGCGTTCATACTTTGTGCACCGGCGTCGATCCCGGCGGCCACGGCGACCAAATCATGTCTCGACCTCAGTTAGCACTTTGGTGACGTGCTCTTTTTATGAAACGCTTCACCCAACCATACTTCAGTATGGTGATCATGGTGAGAGCCCTCTAATTCGAAATTCGATTAGTTAGGCACTATGCAAGATTCAAATTCAAATTCGTGGCTCTCGCCACGATAAACATATTGCAGTATGGCTGGATGAGGCGTTTCATAAACACAGCACGTCATCAGAGAGCCGCCGTGTTCGGCGGCGGGCACAGTATTTTGTCGCCGTCACCGCCGTGCGCAAAGTAAAAATATTTCTGTTCTTCACCGCTCCAGTGCCCATGCTGTTCTTTTATTTAGATGACATCCGTAACATATATATGTGCGCAATCGCTATGTGCGTTATCGATGCTGTTGAAGGTACAGTTACTGTTTCTGTATCGACGGCTATCAAACCAACAACGTGAGTCCTTTTTCAACTGTCAAAGGGAATAGCATTAGATATGGTCAATCAATAGTCCTCAATAAAATGCTCGTCGTAAATAGAGGATACTGTGCGGAGGAGATAGTAGGACTAACTTGAAATAAAACTCCTAACAAAAAAGATTAGAGCATTTTGTGATTTCACAACAACAGTGCACTTTTGACGCCTGATTGACTACGATAAACCACCCTGACGCTCTGACCCTACAGTTTTAAAAGAATGAATGATAAGATAGTCGGTATTACATTAGCTTTTCCTCAGATTGAATCTTTGTTGCGGCTGCACGGTGCTGTGCCTGCTTGAATACAATCCTTACAACCGAGCCACGCCACTC
The DNA here is from genome assembly GCA_963978905.1 of Trichostrongylus colubriformis. Classification (NCBI taxonomy): domain Eukaryota; kingdom Metazoa; phylum Nematoda; class Chromadorea; order Rhabditida; family Trichostrongylidae; genus Trichostrongylus; species Trichostrongylus colubriformis. Next base: position 674,219 of record OZ022257.1, read on the forward strand.
AGCCAAATCACACCTGCCCTTAGAGGAACAAGTTCCGGGGTGGAAGCTGCTTTCATTATCGAAATGGCTGTTTCATCATATCATCTTCTCTTATCGCAAGTTTCCTTCTCCACGTGAGCGCCAGGTTGGAAATTTGTTCGTCCAAGGCCGGGTGGAATTGGTTTGGGTAGGCGTGGCTTGGTTGGTTCAAGAAGGCACAACACTGTGAAGGTACCGTGCTGCCGCAAACAAAGGTGCAGTCTGAAAGTTTATCCAGGGACCTACTTGCCCCGAGAAAATAATACACTAATCTGATTATCGCGTGGTGTGACTTCAATGAAATGCTCATAGAATTCAAATTTAATTTATTAGTACGCTTGTTTTCGTAAAATCCTTTCGGACATGTTACACAGAAGATGAGATGCGACGATCGTTTTTGAGATGCGCTACGCACTTTACTCAACACACCACCACCTCGCGCATAAAATTTGTAGTATGAATCTCAAATTTCAGGAAACATTCATTTCAATCTACTCTTGATTTCCTCACTGTGTTTTGCCGCCGTGACGTTATTTCTGAGCTTTGACGGCCTCATATCATACGACCCTCTACGGTGTACGTCCACTCCAACGATCGTTCTCTTTGTGATCTGTCACTACTTCAACGATGCAAGCCTTATCGGCTATGGAGTAGCATTTTTTCCTATGTGAGCCCGATTTCGAATGATTTTCAATTTCTAGAAAAATCTGGCTTGCTTTTAAGCCTACATCACTCCTTGACCTTTTACTTGGTGCATAGGCCTTAACTTTAAATAGAATGCGAAATGTTTCGGCACCGAAAGGTTTATTTTCTTTTATAATATCTGGAAATTCAGCCTGAAAAGGACCAAATTCCAGTGAGAATAGTCAACGTTTGTATGCTGAGTTATGGGCAAAAGCTTCGGTATCGGACGGGACTCGAACCCGCACTCCATGCTTTCCGGGCATATGTGCTAATCCATTACACTACTGTGACGCCTTTCCTAATTCAGCTTCAGAGTGGTATACTTACCATAGCATATCAGCACTCACACGCGTTACGTGTTGAGCAGTTTAGCCAATATCGGCATCGAACCGTGAAGCTGAGACCTTGGGTAGATATTGGTTTTTGATGGCTGCTGATTTTCGCCGCATCTCGCTATGCAAAAGTTATTACGAGAGTGCTGACAGGTTCTACCTGTGTGTGCTGATAAGCTATGTTGAATATACCATTCAGAAGCTGAGTTAAAGGCACACGTCGCGATAAATGATGGAGTTATCGCGCGTATTGCGGGAAGTAGAGGCCTTGGTTCACTCACCAGTGAAGAAAAATGTATAGAGGCCCCTCACATCCAGCAAGAATAAAGCTCCCTGTCCTCAGTCTTCGTACGCGTATTGAAGATAAAAATGAGTTTTTGCTCAATGATATCGCGCAAAATGCTACGAAATCACTTATCTTTCTTGTTGAAACTGCCTTCACTATTGAAATCGCTGCCTTATCTTGTCTTAACGTAAGCTTTTTTCTCCACGTAAAAACCACGTTGGAAATTTGTTCGTCTGAGGCCAGGTGTGATTCGGCTCTGAGGGCGCGGCTCGGCTCGGGTAGAGAGTGCCTATCGCCGCAAGGATGCACTATCAAACCACAACAAGGGTGGCCTGAGCAGACATCCATGGACCCACTTGACCCAAGAAAACAGGCTACTGATCTGATTATCGCGTGGTGTGCCTTTAAGGTGAAAAGGGTTTCGCTAGTGTAATGGATTAGCAGTGCGAGCATGGACTGCAGTTCGAGTTCCGTCCGCGACCGAAGCTTTTGCCCTTAACTCGGCAGCATACTTGTAACAACTTTCGCATCGCGGGCTGTGGCGAATCAGCAACTATCGAAATTCAAAAATATCAAAGTCGAGCCAACTTTTTCTGTTGTATCTTTGTAAAGGTGAAGCAACCTCAAGCGATTACGACTAGAATAAGACATGGAGCATCGCCATCGCTTGAGGTCCTTGCTATATCCTGTGTAGCTCGATCTAACTCCCGCGCCCTTCGCGCGATAATTTCACGCTGTGATATAGCTACTATGAGCACATTTTGACTGCGTTATACTTGACTGGACGTGTCTCCCCGTGCTCTGCGTCGCCGACGCCTGCATCAAAAGTAAACGGAAATTTGTGTGTTCAAAAAGTGGAATATGTCAATACTATGTGGTGCCGTATACCTTATGTGGGCGGGGCCAGCCACCGGCCAACCGGCTTGGGATCTCATTAGAAAGTTTCGAAAAGCGTTCTTTTACTCCCAATTGCTACACGCTCCTTCTATTCGGATCCATACATTCTATTCACTTTTCACATGTTCCACTTCTTGCTCACTCAAATTATCCACTTCCTGCCTTTGAGAGATCTGTGAAAAAATATTTTCAGATGCAAACCACTCTTTATCGTGATAGGAACCGTGATCGGAGCGTTCTTTTGCGCTACGGCTGAATTGCTGCTCGCCCACAGTACTGTGCCAATACTTCTACCATGCGATTCATCGCAAATCTCGTCGGAAGAAGTCAACTTGGGCACTATAACCATACAACTGTTGCCATTCGTCGTCCTTGTTCTGCTACTGGTTGCAGTGATCATGCATGAACGCGACGGTATGTTCATTGGAGCCATTCCATAGGATTATAAGTTGAAAATGATGTATGATGTACTGTAGTTACTACTAGACTTCAAATTAAACGTGACTTGCCACAGTAGCACACCACGTACGCGGATCGACGCCTCTAATGTTTCAAAATCTACTTTCAACCACCTTATCCATTAGTTCCTTTCCTTCAGCATTGCCCTGATATTCCCTGATTACTATACTATTTCTGCACAAAGCCTACGTCGATTATAATAGGCTCAACGCTGATTGACTGGCAAAGATTTCGAATGCGGTACAAAATCTCCTTATATCCTAGCTATGATTTTATATTCAACCCCTCAAGTGTTTTCGAAGGATGGCTCTTACTTCGGGTGATATCTGCAGTCGTTCTGGCCAAGGTCTTAAGGCATCTTTTACCCCTAGATATAATCGTGTTCTCACTTTCAAAAAGATGTATTAAAAATACGAGCGGCTTTTTACACTATTCTAAGCGAGATTAATCGGGACTTTCGAGAGCACTTCAGTGAGGTTATTCTACAGACACGACCCTTCCCAGGAATACTTCTTAATTAAGTCTATGTTGAATCCTTATTTTCCCTTGTGGCTACCGTACTTTCAATCGAAACCATGGTACTTCATCCGAGAACATAGCCGGTGACATACCTCGCTAAGCGTGAGGCTACTTACGCTGTAAATCTCGTGGCCGCCTGCGGCGAGCAGCGCGGCGGGGGGCGAGTACCAGTGGCAGGGCATAGCAGCCCTCAAGCGAGGCAGTGTGGCATGAGTGGAGGAGGCAGGGCGCCATGGGTGCAGGATGCAGTGTGGCATGGGTGAAAGCGCAGAGGTGACGCAGCCACGTTCTGCCGGACTCCCAAGGGCAATCGATTCGCATAGTGGTACCGGTGGCGCCGCGAGTGCGACGCCGCGAAGCGATTTTCCGGCGTGAGTAGCCTCACCCCCTCACTAACAATCTGATTGCGAGCTGGGCTGAAATTTCTACTTTTTCCTATTTTTTCCTATTTTTTTCTAATTTTTGTAACAATTCCGGTATTTTAGTTCCAGATGAAGCGAATGAGGTGAAGCGTGTGAACTCTGGTTACCATTGCGTAGTGAGTATTCTGGTGATTGGTGGTCTTTCATCAACTACTATACTCACGTTGTTGATTTCAAACCACGGTACAAATATCGATCTAGTTAACTACAGTAGTCTGGTAATTACTTAAATATCTGTTCTGGTTCTATTAAATTTCGTTGAATGTGTTTTCCAGACAATCATTTACTCGATTGAAGGATGTCTTATTCCTTTTTTGGCTGTTTTAACATGTCCAGTGGCAAAAGCGCTGTTCCGCTCTTCACTTCGTACTATGAAAAAGGTATGCTTGAATTTTACCATCCTCTTTTCTATGAAATTAGTGAGTAACAAATTGATGAGGGTTTGGATTATGCTATCTCCATTTATATCCCAAGCAGTCGGATTGACCGGCTGGAGAGCTGGCTTCCGAGCCGAGATTCGCCCCCGCCTTCCCCCCCCCCCCCCCCATCCCTTTACAGATTTCGCGCGCGCTGTGCAGGCATTGGAGGGCAGGGAAGCTCCCGTGGTTAGGTGAAACAAGTGCTGCAAATAATTATAGTTAAGCCTTTGTCATCGGCTTTGACTGACACTACGTGATACCAAAACCCTATAACTCTTGCCCATTTAAGACGGTCCTCTTTCATGGCAGTAGTAGGCATCGCTGGGCGGAATATGAAAAGAAAGTGGAAGTGTTCAGCAGTGCAAAAGTAAAGAAACTGTCGAAGCACGAGAAACAAGACCCGTGTCTTGGTTCATTGTAATGTGATTCCACACGAATCTGATCGTGTAATAAATATATATAATATATAAGACCCTCTTCCCACCGCTCTTGCCGGGGTCAGCCACCATAAATAAAGGACGAGCTACGTTAAAGCGGGTGAGGCTGTTTAAAAAAAAGCGTTTTAAAGCTTGGAGGCGCTCTTTTCACTATGAATTTTTTCACATATTAGGTTGGACGGGAAGTTCTGGGACACTTTTTGTTTTTTCCTGTAGAAACCTGTAAAGCTTCGGGAGCATTTGGTAGTGGGGGGTATATGAAGCGTCTGAAAAGGGCTTCTGAATAGCACATTCATATTCTCTACGGCTTCAACTAGCAGTGAATTTACGGCAATTTCGCGAAAGGTGCGAAATTCACGAACACCGCCTCGGTTCCTCAGCATGCGAGGCCACTAACAAAATTAACCAGTCGATGGACCCAGGTACTGTCTCTCATATGGCGGCAGCCCGATGGCTCGATCGGCTCAAATTGGAACAGGAAAATATTCAAAAAATTGCATTGAGAAAAAAACTTTTTTTTTTTGAAAATTTTCAAAAAAATAGGAAACTGTTACCATCCAACACGACAGCCACTGCCGATCTCTACTGCAGGCAATTGGACACCGGAGCGCCAAAACTTACCGGAAAAATGGACCAAGACCTCTTCCTCCACGATAACGCTCACCCACATGTGGCAAAGTTGGCGTGTCAAAGGATCCAGGACCTCGGCTGGACGACGCTTCCCCACCCACCATATTCCCCGGACATGTCCCCAACTGACTACCACCTATTCCGGTCGTTGAGCCACTTCCTTGACGGGCGACAGTTCAAAGATGACGACGATCTCAAGAGCGGGCTCCAGAACTTCTTTGACCAGAAGTCTCCCGAATTCTACCGGAAGGGTATCTACGATCTTCCTGAGCGTTGGCAGTACATTGTAGATCACGATGGTGCATACTTTGGTGACTGAAGTTACATGTGAGTAAAATTAAAATAAATTGAATTTTTCTCACAAGGTGTCCCAGAACTTCCCGTCCAACCTAATACAATCTTCTAGTCATATAATCTTTCAGAGTGAGCTTCCTAGCTTTCATTTAGATGGCTCACTTTGAAAACCTTTACTACCCACAGTATCCATATCACCGTCACTTGAAAATTTTTATTACCAACAAAACCCTTGTCACGGTCCTCAGAAGAGTCGTGCACGGAAAAATGAGTTGCTCTCTCACCCACATATTTATGTTGTACTTGCTTAATAAGGGCTGCATGCAAATTGCGCACGCGAAAGGTGAGAATCTGGCAAAGATGCAGCCTTTGAAGTGACGGCCGAGGGGGTGGGGCCTCCAAGTAAATGCCCGTTCCGTCGTCCGCCGTGGTCGGAGATGCATAGTGGAAGGAGGAAATCACGTAAACAATCCATCTCTTGGTCTACAATCGCGGTGAACGACGGGACGGGGCACTTACTCGGATGTCCCGCCCCATCGGTCGCCTTTTTGGGAGGCTGTATCTTCGCCGGATTCTCACTTTCTCAGAAGCGCAATCTGCCTGCGGCCCTTATCAAGCAAGGACAACATAAATATATCACTAATGCAAGAATCATTTTAAATGCACGATTTCTTTAACTGTTCTTATAACTCCATGTTCACCTAAGCCTATCTACTTGTCGTTACTTTCCATGACTCCTTATTTGTACTCAGTAATGCAATAGGAAGCGGTAACAAACGGCTATGAGTACATGAGCTGGCGTGAGACTCTGGAATAGAATATAAGGGCAATCCAGCGATCATTGATTGACTTACTCATTTGTTTGCCATTTACCTAGGGTTCCGTAAGTTATAAATGCTTAGTAAAATAAATTTTCCAGAAGGTTCAAGTGAGCACGGCCCCTGGACCGCAACAACAAATGTACTGTTCAATGCACCTACGAAGCCGTCGCAAGAGAGACAAAGATTCGAAGATCCAAGACTCATCAGAAGGCCATCAACCGTCGACTCCACCGCCGAAAACACTCGAGAACGAACAGCGAGGTCAGGTTCCCAGAACACGTCTCTCACCACTGACACTGCCGCCAGATGCAGTTCAAGAAGGGCAGCAAGGTGAACGCGTCATTGCAGGAATTCTTTATTCACTGGCGTTTTCTATACTATTTCTGTTGATATTTTAGAGAATGAAAATCCAGTCATCTCGAACAATGTGAAAGTTTGTCTTTCGTCGTCTGCTCTGTCAGTGGAATCACAGCAACTGGAAGAGCAAGGTACTGTTGCCGTCGTTCAGCTGTCGCCGACGCAGTCAGCAGAAGTTATTCAAGAAAGGCAGCAGCACCAGGTTGCCGAATCAGCAGCGACGTATAGCTCCAATGGATAACTGATCGATCGTTTTTTGCTCGAAATGATCTCGTTCTTTCGATTGATTCTAAATGAATTTTATTGTTTGTAACTATGGACCCCTTTTGCAAAGCGGTTTTCATTCCCGTGTCTTGTGTCCGTTTCCAGGCAACAGCGAAGTTTTCTGGAGTCCTTCTCGAAATTTGGTCGCCGCTCACTTGATCGTTCTTCGGAGAATCACTCGAGAAAAGGAAGGGATTTTGAGAGCATACGAAGTACCGGTTGTCGTGTACTCAGAAGCAATCTAAAGCAATCGGCGTGAGTCAGTCCTCATGGGATGAGCCACGAGTTTTACTTTCATTCAGGCCGCACTTGTTTGAATGCGATTTGCGAGCCAGCCAGTGTACTAGACAATATGGCACTCTCTCGGATAAGTCTGGTGCCAATTTCCTAACTCAGAAAAATGGGGTTTTCGGCCATGGTTAACACTTATCCAAGATGCAATCCACGTACTATGCTGGTGGAAGCCGAGTCTCTTTTCACAGCGCCATCTCCGCCTCAAAAGCGATATTTTCCGATTTATTCAGTAATCTTGGTAGTCTGGAACCCAAGGTGGTAGTTGTGTACTACATCATTGATGGTATAGCTATGCGCTCCTGCAGAATGATCGCAGCGATCTTTGCTTGTGTCAATGAGGACCACATCAACTGTTCCACAATGGTACACACCTAAAAGATGAACTGGGTGGATTGAACCCTTGTATCAGGTTACATACGCTCCTTTGGTGCTTAATGAAGCACTCGGTCCAGTAAAAGCTTAAAGGGACGCCACACGATAATCACATTAATGGCTGACTTTCCTGGGGCGAGTGGGTCCTTAGATTGCTGCTCAGGCTGCACCTTTGTTGCGGCTGCACGGTGCACCGTTACGGTGTTGTGCCTGCTTGAACGCAACCAAGCCATACCTAACCGATCCAAATTACGCCTATACTTGACGAACAATTTTCAACGTGGCGCTCACGTGGAGAATAAAACTTGCGATGGAAGAAGATAATTCAATGAAATAGCATTTCGATGATGAAGACAGCCTCCACGTTCGTCCATTCTTTCGTTTTAAGTCCGATGTGACTTGTGTGGGTAGGCGTGGCTTGGTTGTGTCGAAATAGGCGCAACACCGTGAGGGCGCACCGTGAGTTGCTACAAAGGTGCGGTTTGAGTGGTACTCCGAGGACCTACGTGCCTAGAAAGTACGACACAACCTGATTATCTCATGGTGTGCCTTCAAAATCACCGCCGTGGGATAAGAAAAAAGTGAGAATTGGAAAAATTGTTTTCTGAAATGAAGCATTTCAATTCTGAAGGAGTGATTTGCAGCAAAACTCACAATGTAAAAGTGCGGCTTGACATCTCATCGCCATCTCTCAGAAGTGCCATGCATCCTTCAGGAAGGTTGCCAGCGAGGGTCGGACAACGTACGCGGTCGACTGATTCAGTCCATCATCCGCCTGCATCTACCGCATCGGCTAGTGATGCAGAGAGATGCGAAAAGGAGAGAGAAAAAACAGGAGTTCGGGTTCCTATTTCTCGTTTCGTTCGTCGTTTCATTTGATTCTTTCATTGCTGTAACAATGCTGAACATCTTAATATCCTTTAATTATTCTACAGTCCGCCAAATTTATAACTTCTGATGTCTTTAACTAAGCGAATAGTATCATAACAATTTAATCCTTCTAGTTCACACCAAACTTCCATCACCAGGTTGATAGGTAGCTCATCCATCTAAACTGAGTAGCGGTCAGCTCACATTTTGCATAGCATCTATGGGTATCTACGGGTATGCACAGACTCATTATGCATTGAAACACCTATAAATTTGTGAGAATCTCGAATGCACGGCGTATCCAAGCGAATTTGATCAATCTCAACTGAAGGTGTCCTCTCTTACCCCTTTTAAGAATTAGTGAACAGGGCTCCAACTCTTTTGATTCGGTATTCCTTAACGATTTATTCGTGGCGTTGTCTTGGAATTACTCTTTCATTTTATATCAGTATATCATTTCGATCAATGCTGCCTGGAGAGTGCACTGCCATTATATTGATCGGTAGACGAGTGATTCACCACATTGTTCATTTCAACTTTTTCGCATATTTAACTGTTTGCCTTTTTGTTTCTAATTACTTCCATTTCAAAGAGTTATATACGTATGTCTACTACCGTTCGTGCTCTTGACCTGGAAGCATCTCTCGACTAATCGCCCGTCGGCATCCATCTCCTGACTCCACTACTCCAAAAAGACTGTATAAGAGTGATGACCACTGCTTTTTTTAATTAAAGGCACCATTAGGGGTAAGGGAAAACTGAGATCTGGAAGTACATGTTCTCTGAAACGAAGCTTCTACGTCAGAAAGGGTCACATGTTGTGAAAATCGCATTAAAAAAACGCGACTTGGGGTCTTATGGCGGCCCCGCAGCTCGTCATGCCGTTATGCCGTTATGCGCCCGGGGGAGTCGACGTGGAGGGGCGGGACAACAATCGCGGCCGGCTGGTTGAGACTCTGGCCTGTCTTCAGTCCACTCCGACCAGAGACGCAGAGAACGAGAGAGAGAAGGGGGAATTTCGGGTTCCTATTTCATGGCTTTTTCGCCGTTTTATGTCGTTCTTTTTCTACTGTTATATTACTAAGACCTTTACTTTCGTAATCCCCCAATTTGCCCAAATTGCCCCTAATGGTGTCTTTAATGCTAATGCAGGTTCTGGGTCGGGAGGGAGGAGACGCAACTTTCCACCGATGTCGAAGCTCTTTCGGCCGCTTTCATACTTTGCTCACCGACGCCGTCAAGCGCGTGACGGCGGCGGTGCGCAAAGTATGAAAGCGGCCTTCCGTTTCTAGGCTTATACTAAATTTCATATCCCTCCTCCTACATGAAAAAGCATCTGCCAAGGCACCTGTCTCATCTGCTCAAGCCTAACCTTAGGGAGGGAAGAAGCTTCGACATCTTTGAAAATTTTGCGTCCCCCCCCCCCACCCCCACTTTGATTGATCCCAGTTTTTTTTCTTTTCGTATCAGATACCCGCAAGGAACATAGTCTAGAGCTTTTTTTATTGTTTTTGTTAACTTAATTCGCATTTACGTGTTTGTCTGTTTTTTTTTTCGTGGATCCGGTTCTTCACGGTTTTTGTGAAGTTGCCTGGCCATTTGCAATGAGACACATATCACTGTACGCGCTTTTAAATGCTGATCTCAAATCTGTATTCAGAATCTGTCAAACAATTACCTGAATGAAGTTATGAAGGTTTTTCTGAAAAAAAAAAGAGTAATACCATTTCATGGTATGTTTTGGAGCCCATAGCGCGCGAGCCATACGTTTTCACGCAAAACTAGTGTGATTTTCGTGTTCAGGGGATCAAATTACCCTATGGGACAAGTTTTCAGCCAATTCGAGAATTTGACCAAATCTCGGAAAAATTGATGGGCTATTGTCTGGCAACCCATTCAACAAAGGAGTAGTCGTTGACCCTTGCCCAGCAAATGCTCTTATTTGACGCTTGTTACGTGCGTTTAGTGTGATGGGCAAGTGTGATGGGTATGTTTAGGTTACCTTGTTCAGCTTGCAGATTTTTGTGGAAGGAAATTCAAAAAACTCCACTTAACCCCTGGACACCCCTAATTTTCCGAAGTTGGGCCAAAAACTGGATCCGGCTGGAAATTTGCACAGAGGGGTAATTCGACCTCCTACACGCGAATATCATACAAGGAAACGTTTAGAAGTGAAAGAAAAGCATTTACTGGCAATGAAACATAAAATGCAAAAGAGCCCGCACCGGCGGGAAGCAAACCCATGACTTTCCGTTCACCGATCCGGAGCACTACCTAGGCCATGGTGGCCGTTGATTGCTTCCCGCCAACCGCGCTTATGTCACACTGCCTCGCCAATGACATGTCACAGGCGAGTCACAGGCTAACTTTGACCCCTCGTAACTCGCTTCAGAATGCCATTTAGCAATTTTGGCCTTCACAGTTATAATCAGCGTTCGAAGCTCTATCGATCCCCCAGGGTCTCATTTCAAAGTTCCATGGGAAGTAAAAAGTCACGCCCTGCCGTCGGCACCACAAAGTATGAACGCGGCCTTATTCAGCTGAAATCGGTTGATTCATCTTGAATTGGACCATTCAGAGCAGGGTATCTAGGAAGTGGCAGACAGCCTCATGAGGCAATGCCAAAAGTCATTTTGTCGAGATTACATTGTAGGCAAAGGCATTTCAGATTGTGCTCACTTTCTCGCCTCATCTGAATCAAAGTTCACTAAGAATTGTTTTGGAAGACAAATGTGAGCTCCTTTTTGGTGCACCTCGCATTTCTACTTGTTTCCTAAACACGCATTTTTTTCTTTTTTAGTGGTTTGTAAGTACCGAACTGGATTGAGTGACGTGATAATCATGTAATAAATACTACTAATAAGGTGTAATAATTAAAAACGTGTAACCTTCAAGATCTACTCTCTCGAACAAATCGTGATTTCAAATTCATGTAAATGCTAAAGAAAAGCTTTATTTTAAAGAGCAGTAGCAGTGTTAAATGTGCAAGTGTGTAGCAAAAAAAATACAGAAGAGTAAAAGATTCGTAAATGTTTCAACGTTCGGAAACATGTCCAATTTGCCTTTATTTTTAGCTCAAGCGTATAATAATATAAATTCTGCCTGTATTGTTTTTAACTGTTTTGTCATGCTATCATAACACTTTGAGATGTATTTCAAATTTTTTTCTGCTAAGGGGAGCGGCCGTAATATGCGTAGATTATGCACAGGATTGATCCCTTGTACCCCCATTTTGCAACTGTGAGCCCATTGTCAATGTTGTAACAGCGCAGCTTTACCACTGCAAAATGGGAATGGTTCTTTCAGTCATCGTCGTTGTGTTTGGAGAACAAAATGGAAATCGGAACGGAGCTTATCTACTTGTAATCATTCAGAGCCCAGTGCCTCCGTAAATTGTCGTCACCTTTCCCGGAATCGTGCCGGAACTTGGCGACACACCCGTCACGCGCAGTTTTTTCTGACTGCGCGCCAAGGCACTGAGCCAAGGCTGCACGACCAAACTATTGTCAGGCCCATTTATGATTTTCTCACAAAGTAAGTGTGCAAAGTTGCGTCAAACTCCGCGGACTATTTGCGGATATAAGCTAAACCACGCACTGTGCGCCGGGTTTTTCTTCGGCAACACGCGGGGTCAGACACCAGACAGGTCAGAGTACGCGACGCCAAAGCTCCTTCTCCGAAAAGGCTCAGGCAAATCCGAGAGACCCAGGCGGCGAAGGACGACATAGACGCAGGGTTACGCAATCACGGCCGGCGAACAGTGCGTGCATCAGCTGCGATCCTATTTGCGCACCTTCGAAAAAAATATCGCTTCTTTCGAATTCGCTACCGCTCTTTTTGCTATTTAATCACTAGAAAGTAACTGATACATTCTCTGTTCGGCAGTAGGATGCTACTGTAGTTGGGGGGGATGGAAGGGGAGTGCACTTATTGTCGCTCTGTCGTCCCTCACTCGAAATCATTCTTCAACAATCATCACGTCGGTGTATACTTGTGTGTACACTTTGCCTGAGCCATACCTGAGGAGAGTAGGGCTTCTTCCCTAAGCTATTTTAACGAAAGTAACGTCGTACGCTGAGCATAGTGGAGTGCTCCCTTAAGTCATTATCATCGGCAGCAGTAACGTTTAGTGTTCAAGTCCATTTCTTTTGTACCCTGGCGTTCACAAATTCCAATTTTTTCCAAATAAAACTAGGTTTCATGTCAACGTAGTCATACTGTGTTTCACTTCGTAAATAGTTTTTCAGGTGACTTTAAATGTGCACCTCTGCAATATTTGAAACTTTTCGAAGTGGGAGTTTGTCCTTCTCCTTCATACAGACTCACTATATTTTAGGGAAACATGACATTCCATTCGTTTTTTTTTCGCTCTTAGCTGCTAGAAATCCGATTGTTAATTTAAGAAGAAGAACCCCATCGATGTTAGCAACAGCACAGAACATTGGTAGCCTATGCTAAGAAGAGCAAGCTTGGATGACAGTAAATCGAATAATTGCAGCAGTTTCCCGTAAGAAGAAAATGATGAGGATTTCCGGGATTCACTCGTAATGCTGTATAGTACTCATTCACTTTTGGATGTTTCCATTGTTACCAGTTTGTTTCAAATATGCAACAACACACGCTCCTTCCCGTGTACTCTATGTGCGTGTAGTATATAAAATATTTTGCATGCGCAGATGATCGAATCCTGTTCGGATTAGACCAATTGAAGCCTCCCAGTTGTGGAGTAGACCACTGTAATAAGCAGCTCGCTGGTTGCCGTGGCGATCATCTCAGTGAAGTGACCACTTTATCCCTGCTTCCTCTAGCAGAGAAAATGTTTACCTTGCTGAGGGGAACTTATCCAGGCTAATTGCTTCTTCTCACAGGGTTTCAGTCGTTGTGAAAACTTCGTGGCAGCGCAATTGTTTCGTGGAAATTTCTCAAAAATAATTCTATTTCGCAAAAGATCTGGTAACTGAAAACCATTCCCGTTTTTATGCTACTTGTTCTTTGTGTTCTCTCAATTTACCTGTAGGTTAATCCACGTTTTATGGGTCGCTTTCCCAATTTTTTTCCATACGATGTGCTCGTTCATAAAGGTCGTTTCAGTTGTTATGGGTACTCAACCTGGTGGATATGAAGAATACCTGTACCCAAATAGGGAGGTCCCTGTCCCTTTACCGGAAGACTTCTATAAAGCATGGTTGGCTGGTGAGACACCTCGACCACCGTCGCAAGGTAAATTTTCTGTTATGCAATTAACTCTTTCGAAGTTGTTATTACGGCTTTTCCGTTTTTTCTGACCCTATTTGAAAAGTGTTTGAAAGACCCTGGGAGAGGGCAACTTTTGCTCACGGTATGGGTTTGCGGTGTTCTGTAGTTCGATACATTAGATACAGGTTGCTTTTTCGTTACCTTTCACACAACTTGCACTTTGCTTGCATGCCTTACCAGGATGTCGAGTGTAAGTTCATTGGGTTTCCTTCGTTATATCACACGTTTTCTCTCACTGCTTCGCTTATTCTGCATGCATTGCTTCACTTGTTTGTTGTCGTGTGCTGTTCCATATATTGAAGAACATCATGAATGAAATCAAATCTGCCCGACGCTACACCAAACGACACTTTTCGTCGGCTAGCCTGAAGCGAGCAGTTCAAGGTGAAGCGCACGGAAATCGTAATAGCACCTAAAAGGCGCGTTTTTTTAACGCGATTTTCGTTATACATTATCCTTGTGCTGCTTTGCCAAATGAGGTGTTAGGTGGAGGTTTTGTTACCAACCTGAAGTTTCGACTCTTTCGTCGTCTTTAGAGGCTTGAAAAGTACCTCGAAGTTTGCTGACCCTTTACTTACCCGATTAAGCGCTAAAGCCCTTAGCATTTCGGACTTACCCATTCAATCCATGAAGACGTCGAATAGACGAAAGAAAGAAATTGAACTTACCCCGTGATCCACCGCAAGTGGTAGGACGTCGCTACCAACTCCTGTTAGTATAACGTGCGACTGGGAATTTTAATACAACGCTGATGACAAATGACAGTGCTGTCAGCACTAACGTCGGTAGCGACGTCCTACCACTTGCGGTGGATCACAGGGTAAGTTCAATTTCCTTCTTTCGTCTGTTCGACGTGTCCCAGGTTTGAATGGGTAAATCCGAAATGCTAAGGGCTTTCGGCGCTTGATCGGATAAGTCAAGGGTCAGCGAACTTCGAGCCACTTTTTAGACCTCTGTAGACGACGGAGGGGTCGAAACGTCAGGCTGTTAATACAACTGATCCACCAGAAACCTCGTTTGGCAAAGCAGCACACCGATAATGTGAACAACAGGCCGAGGTTTCAAGAAGAGAGAACTTGGAGAATTGCTATACATTATCTTTTCTGAGTTTAGATGTTCGTTTACAGAATGGTGTTTCAAAATACCCTTCGCCTTCTAGCCCCCTCCCGGCGCCTGTGTTTGACCGAAAGGACACATCAGCATTTCGATTTACAAGGAATGCGAGCCTTACCCATAGGTTAGGACTTCTTACTTATGCGAGTCCAAGACATCTTATCTCCGACATAACTTTACCTGAATTGCTGATTGTACTATGTCACATCCAATTTCTTTCTCGTTGTATTCCCAATTTTATTCTTTCTTGCTTCAGCAAGTTCCTATTTCATAAAGAGTTTCATTTGGAGATTGCTGAATCAATCAGCATCGCGATGTTTGTTGTACCACTCACTCTACGTGACTTTTCTTTTAACACACGCTAAATTTCTCGTTCTAGTGAAAGCCAGAACGCAGTATCTTTCATGAATCATCACTGCCCTTCACGTGCATGTGCTGTAAGCATGCCCTTTGGATATTTTCTGCCTTCGTTTCTTTATATCAACGTTAGATTGTTAAATCGTGTAAGCTTCTCTGCAAATGTTTCTCATTCACTTCTATGTTTCAGCTCCTTCCTTTTGACTAGGTTTGCAAAAAATGCAACCTGTGGTTTCATGGTACAATTTGGTATTGAAATTCATGGGCCCTCTGCTTGAATAACATCCAGTACCGTTTCACTTCAATTAATGATTAGGTCCCGTTACAATATAGAGAGTTACTGACGGATTATTTCGAGGTTAAAATAGCCATTTTGGTATCGCCGGACTTTCTTCTTTTTTATACGGCTATGTTCGTTTTTAGTGCACCACAAGCGTTGAAAATACAAATATTGTTGTCGGCAATGTAAGCAGTTCCTCGTCAACATTGCCAGACTTCGTGGACTTTTTTGTAGGATCTGACGTTCAAAGAAGAGATTTTACTGGAACGATGACGAGACCACCGACAACAGAGACTATAGTTGATCAACTCATGCGAGAAAATCAAGATCTCATTGAGAAGGAAGCACTTAAGCAGGTTCTTCTCTTTGAAAATTAACATGAACTCCTTTGAAAGGACGTTACTCGGCAGTGAAGTTCATAATGGCTCTTAAGCCTGTGTACTTTTACGATGTCACGAATTAGCAACTAATCATAGGCGTATTCAGCACTTCATGGACTCACTAGGGTATGGCTATAAAAAGTAACTGTCAAAATAGAGGAGAGGGGCACAAAGAACAAGCAAGGAAAGGCATCATTCTCGTGCATCCTTGTATTTTTAAATTTTTTTTGTACAACCCTTCTTTGGTATTAACGTGTATTGACATCCTCACTTAAGCGCTTAAAGGAATAGTTCACGGAAAATGAGTTCCTTTGTTACCCATATATTTATGTTATATTTCCCTAGTAATTGCCGCATGCAAAGTTTCACGCGAAAAAGTGAGAATTTGGTTAAGATACAGCTTTTTAAAGTACTTGGCCGGGTGGACGAGGCCTCCGAGTAAAGCACCTTCCCGTCGTCCTACGCGTTTGGACACGGAGAGTGGAACTGTTTAAGCCACTCTCCGTTGGCGAGTTGCAGAGAAACAGCGCGAGAAGTTGCAGAATAGTCTGCGATAAGAAGTGATTGAGGTTTTTGCGCGTAAAGAGATTTTGCCTTTATTTTTCCTTATATTCATATTTGTCTGCTCATACGAGAGCTTTGCTAGACTATTGCGATAGAAGATTCTTTCTTCATGTCTTTTCGTCTTCGTAACTTTCTGTCCCTACAATGAATATCCGACCCAGCGGACGACGGGGTGGGCACTATGTCGGAGGTCCCGCCCACCCGGCCGACACTGTTTGGGGGTATATTCTAGCCGGATTCACATTTTTCGCGTTAAACTTTGCATGCGGCCCACATTAGGCAAATACAACATAAATGTATGGGTAACAGAAGAGCTCATTTTTTCGTGGACGAATCCTTTTTAATAAAGCCAGATTTTCATTTATTGCAGGCCGCTGCTGCAGCTCTTAACGTCAGCGCTGCTCAATACTCTAACCTCATTCCGCTATCATTTGATCAGGAGGAATTCATCAGGCAGGAGGAGGAAAAACGAACGAAACAGCGCGAGAAGTTGCAGAATAGTCTGCGATTGAAGAAGTGATTGAGGTTTTTGTGCGAAAGAGATTTCGCCTTTGTTTTTCGTTGTATTCATATTTGTCTGCTCATTCGAGAGCTTTGCTTGACTATTGCGAGAGAAGATTCCTTCTTCATGTCTTTTCGTCATTTCGTTGCTGAACGGGTTATGAGTAAGCTGCCCATCAACGCGAGTAAGGCTGGGCTCATTCTATTTCTTTAATTATTATTTTTTTGTTCTAGAGCATGTTATCTGTACTTGATCCTTACTTGATACCAAATAAATGTACAGCCAGTGTTTCTTTTCACTCCTTCTCTGATTGCGGTCGTATATATTTCGTTGTAATAGATTTTATAAGCATAAACGAACTTTTCACAGATGAATATCCCACCTGCGTTTCCAGTACCTCAGGCGTCAAATTATCAAAGCGATCCGGATAAGGTATGAGCATGTATAAACAGTTATGCAGAGGATCAATATTCTCAATTTGTACAGATGACTGCTGCAATCTCCTACTTAGAAGTGAAAGCAATGGACGCTAAGAAGACGATAGAAGAGCTATTGTATATGCTTGATATGCAGGAAAAGGTTCCATGGTATGGTGTTTTACTCAAAAGTTCTGTGAAAAGTAATGTCATAGTACCCTAAAGTCCCACAGATAAGAGCGGTTTGATTTACCGGTTAAAAAAAATTTTTAAAAATTCTTTAAAATTTTTTAAATAATTAGCATTGTTTGAAATTCTCTCCAGCAGCAGTCACTCCCAGTGCAACAGTAAAATTAGATTTCCCATAGCCGGTTTCGCAATTTCAACTTTGGGAGATCATAACTCGGCTCAGACTGCATCTTTTCTCACAGAATAAGCGCCATTTGATTCGCTACTTTTTTGGAAGTATTATGGATATTTGCATACCTCATTTTGAAGAAGGGCTGATGATTTATAGAGCGCGAAAACAAAAAAAAAGGTCGACTTCAAACCATCATTCTTTCCGAACACACTGCTGCTGAAGAAGCTGTTCAGATGTTTGGAAAAGTGGGGCATAGTTAGCGCTAGATCTGGTGAATATGACAGACGAGTAATGGCTTCAGCCTTCAACTGCTTCAGTTACTGGAAGAAGATTTGTGGAAAAGGCGCTTGCGCATAGCTGCCCTGAGGGGTCCCTCGGCACCCATTTCTTTGGGTTTTTCCAAATCAAGGCTACTTGAGGTGGATGGTCAAGCTTGTTTGTTGAGGACCAATACTTGTGAATATCCCCTGCAAGTATGGACGCTCATCGCTTTCTGTCGCTTTAGTTAAAGCGATTTGATCAATTGAAAATTCGAGCAACTCGTTCTCATTTCTGCACTTCCGAAACCAGGGACAAAGTGTTCAGTACAATGCTTCACCCCCTCCCCTTGCAGCACTCACATTTGTGGTCACCTTCGCTGGGACTCAGCTAAACAAAAACTCGTGAAGTGAAGTCATCTAAAAAATGCCATTTTCGCTGTACTTTATAATTTTCCTAGGAGCTCGAAAAACTTGTAACATTTCAAGAAAAGCATATATCCAGAAAGAGCAACTTTTTCTCTATCTAAGGAGCACAACTTGTAATTTAATTCGTGTAGGCGCGCTTCGAAATTTGAGTTTATCTTGTGAACGGGCGAATGCGGCCAGAACTTTCCTTACAACCTAATAAAAAATAGCAATAGAAAAAGTATAGAGAATAGTAAGAATAAAGGTAAAGTCGTAGGCTATTAATGCGATAATCATGAGCACACAGCGCCAAAGAAAAACGTATACAAACGTCAATTTTCACTTTCTAGCACAAACCGCTCTTATCTACGGGCCGCTCTTATCTATGGGACTTTAGGGTATCACTTTTTCTTGATTCATAACATTTGGAGAGATGATTTTGGACTGATATTTTGAACAACAGCGGACGAATCGTCCCTCGGTGACGCCTCGGCAATTCGTCCAGTTTTCTTATGACCATCTGACTGACATAGAAAACGAATTATCCTTAGCTATGCGGACTTTTCTGTATTTTGACAGATTTTTTGCGTCAGCTACAGGATCGGCAAAGTAGAAACTGGGTAAATTTCACTCTCTGCTGATCTTATCAGTGAATATTGGTCCTCCTTCGAAAGGTTGTCTATGGATCTTGTACTGTTTTTCTTTTTTTTTCTATTTTTCTATTCCCCTAAACTTCAAGCATGGACACAGAATGATTGAGTTTAGATGTGTACCCACTAATGGTATGTTCGCGAAATTATTCATTGAAGCAATGTGCAAGACTAATACGTCGCTGGAGTAAGTCGCGATGAGGATGTTGGATGGCAACCCCCGTCTGCCTCACGGGAACGCACTGCTCATCCACGAAGGCCTCGAGTAGCGCTGAGATGAAATAGAACAGAGAGACTTAAAGACACCAGAAGGGGGTAATTTCGGCTTACGGTAGAACAGACGTAGTGTGGACGAGTTTAAGTGGCCGCCATTGCACTAATTCGCCAATTTGACGCTTTGGCATGGTGCCAAAAGAAGATGTTTACTTTGTTCTATCTTATATTGTTTCTAGATGTGCTTACATGAATGCTAATATAGTTGGGAATGGCCACTCCACTGCGCTGGGAGTCAGGTGCTACAACTAACGTTGGCCCACGGCCCGTCTCCTACAGCGGACAACTCGGAATGGATGCGCTGATGCGAATGGGATGCGAATACGCACCACAGCGTCGCGCTTTTGAGTCCGGGTTTTTTCGCCTACTATCGCTTCTAACCTTGAGTGTGCATTACAAAATGCTCATTTCTTTGCATCTTTCTCTTGTTTCGGACCCCCTTCCGGTTCCTTTAAAGACACCGAGGGGTTGCAATTTTGGCCTACGGTAGGACCTACCGTAACGCTTGCAGTTCGTTGAGTTGCAGACATTGCACACGCGACACCCTGCTAACGAGGAAGGTCTTCCAACTCATGACGCGCTTTTCGAAAGCAGTTTCTTGCATGTATGGGGTGCGTACAAGAATCATATAACTGATGTCCATTTTTGCTGAGCGGCCCTACGAATGCCAAAAAAGGGTTTGATGGTTCGGTCCCCTCTGAGGACAAATTTTTGCAAAATTTAGATTTCCAGTTTTTGGGCTCGTAAACATTCGAATTTAAGGAATAAGTGCAGAAATCACATTTAGAAATTTGAGCTGCCCTCTATTGCCAGTTTTCAGCAAGTTTGACAGTCCAATTTTTTAGCCTTTCGGCGCTCATAGCGCACGAACGAGGCGTTTTTGCGCGAAAAGGATTTGATATTCGTGTTCAGGAGGTCAAACTACCCCAAAGGTATGTTTCCAGCCCAATCGAAGTTTTGACCCACATTCGAAAATTTGAGCTGGGCATATTAACCTATTAACCTTGGACTGCACGTTCAACGAAGGAGACGGCGGTATCACTTGTCATGAAATTCTGACCTTGTCATGAAATTCTGACTATTACTCTTGCTTGGTGCTTGATAGCTGAAATTATAACGATAGACATCCATGCTGTGCATATTCCATTGATTTTCATCGATTTTGTGAGTTACTCACTTCTACAAGTAGAAAGCGCACCATGTACCCATGACCAAACACCTTTTTCGAAGTTAGGGTCAAAAATTGGAATTGGCTAGTAATGTGTCCCCAAGGGTAGTTTGACCCCCTGAACACGAATATGACACTCATTTTGTGCGAAATCGCGAATTTCGAGCGCTACGGGCCCTTTCTTGTCCAAAAAGGTCACATCACCGAACTCATTGACAATTCGTAAATAGAGTAATTTTGGCATGCTGTCAACGAAAATCGTAGTCATTTGGCATAAACAGACAAATTTGAAGACGAAAACGTGAATGCAAAAAGAAATGCGAAACTTCGGCAAAGTCGGGATTCGAACCACCAACCCAGCACTTCATCCGTTCAAGAGTCCATCGCCGTATCCGGTACGCCACCCAGTCGCCGCAGAATCCATACATCGGGGAACCGTTATGAGACTGCTATGCACTTTTTACATGGTGGAGATGAGATCTTATTTTTTTTTCTCGTATTTGTCTTTGTTTTGGATGTGAAATAGAAGAAGACCTTTGGATCTGCACATGATCAAAGTTACAAGGAGGATGCGTTACTATAAGTGGGTTAAAATCGCCTTTTTGAAAAAAATTTTGTTTACTCCTTTTTTTGGCATTTGTAGGGCCGCGCAGCAAAAATGGAAGTCAGTTATATGTTTCATGTAGATACCCCCATATAATGGAAAAAAACCGTTTTCCAAAAGCGCGTCATGACCTGAAAGACCTCCCTTGTAAGAGGCTGAGTGTGAATTCAACAGATTTTTTTTTACCACGAACACCTTTTTTCTTACCCTTGCGTTTATTCGTCCATTCATTTATTCCTTGATGGTTGCCGTTTGTTGTCCCACCTAATTCACATCATCATAAATTAATGAAATACACCCCACTAGGCAATAAATGACATTTTCTACGGCGAGCAACTCGGAAAAGTGATGTTGCAGGTCGAAGAGATGCGCGAAAGACGCGTATACAAACACAGGTTCCGCTTTTGAGTCTAAGTTCTCTACCGATTATCGCTTTCAACCTCGAACGTTCGTTCCGAAACGATCATTTCTTCCCATCTTCCTCTTCCTCCCTACGTCTCCCGATTCCTGTTACAGCGTGAGAGAGTTCTATAACGGAATTGGTCCACATGAGTTGCTTCCTACTTCTTGTGGACAACTTTTATGGCGTGTACTTTTGTTTTGTAGCTTTTTATCCAAATTGATTTCTTGGAATAGCAGCTTCAGAGGAGTTGGTTGCACAAAAAACACGAATTCTTCTTCATGTTTTGTCCTTTATAACCGTCCTAGTGCACGTTTTCAGGCCAGACATGCTAGACAAGTTCTCGTCACTGGCCGCAGCAATGTCTCAACTTCAAGGAGCTCTCAAAAAGAGCGCCATACAGTCAGGTAGTTAGCAAAACTTCAAACTTTTGTTTATTGTTTACCCCGCATCTGATCTTATACTTGATCATACTCCAGGGTGTTGCTCCCTGTTTTTTCTGTTATTTTTATTTTTGTTCAACGCACATGCTTTGTTAGTAAAGACTAATTCAGTCAGTCTCCGCAGTCTTCAGGTCATGAAGATCATGGAGCCCTCTTAAGAAGTCATGTGCTAGTACCGCAACGCCTTCAACTCGAACCGGATCCGCAATTGCAGGTGAGACCATGAGGCAGTGAAGTCATCGTTATTGTTGTGCTGTTTTTTTTTCTTCCGGTATTTAATCATAGTTGTAAGACCGGCTCTTGCAGTGCCCACTTGTGTGACACTGAGTTGTGTTTCACACCTTTCGCTGATGTACATCGGACCAATTACAGACTCTCACATCGTATCGGGTTCATTCATGGAACCATGATGTAGTGCCGGATTATTTGCGTACAAAATTGAATCCAGAAATGGAATCCGAGGAAATGATGCTAGAGCAGGATAGGAATCAAAAAGGTCAGTCATATTTCGTATATTCGCTGGTTCTCCACCGTGCGTTGTAAGCTCATCAATTTGTTTTTCTAGTATTTTTCTACAACTTGGCTCCATGCTTCCCGAAAATTTGACTGAAATTTATAGAATTCTCGCCACTGCTTGCTTAGGGTGACGTGCAAGTGCTTCGACGAATGTTCCGAGAGGTCAGGTCACCAGCGTTGCGTGGCGGGCAATTTCCTGTAGAAAAGAGTGAATTAAGATCCTCATCAACCAAAGCTTTATATTGCGGGCTGTTACAGTGCTAGCTTCCACCTTTTCTACACATCTTTTCTGCTTTCGCTCGGATATGTCACAACTTGACCATTTATTAGGTTGGACGGGAAGTTCTGGGACACTTTTTGTTTTTTCCTGTAGAAACCTGTAAAGCTTCGGGAGCATTTGGTAGTGGGGGGTATATGAAGCGTCTGAAAAGGGCTTCTGAATAGCACATTCATATTCTCTACGGCTTCAACTAGCAGTGAATTTACGGCAATTTCGCGAAAGGTGCGAAATTCACGAACACCGCCTCGGTTCCTCAGCATGCGAGGCCACTAACAAAATTAACCAGTCGATGGACCCAGGTACTGTCTCTCATATGGCGGCAGCCCGATGGCTCGATCGGCTCAAATTGGAACAGGAAAATATTCAAAAAATTGCATTGAGAAAAAAACTTTTTTTTTTTGAAAATTTTCAAAAAAATAGGAAACTGTTACCATCCAACACGACAGCCACTGCCGATCTCTACTGCAGGCAATTGGACACCGGAGCGCCAAAACTTACCGGAAAAATGGACCAAGACCTCTTCCTCCACGATAACGCTCACCCACATGTGGCAAAGTTGGCGTGTCAAAGGATCCAGGACCTCGGCTGGACGACGCTTCCCCACCCACCATATTCCCCGGACATGTCCCCAACTGACTACCACCTATTCCGGTCGTTGAGCCACTTCCTTGACGGGCGACAGTTCAAAGATGACGACGATCTCAAGAGCGGGCTCCAGAACTTCTTTGACCAGAAGTCTCCCGAATTCTACCGGAAGGGTATCTACGATCTTCCTGAGCGTTGGCAGTACATTGTAGATCACGATGGTGCATACTTTGGTGACTGAAGTTACATGTGAGTAAAATTAAAATAAATTGAATTTTTCTCACAAGGTGTCCCAGAACTTCCCGTCCAACCTAATATAATACACACGCCCGAGTTTACTATACATTTAACTTCACAAATAAATGCCTTTATTCATCGGTCCCATCTTTATTCAGTATCTATGACAAAAGTAAACCAGCTACGCAACCAAATTCCAAAATCAGGAGTAAAACAATCGTCTCGTAAGCAAACCTACGCATGGGTGACCGGATCCGGCACTAATCATTGGAACACTTGCAAGACACCCCTTGCTTAGTCCGTGATAGAGTTCATTTATAATGCGACATGACGATATGTTGAACAGCTTAATCGATTGTGATGCAGCGGCACTCAAATTCGAGACAATGTAATGTTGCGTTTCTTCAAAGATGCGGTCCCTTCTGTTTTACCCTTATTTCGTCTAACTTGAATTCATGGGTATAGCATTTCAAGATTTCGGGCTATAAAGGTTCCTTAGCTTTCTTGGTTCTAGAGTATTTCAAACTCACTAGGAGTTTCAACTTTTTCTGGATCCCGTGCATCTCTTCTTTTGTTGCGCTGTAAAGTACTCAAGGGGAATTGTGAACGTGTGAAACTCATAAAGTTTTTCTCATTCGCCGAACGTCGTAAACAATGTTTTTGTAGGCGACTGCTTATCGATTCCATTACGACGTCGAACTTAGACATGACAGCTGGCATCCCTCTCCTGTCATGCTGCTAAACTAATGCGCTGTATTTTAGGACAGGACGTAATCAGTAAACAAATTACTCATCTCAATAAATACGTTGACCTCCTATTGCAAAGCTTGCATTCAACAGATCGTGCACACAGTGAAAGCCTAGCGGAAAAAGTGAGTATCTTCGCTTTTCATCCCTTTTTGCTTTTTTGATTTTCGTAGTGTCCTACTGCCTTGTCCGGTGTCGTGACAGCAGAAGTATTGATTTGTTTATTTAGTGAATAGATAGGAAAGACTAACAGTACAAAGCGACGAATATTGGCGGGATCGGAGGTGCAGTTTGAAGTCGTTGGGCAGGTAGACGACCGGAAGACCGAATCACTGATTGCCGACTAACTGAAGACCGAATAAACTGACTATCCTCCGTCCCAGGGTCTATATAGGCTGTTTGTCTTCGCACGATTACAAGGTCGATAAGATCATTATCATTTGTGATTACATGACCACCAATACACACAACTTTTTTACTTTTTTTTTATTGAACATCCCTTCGCTTTCTGATGTTTTAATGTATCAGGAGGTGCTATGGACTGATAATTTCCCCTGGTCATCTTCCACTCATCACGATCCTCCTGTCTATCGTGAACTCATTTCCGCATTGACGTAGGGAAGTAGCTGAGTGATTTCGCGGCTTCCATGTGAACATAACCTGACCTTCCTCTGTTCATCTTCGTTATCCCTTCTTCATTAATCATTTCCTGCTTTTCTTTTCACTGCCCCCACTGATTCTTGCCTATTCAGGCAACAAGATGGTGCTTCCGTATGCGAGAGTCGTATATGAAACCTTTGTGTCTCTTCTAGTTTTTGTTAGGTGTCTCGCCTACAGCGCGAAAGGTAGGAATCGCGTCTGTAAGGGATATTTGCGACGATTCCTAAGTAGCATGTTTACCCGTAGCTTTATTTCTCTATGAGATCCTACTTTTGCTGCGTCACTCTCTCGCTTCACCAGCCACCACAAATCTTCAAGGAAGGTGCTATGGGTGGGTGTGTGGAAAGTGTTCCGGTGGTCAAGTGTGGTGTGAGCTCATCCATGAGCGGGTTTGCTACATGAGAGAATTGGTTTACTAATGATTTTTTTGGCTACGTAACTGGTTAACCTATGCTGAAGATAGAGAGCAAAGGATAAGACCTGATATTTGTAAAATTATACATGTAGTGAAGAGGTTGCATATAACATAAGTAGTTGAGTTGTTATAATTCCATTAAATGCAATTTCCGACTGATCTATAGAACAAGTGAAAGCTAGTTACTGTAACGGTCCGTATGGAAAGCTCTAGTCTCTTTTAGAATATTAACTTCGTCGTTTTTATAGCGCATTGCCCGCCACGCAACACCGGTGACCTGATCTCTCGGAACATTGGTCGTAACACTTGCATGTCACCTTCTATGGGTAGATCTCCTGTCTTCAAATCATTCGTTGAGTGGTCGCTCTTTTGAGCTAGCATTTTCACCTGAAGTTTTCTGTGGAATGAATAGTGTTCTCTTAGTGTTTTGACCTTTTAATCGAAATAACTTGTTAATGTTAAGCCAACATTCAACAAAGACGAGACGGCTCGTCTGGTGCGTGCCACGATGGTTGGTGAAGGACTGAAAATCAATATGGGAAGATCGGCATCGGCAACGTCATCAAGTACGCAAATACCACGACCTTCTGGAGCGCAGCAGCGGTCGTAACTTTCGATAAAAAACTGTGAAAGCGCGGCGAGCGCTCACGCGCACCCTAACTCTACGGGATTTCTTCGTGACGGATTAGTGTACAAAATCAATGTTCCTTTTTTCAAAAGTCTTTAGAAAATTTCAATGTTTGAAACACGTTTAGTGTGCTATCTTGTATTTTTTCTATGACTAATGAAGGGTTGTATTCCAGTTTATCGGCTGTATAAATGTGTTTTGTTCACACATTATCGCTCTTTTGATGGAATGTCTGGGCAGGTGTTTTTCAGCCTGACTCACTAAAGATGCAAAGATAGTATTGTTCAGCATGGCCTGTTGCGTAGTTTAGTCGAAGATGAGTGGTGCAGCCGTGGCCGCGAGCTCTGCCGGTGATGACCTACCAGGTCCGTCGGGCTCCAGAAACTCGGATTTTATGGGAGTGGAACCGAGAAAAAAGCATACTGCCCAACAACCTGATGGACGTATGAGTCGAATTGAAGCAGTACATCGTACACTTCATGGCCTTCATCATGAATGGGAGCAAAGGAAAAGGTCTGGTTTGTTTCACCATTATGGATTGTTCTTGTGTTCACTAAGGCAAGGCGCCGTTGTGAGCATTGCTTAGCAATTTTTCGTTCGCGTAGCGTTTCACCTTTATCTAACATTCGAATACATTTCTTGTTTTTGCCATGGATGCTATGGCTTGTGTTAGGTCCTTGGGATTAGGTCAAGACATTTTAATGTATGCTTCGCTTACAGAACTACGTTCGAGATTGATTATACGAACCCTTCGCTTCTTTGCTCCTCTTCGTCGGATGCGGTCAGCTGCATTGAATTGGGCGGCTTCGGAGAAAGACAGCTTCTCACAGTAGGTTTCCTTCATGCTGTTGATATGCCATTTTGATACCATTCTCTTATTTCAAGGTTTTGCTACCATGGATGAAAGTGACTGTTTGTTGCGGATTCGAATTCAGTTTGAACGGGTTGAAAACGGAGCTGTTCGCAAAATTGAAAAGGTTCAATCACGATCGCTCTGAATTATCTCGACTAATCTTGATTCTTTTTTTTGAAGAATGTCTGTGTCGCAGTTTTCAATGAATGCTACCGATTACGTTTTCCAAGTATTGCGGAAGTCAACGGGTGATCTGGAAGAATTGTATAACGAAGAGGTGGGTAATCTGAATTTTTCCTATTGATGTTGGAGTGACGATCCTGATGATGTTTCTGGATAATTGGTGATTCTATTGACAATTCGGTGATGCTTTTCTTTTTACTGTGTTTTCTAGTCATTCATTCGCTCCATAGTTTGTTTGTTCAGTTCGTATTTCATTACCCTTTACTGGGCAAACTAGCGAACCAAACGATTTGAATAACCTTTATTTTGTTCCTACTACTGGTCTTCCCTCATTTCTATGACCATCGTTTTCATCTCCCATTCTTCATCACGTGCAACGAATACTAGAGCATGTGGTTAATAAGATGTTGTTTGTTCTCCGGTTTCTCTTCTAACTTTGATTCTGGCGTTCAGATGTTGCTGTCGAAGATTGACTTCACCCTACCATACCCAATGTTGTCGCTGTTCGAACCGGAGAGTTTTCGTCACGAGCGAGATTTGGCACATGTGATAGGTGAATTTAGTGTTGTTGTTTGCCATGGTCGGTCACCTCATCCTTCCTTCCTGACCGTACGTGGCTCGAATAACCTACTGAACGCGGTATTGGTGCACCGCACTCAGCAGGTTGGTACTAGTGAATAGCTCCACCCACTTTTTCTCGCGAGTGTGCGAACAGTCGGAAATATGCGGCATCTTTCGTTGTGCGTCAACATTAGTATGATTGCTACTAATTTCGCGATAATATTGCTGGCTTTAGGTCAAGCTCTTGGATACTCATTAGACGAACTCGAAACAGGACTCACAGACGAACTGAAAACCTGTCGTGCATCCCTTTTTAAAGACACCGTTGATGCCGTGAACAGCCGAGGTTGGCTTTTGCCTTTTATGTTCTCTTGGGGTATACTGTTGAATTTGTTATAATTTCTTACAGGCAGCGAAGGCTTCGAGCATTACGCTTTTCCTGAAGCTCTAGTGTTGAATGTGGCTCAACCTTGCCCCCACTCCCTCATCGCAAAGATCAAATGTTCGTTTTCGGTTTACCCTTTTGTCATTGATTCTATCACACTTTATATGGGAACTAAAAATGCATGGTCTCACTGGATACGAAACTTTTTGTTATCCATGTCTCTTCTTTTACTTTGACTTACTTTTTATTGGGTCATTCCATAAGTAGTGTCGTTTTTTTTTTCAAACGAAAATTTTTTTCTACAAAAATACAAGTTTTTGCAGTATTTCATACATAATTCGAAAGAGATTTTTCTGCTCTACAAAATGTTTTACTTAGTTCTTGAACATTTTGGCACATGACTGATTTGCAGGCCTGCGAACTGATGGGTCGAGTTGACTAAAATTGACCAAACCGGCAATTAATTAAAACACTATATCCCACTTTAAGAAAATCAACCAATTATATGTCCCGTACTTAGTCCCGACCTCTTCTATGAATTCCAATAATTGGTTGATCCAGTACTCAGGTCGTTCTTTTTCTAAAGCCCTTTTCCGAAAGCATTCACGTCTATTCAGAAAGGAATTTCTCCTTTCAAAGTCATTGTTCAGCATTGATTTATGGACCATTCGAAAGGATTCTTTCTGCTCTATTGAAAGGATGATTTGATTTTATTCTGGCTGCGATTCATTTTGAATTTCAAAACCATGTGAGGGGCCCAGGTGACATTATTTCACAATTTATTTTTTCAACAGCTATTCAACAAAACCGGTCAATAATGTTTCCTCGTCTCTACTCATTACCTCTCCTTGACGTTTCACCACTCTTTCAACTGATTGGTTGAGAAAATTTTCTTTCGTTTTGGAGAAATTGTCAAAAATCACCGAGTTGTGGTGGAAAAATTAAATGTGGAAAAAGAGCGACGTGACTCTCAAGCAATCGACCGGTGGAACTCATAGAAGAGGTCGGGACTAAGACGAGACTCATGATTGATCGATTTTTCCGAAGTGAAAGGTAGTGTTTTAATAAATTGCCGGTTTGGTCAATTTTTGTCGACTAGGTCAACCGCTTCGCTAGCCTGGAGATCGGCTCCATTATGAGGGACAAAAAAACTAAACATGTCATTTTGTAGTGCAGGAAAATCTCTTTCGAATGGTGCTTATAGGAGAAAATTTTGTTTGAAAAAAACCGACATTATTTATGGAATGACCCAATACTTTACACTATTCAACTGATCTTTGGAACCTCCAAGGTCTCCAATACTTTTTTTCCTTGCTGCTTGTCAATCTTGCAGCATCGGATATTAGCGGCTTTGATGGTCAATTTTCAGCGGCGAATCTGCACTATCAAGTGTTTTTCCGAACTTTAGAAGATGAGAAGGAGAATGTTGATCATGGTGCCGCAAAGGCAGTAGTAGATTTTGTCCCTGACATGACGCCAACGTGTCTGGTTGCCAAAGTGGTACGGGATTTGAAGCGATCTAAACATATGCAGGTGAGATCTACTACTAGTTTTGATCACCGTTATTTGCTCAGTCTGGGTATTGCTGGAATTCTGTGCACATCGTTGCGAAGTGTCGTTTACATGTATTTTTGTATAATGGGCAAAGTAGTCAGCCGTCACCGCATGGCCTAGATGGCAGATATCATGTCCGTCTAGACAGATTGCTATTTTTATCCTACATAAGAGAATGGCTGATGAGCTTCATCCTTAGTCTCCGTGTAATTGAAGAGTTCTGATTTTTAAGTTCTTAATTTCAGTGTGCAGTTAAATGAGTTGTTTTTCTCAGAACGATGAGGTGGATACCGATTATTTGCTGCAGCTTGTTGGCCAGAAGAGTTACCTTACAGCAAAGAATAACTTATTAATAACGTACGGGGTTAGTGAGAAGACTGCTTCTTTGTTATCTTTTTCATGAGAGACTGCTCGAAACATCTTCGTTTCAAGGAGGTTCGCTCTGCGTTTGAGAACTACCGCAATCCGCGGTTCGTTCTGCGACGAAAAGAGATTGTTCTGCAGGATTACCCGAAACCAAGACTTGTCCATAAGGTACGCATCAGTGTGTTGTGTATCACATTGCAGTTCTATTTGCATTAGTTTTCACCCGGCGGATGCTTTTTTGATCATCATAAAATATCGTGTGTTTTTATTGCTAAATCCCTTGGAATACATTCGATGTTGATCTTCACTGAGGGTATGGGAGCTCAAGAGTGTACACGGTACAACAGTATTGTGCGTCTTTGGAGAATTGTCTAATATCAAGCATTCTGGAGTGCGCCATGTATTTTATTCTCATTTTGAATTGTTCAATGCATTTAAATAGTAGTTCGACATGGTAGGAGCATGGGAAGATATAGCTGTGTCTGGCTTATTTAGTTCACCTCAGTCCGAACCGCAACCGTTTAGGAAAAGGAATGGGAGGCCAGGTAGCATACTCAGTACTTTCCTCATCCAATCGAATATCTCCCTGTCCGAGTGGCTTTCATCCTACACATTTCTTGCATTGCACGATCTTATGATGATTGCCATCGTACAAGATCGAGAAAAACCTCTGTTTCACCCGTAACTGATTGCATTGCAGCCTAATTATGTGCGGGCTGAAGAGAGCCGAATAGCGAGTGGAGACGGTGCTGTGATTCCTTCTGGAAGTGGAAGCGTCTGTGGAGGAGGTACCGATCAGGCTGAAACTCCTATCACTCTTTGGGATGTGGATGAGTACCTTTCTATGCGTCCGTTGAGTTGCAGCAACATGGGTACCCTGGATTCACAGGTCGTCGCGGTTCTTCGAATATTGATTTTTGTCTTACATTTACTACTGTCTTACATTTTTGGTATCTTGGCATGTATCTGTTTTTAGATCAGTGTCGATTTTATTGTGTATTGTGGAAAGACTCCGCTAATCCATAAGGCTTCCTCCAAGGTTCCGAGTAGTAATCCCCGCTGGCTAGAGGTACTTTCGAATTATCCGAACCCTATAAGAATGTGCTTTCTGTTTGTTGGAGAATTGGAGAAAGCAGTAAATCGAGTAGGGTAATTATCCATTCCCAGGGTATGATCTCCTTCGATCTGTATATGAAAGACCTACCACCGGCTGCGGTGCTAACGGTTCACCTCGTGGAAACGAAGATCAGAAAGGGAAAGGTACTGTTTTCCTAATGCAGTGTACGTTTAAATATTTGCTAAGAAAACTGTCAAGTTTACAAAAGCCGGGATTTCAGTCAGAAGATCATGTTCTTGGCTGGGTGAATATGCGCCTACTTGATTGGAAAGGAGAGTTACTACAAGGTGTGGTGACGTTGAATCTATGGGGTGGTGAGCCACAATATCCACCACATGGTCGAATTGGAAGCAATGAGAAGAAACAAGGTGAGTTTCGGAATTTTGTCTTATATTAGGTTGTAAGGAAAATTTTGGCCGGTTTTTGAAATTTCAACTTCGAGAGATCATAACTTGGCTCAGAGTGCATCTTTTCTCACAGAATGAGCACCATTAGATTCGCTACACTCTTGGCAACACTATGTGCATACCTACGTATCTTAATTTGATAAAAGGCTGATAATTTATGTTGCGGAAATGAAAAAAGTCGACTCCAAATCGCCACTCTTTCTAAACACACTGCTACTGAAGGAGCTGGCCAGATGTTTTCGGAAGTGGGGCATAGTTAGCGCTAGATCTGATGAATATGATAGACGAGTAATGGCTTCAGCCTGCAACTGCTTCAATTAGTGGAAGAGGATTTGTGAAAAATGCGCTTGCGCATGACTGCTGTGAGGGGGCCCACGGCACCCTTTTTTTTGGATTTTTCCACATCAAGGCCACTTGAGGTGGTCAACCACAATTGATTGTTGAGGGCCAATACTTGTGGATATCCCCTGCAAATATGGACGCTCATCGCCTTCTGCCGTTTTGGTTAAAGCGATTTGATCAATTGAAAATCCAAGCAGCTCGTTCTCATTTCTGCACTTCTGAAACCAGAGACAATGTGTTCCATCCAGTGCTTCACTCCATCCCCTAACAACAATCACATTTGTGGTCACCTTCGCTGGGACTCGGCTAAACAAGAACTCTTAAAGTGAAGTCATCTTAAAAGTGCCATTTTAGCACTTTGAAATTTCCCTAATAATTCGAAAACTTTGTGGCACTCCAAATAAAACATATATTTTGAGAGAGCAACTTTTTGTCTATCTAAAGAGTACAATATGTCAGCTGATTCATGTCGACGCGCTCTGATATTTAAATTTATCTTGTGAGCGCGAAAAAGCGGCCAGAACTTTCCTTACAACCTAATACATGGATATTCGAGACATCCAATATTTTTGGATGAGAATACATTCTGAATAGAAATCGCACAATGGAGACTGCAGTGAATCCCACTGATCCTGAGTAATTCATTTTTGCTTGCGGGCATTTAGCTTTTCTTGAATTGTGCATTTTCTTACTTTATTTTAGAACGTATATTAAGTGAATTTTCGTAATTAGGTTCGACTTGTCGTTTGATCATTGAGTTGGCTCGTTATCGTTCACCACATGTAAGAATGCCAGATAGCAGCCAGTTTTCCCCGTTTGTACGATTTATTCGCTCGATTGAAGAACCGCAAAAGATTGTAGGTTTGCATTACTGTACTTCAGAGTCATTCTTCTGCTCTTTTTGGCACTCCTTTTACTTTACAGCAGACAGATGACTTCAGTATAGCTAGGATACTCGCTACCATAAGAAAACGTTTACTTGGCGGAGTTGTTTCTACAGAGGAAGAGTTGTTTGTTTGGGATCAAAGGTGAATTTTTGGTCTTATTTGAGTTGTATCTCTATTTTCCTCTTGGATAGTTAATGATTAGATGATAGCAATATTTTGTCTCTTCATGGTGCCATTTGTTTACTTCTACCACTTGTGAAAAAAGGGGTGCAGTCTCATGTTTTCGCAAAACTCCTGGCAGAAATAATCCAATAATCCATTACTCGATTTACAGAAGGAACAGATAAGAATCGGTAGCCATCCTGTTCTAACGTTGAAGTTGTTCCTTGTAGGCACTATGTGTGTGAACACATGCCAGATGCTCTTCTTGTGATTGCGGAAGCTGAAGTGACATGGAGAAAACGTGAGCATTTCACTGAACTCTATGTGATGCTCGAGAATTGGGGTCGGCTCACCGTCGGAACAGCATTCTGCATTTTGAGTAAAAAGTATGCTGTTTTCTTCTACTTCATTAGGAATGTTATTTTATCAGTTTTCGAAAAGTGGTTGGTAACAACTGTGGGCTCTTTCTGGTAGCTGATTATAAAATTGTGACTTTAAAAACGTTTTAAATATCAGTTAGACCTATCTCTCTTGCAATCAAAGATAAATACGCAGAGATACAGGCTTACGCCTGTATCTTTGCGTATTTATCTTCCTTAACGGAGACGGGAAGATTCCCAACCCTTGTGAAGGATTGTGGAAGATGACAGGCTATGATCACTTCATTTCGGGAAGACATCTTTTCTTTCCTTTCGAGGAAGCCTTGAGAGTCTTCGTGAAAGCATTCGGGACGTTCAAGAATCCGCAATAGTTCCTGGGTCTTTTGAGAAGCATGCATACTGCTACGTTCTGAAAAGTCATTGTCCTCTTCAGGTGCATGGATCCAATAATTCGTCGTTTTGCCGTATCACAACTGGATATGATGCTAGACAACCAGTCTTTCCCATTGTTCATTCTTCCGTTCATCCAAGTAGGTGCTTCCCTGAATCTTCCGACTATTGTTATTCTCCCCTGAATATCTCATCTCTCTCTACCCTTCTAAAGGCACTGAAGTGTGAAGCATGGTCGTATAGCCCGTTATCATGTTTGCTCTTGAAAAAAGCGCTTTGCGATTATCGAATTGGGCACAAGTTGTTTTGGTTACTCCGAGCGGAGCTGACTAATCTCAAGTGAGTTTTTTCGTATTATTCTGATTTGTGATGTTATTGAGATTGTAGACACATATGCTTTCTCAGTTCCTTATTTTTTGATGACTGAAGGCAAGGAAACATTGAAAATACTGTCGGAAGCGACACGGGGATGCATACGATAAATAGTTTTACGACTGCGATGCCAACTATATGAACCAGTTGGCTGGCGCACACTGCTGTGCGCGAAACGGCCTGTGCGTCAGTAGTAGATCGAAATTGTTCTTTTTCTTGAGGACAGAGTATTTGACAGCACGCTCTGCCCACCGTGGGAGGAGTTTAGCTTGGTGCATGCGTGCTCCTTACTTCCTGTCCCATGCCCTACCCATCCCACACTTCCCCCATATCCACAGGTCGTTTTTTATGTACCATCAAGCTCCTCCACAGGTCGTTTTTCATGTACCACCAAGCTCCACCCACCACTACGAATGCCCCGCCCACCACTGCAAAGCTCCGTTCACTGTGCGCAGAATTCTTTTTTGACCTTCAGAAACTCATCTCTGACCTTAATCCATCTTTCCCTCGCGTTTGGAGCACATTCAAACCCAATCAACAATTTTCGATCTGAAAACGGAACATTCCAGAGCACGCGTCGCCTACCGAGGGCGGAGCTTAACATGGTCCATATGTGCTCTTTATTTTTGGTCCCATGCCCTACCCATATCACTTGTCCCCATCTCCACAGGTTTTCATATAATACATTATTTCGTGACAGACAGGCGGACGGACAAAGGGACGGACGGACGGAAGTTCAGACGAAGCTTTTTATTTATAGTAGGGATGATGGATGTGGTTGGAATGGGCGGATTTGATCTGGGGGCAAAGTAGGTGTAATGGAGAAGATGGGTACCAGCACCAGTCGTGGTTTGCCATGAATAGCACGAAGATACCAGAAGTGGAGCGGGAGCAATGGAAAGTAAAAGGCAACAGCGACGAATCATTTAAAAAGGTGCATTTTTGTCTACTTTGGTGTTGATAGGATATGTACAGAAACATGTCATCTCACAAAAATAGTAAAATCTCAATTGTTTGGTGAAAGTATGTAATAAAAAATGCATATTTGGTTTTGGACTATCTCCATTGATCAGCAAGGGCGCTGTTTTTCTCTCTGTTTACTTTATCGGATTGTTTTTCATTATTTAAGGGATTCGGATGGCAATATAGGCGAGATGTATAAGCGGTTCGCTTTGATAATTGAAGCATATTTGCGCGGCAATGACGAACATATTCGAACAGTTGTGAAACAGGTTCGTACTCTAGCCTGTCATCTGATAAGCTTGTTGAAAAGATCCAGAGTGGGTTTATTTATAGGTGGAAATGGTAGACTATTTGCATAGACTGAGCATTCTGATAAAAGGAATCCGCGAAAAAGATGCAGCTACAGAGGTACGAGATCGGCGGGTGATCCTGATTCCCGTTTTCATGCTTACTTTACATTTTTGCCTTCACCTCGTTTTATCTTTTCTGTTCTCCTTTATTCTTTCACTCCTTTTTTACTCAATTTTTTACGTCCTTTTTCGGTTGCTGTTTTTATTTCAATTCCTGATTCTGTGGTTAAACTCATTGTTGAGGTGATGGTGTAGGGCTAATCGCGTGGAACTTTTGCTCAGTTTGATCGCGTTCATACCTTGTGGTGCCTACTTTGTGGTACTTCCCCGCCTGTGCCACCTTGCCTCGTTGCGTGAGCCGTCTCTGCACTTCCCCCATGCCACTGTGCCTTGCTGCCTGTGAACTCAGTCACGCCCTATCGGCGCAAAGTATGAACGCGGTCCCTTTTCTTGGAAATGCGGTGAAAGAAAGAAATATCAGAGAGGTACAAATGGTAGAGTGATGGGCAGCACATAATTCGTTTGTGGAGAACCATAAGTCAGTCTCAGCACTGACTTATGGTTCTCCACAAAGCTCCGAATCGCTCATCTTCAAACGGTTCTGCTCACAAGAGCCAGTTCCGGAAAGCACGTCGAAAAGCTGTTAAGTTATTCAAAAACGCCCCGGCGACAAGCGCTGAGCGGCTGTCTGGCTGAATATCCGTCCACCTTTTGGTGTTTCTGCACATACACCGCCTTTCCGACCTTACACTAACGCACATACAAAGTGCACATCTGGTTTTCCGAATGCTATCAATCTGTTCCAGAGCTCTGGCATTTCGTTAGAACAAGCACATTGGCTTTTTAGCCTTAGCTTTTTAGCCACAGCCTTATCTTACCTTCAACTTTTTTCCCATCACCTGTTTAAGATCACAATATCTGTGTTAGTGCAATGGTATGTCTCTGTAACGATACTGAATGATCCATATTTTTTACTACATCGATCAGCCTAATTTATCAGTATTAGTTCGTTGGATAACAGGTTGCTGCGTGCGAGTCGTTTACGTACGTTCATAGCATTTTCTATTTTTAGTTTACACAATTCACATTTTAGCGCCTGCGAGAGGAACTGCGGAATAATTGCCCAACCTTGGAAAAGATCGACTCTCCACTCGATCCTAGTAATGCTTTGGGACATTTGCGGTTTGTTGTGATTTACGTTTTGATTACTTCTGTTAGATCTTTGAAGGTGCTGTGTGATTAACTTCTCATTTATTAGTTGTTACTTATTTCTACCAGCAAAAACGGTAGTTTCCTCTTTCTTTTTTCTAGGATTGACAAATGCCGAGTATTGGGAAGCGCAAAAATGCCGTTGTTACTCTCGTGGCAAAATCGAAGTCCGCTTTCGGAATATCATCTGCCCACCTATGAGATCATTTTCAAAAATGGAGATGGTAAACTTTGCCACACATAGTTCGTTTCTGAAATTTTTCGTTGATCACATCCGTTGATTCAGATCTGCGCCAGGATATGTTAGTGGTACAAATGCTCGAACTGATGGATAGCATTTGGAAAAGGAATCAGCTTGATTGCTGTTTGAGTACATATCCAGTCCTCCCTATGGGTACAAAAGTACGTTCAGCTTTCTACTACACTACTACACATACTGTTAATTTCTGTTTAAAAGGAATGGTATCTTCAACTGTAGCACTGGTCATGGGGCAATCTTATGCCCTATTTGTCCGCAAATTTTCCTTTGGAGTAGGTTTGCATGGACGCAGCAGTAACATGCCGCACTTTACAAACCCATCTCTGTTGAACTCCATAGAAATTTCTGTGAACGGAAAACGTCGTTTCAAATCATCTTTCAGTACGGCATGATTGGCGTGGTCCCGAATTGCTCCACGATTTTTGAAATCCAGTCCGAAGGAGGCAAAGTGGGTACGGCAGTGAAGTCTTTGGAAACAACATTTATAAATCGATATATCATAAAAAATAATGCTGGTTCCACGAAAAAGTATGTTTCTTTCCAGCTGGCTCCTCTTTTGAATATCTTTTCATGGACATCTTCAGTTCTTGGAATGTAGACATTGCACTTCCGCTTTTTTTACTCAATCAAAGTAGTTTGCCTGATCTCAGGTTCTTGCTTGTAGGTATATGGAATGTGTTGACCGATTTTTGATGTCCTGCGTTGGCTATTCGGTTGCCACTTTTATAATGGGAATCATGGTAAGTTGCCCAGTGTTATCGAACTCTTCCATCTGCAGTGTCAACGACTTTGAATTTGAAAGTCTTCTTGTGTTTATTATTGAATATATGTATCATACTTTTCTTCGTGAGCAAGCATTTTGTTTTTCTAGCGGTTGCTTGGAAGCCTAGCGTTGCAACTTTTCCGATTGATGTTTTCTTCGTCTTTCCTCTGAATGTTATTCTGAAATCTCTTTCGCTGCAGCAAGCTATATTTACTAGATTAAAGACACTGGGAGAGGGCAGTCTTAGCCTACGATAACCCTTGCAGCTCGTTCAGTTGTCGTGATTGCACAGACGACATCCTGCCAAGATGTCGAGTGTGAACTCATTGGTTTTTCTATCAGTAGCGCAATCTTTTGTAATTTGTTTATTTTCCCTTTGACTGCTTGTTTGTTGATGTTGTTGCGCTTGTTACTTATCATCATGAAATCAAATTGTCTTATGCATCTCGGATGACAGTGGCGTCCGTCTTTCTGACCGTCGTTAGCACCAGCAGACAATTCGGCCACTGAAGCATGCAGTTTGAGATAAAGGCGCTTTTTTTAACAAGGTTTTGCTACATGTTATCTCCTCTGAGCTCAAATGTTTTATGGAGAGTGTTTTCAAACACGCTTCCCCTCTTCCCATTAGTACCTCAAAGCTTGATTTTTCTCCAGTTTGTTGTTTCCCTGTTCGTAGCAGGAGGTTGTGGTAGAAATTGGTTTGAAACAGCGATTGTTCCATCTCAATGAGATTATTTTTACATTCTTTACCACCTATTTCGTAGTTTTATAGCCATGATTCTAAATATGTTTCAGGATCGGCATAATGACAATATAATGATGACACACGATGGCAAGTTGTTCCACATTGATTTCGGTCATATTTTGGGACACGGAAAGACGAAACTCGGTATCCGCCGTGATCGTGTACCGTTCGTGCTGACGGAGCATTTTCTATGTGTAATTGGGCAAGGTAGACCGGTGTCGAAGGATAGTCATGAAGTTACAAAGTAAGTATTCTGCAATTAGCTTTGCAATAGTTGTGTATCCTATCTGACCTTTCCTTCCGACCTTTTCTTTCTCTCAACACGTGAGCAATAAAACGGTTTCTCATCTCCCTAATCTGAACCTATGTGCGCCGAATATAGGAATCACAGGAAAATGATGGGAAAAAAATCATGGGAAAAACAGCAACGAAAAACATAGGAATCACTCATTCATCTGTTTATGGTGAGGGTGACAGGTGAAAATGCGAAATTTGGGGCTGCAATGCGACCTCGCACCATGTTATTCCTCAGCGAGATCTCTAATTCATCAATTTATTGTATGCGTTCGTAAGAAGTAGTAAATTTGCGATCCCTTAAAAAGGCGCTGCCCCAGTTTTGAATTACAATTTTGGGGCAGTGTGCTTCCTTCGCCTCTATAGTCCCTTGTCCGCAGAGTCGTAGAATTTCGGCGTTCGTTGAAGACCACTTAAGATTTTTCGACAATATTTAGCCCACCAGAATCTCATCAATGTCGATAGGAGCTGATCTTGTTAATACCTTTTCAAGTAAAGGCGAAGATGTAAAGTCATTGCATCGACACCTGGTGGTATAAGCTCCGTTATCTTTGTTACGTACCACTCCTTAATGCCGACAGACTACTATGTGTAGCCTGACAAATTTCGGGGTCTTTTTACTCAATCTACAGAAGGCATGTGGCTGTAGATGGGTGAAGTTAGTGAACAATGGCAATTTTTTGAATTCTCTTTGCTGCGAATCGTTCTGAAGTTCAGCTGTATCGCAGAGTAGTTGTTTGTGTTTCAGATTTAAGAAGCTATGCTGCGATGCATACATGATGCTATGGGAGGAGCGAGATCTATTTCTATCACTTTTCACTGTAATGCAGTCGATGGAGCTGCCTGAACTGTCAACAGAAGCTGATTTAGATCACCTAAAGGTTCATTTTCTTGTATCGTGTATTTTGGCTACACAGTGGTGCCTCGGATATGCCTCTGAATCCGTTAAATAGCATACGTCCCCAATTTTTGGCCATTGATGTTAGCAGGTTTGAATGTGGCAGGGGTAGCATTGTTTTCGGGACATCAGGATTGAAAATCCTGATTAGCAATAGTAAGGCATTGAGTAGTGTTAAAGACAGCATTAAGGGTACTGTGGTTATTGAGAAATCCCTAAAAGAAGTGACTTACATGTGATCTATACGTCTAAAAAGGCTATTCGTGGAGAAATCCCGCGATGTGATTCCTGGTTGGCTACGATGAGAGCGGCCAGGGATATGCGGCAGGTTCGCAGGTATTGCGGCGCGCTTCCGCAGTTTCAGCTGGAAGTTCACGTAGATGCTGTCATATTTCCAAACATTCCCTTGAGTTTACTGGCAACATGCCTATGGAGATCTCGTTCGGGCTACCCGCCCTCGAGGGAGGTCGTCCGCGTCGAGAATCAGCAGTGGGAAGGGGGTCCTATTTCTTGGGTTTGACCATTTCGATCCGTTTCTTCTTCACCGTCGTTTTATTGAGCACCTCGACTTTCCTGTTTACTACTTCTTTCACGTTTCGTCCAGTTTCCCCTGCCTTTAAGGGGAGCTCTACCTTTCATCAAATGAACACACGGAAGTTACCTGCCGTATCACAACTATGCGCGCAGTCAAGCTTTACAAAGGGGAATGCAACCTAATATGTACAGCTCCCGTGCTTGCAACAGTCTGCTTTTTTTCTCCATTCTACCATTTTTATGAGTCCCTCTTAAGAGCACGCTACGAGTGGCACTCCATGATGGAATGATGACAGAAGCAAGAGCTTTTTTCTCTGAAGTATTCGATGAAGCCTTCAACGGTTCATGGGCGACAAAAACGAATTGGTTTTTCCACGCCGTTAAGCATATATGATTCATTTCGCTCGTTGTAATTGTGTTCATATGCTCATGCTGACAGGTGTGAGGTTCATTTCTGATTATTGTCCTGAAAATCACCGTATTATGTTCAAAGTCAGGAGCCAGTTGGCTGCTTCTAGATAAAGGATCTCGGGTGAGGGCATCATGACAAAAAATTCGCGTGGCGCATGCGTGCCATATTGGTTTGGCCTTGAAGCGATGAAGATGATTACGCCTTACTTGAGGCGTTGTCACTTCGGAACCCAGGTAATGCTGTGCCTTTTGATCGCACCCATCGCGTCGCGGCGGATCCTCTGTCCTAATGACGCGCATCCTGGTTCTTCATTCAGGTCTGACTGAGGCGGGGTTGGTGTGAAATTCATAGACTGGCGCGTGCGGTTGCGCAGCAAACTTGTAATGGCCACTACAATGCGTGCAGCGCTATTCAGGCATATAACAGTTTTGCGAGCACGTGGAGCCACATATATAGCATCGCTATTACGTTGTTACAAACCTTTTAGAATGAGGATCCTCAAAAGCTGGTCAGAGATACATCAGTCAGTAACGTTAACTGAGGGATTTCTTGTTCGACGATTCCTAAACTTGGGTGTAGAGTCCATGAATTACGTCGGTTGAGGAAGCTCTAGTACCGATCCTGCCTTTTTTGTGATAAT
Organism: Trichostrongylus colubriformis; assembly: GCA_963978905.1. Lineage (NCBI taxonomy): Eukaryota > Metazoa > Nematoda > Chromadorea > Rhabditida > Trichostrongylidae > Trichostrongylus > Trichostrongylus colubriformis. The sequence goes on from OZ022257.1 coordinate 715,120, forward strand.
TGGAAATAAATAGCTGGTTGCTTTTCCTGGTCGCGAAGTCCGCTTAGCTATTCCCTCCATACAACTGATGCCATGCCATCTCTACTTCGTATTTTTTTCGCGAAGTCTCTGAGGCCTCGCAAATCTGCGACCATGCGATCGCAGGGAATATTCGCCGTGACGCGTGGGATCGGCTACGCGAACTGTCATACCGTCAGGTACCCCACTTGAGCATTATAATTTCCAATTTCACTGCACCGGTTATTGCGACCTTGGCAAAATGAAGAAAGCGTCTTTGTGATGTTTACAAGGTATACCTGGTGCCTGACTTTGCTTTGATACGATTTAGAGCGTTCTTCTAGCATAGTCGCCTTGTTTCCACCGGCTGTTACAAGTGCCGGTGCTACTGTAATTGGGGCGGGGGCTCATAGTCGCCCTGTCGTCCCTCACACGAAACCGTTCTACAATCACCAGCTTGTGTATTTAAGTGTATATTTTTACCTGAGCTTGACTACAGCGGGGTAGGGGCTTCTCCCTAAACTAGGGTTTATGCCAAAAACCTTGGCAAAAATAGCGCCGGACGCCGAGTTCGGTGGAGTGTCCCCCCCCCCAAGTACATTCGCACCCAAATTACCTGTTTCACCAGTTGCTCATCCTTCACATTATGTAACGTTTTGTTGATTTTGAGCTTATTGCTTAAATATTGTTTCATTTTTCCGTTGAGCGCTCAAGGTACAGTGTGATTTGAATTCGTTAAATCTTGTTGTTCGCTTTTCATAATTGGTTCCGGTGTTCATGATTGGTATTTTTCTGTGCACGAAGTAGCTTACCATGATTAAGCGACAACGTTCACTGCTACGTTTTTTTTTTCTTTCTTTCCGATAAGAAGTGGCTCGTTTTCAATAACCTCGCGTATACGCTTTCACACATCACACTCGTCCTCTGGTACATTTTTTCACAATGTTCAAATACCTTCTGCTGATATCATTTTGTTTTGTTCATATTCGTTGAATTTTCGTTTTTGTATTTTTGTGAATTTGCTGAAAGTTACTGAGTATTCCGGTGAGATAGCTCTTGTCGACTTAGCTGATTTCATGTTCTCCGTGACATCAGTTATGGTCCCTTCTTTCTGTTCTAGTTGTCCCTGTGCCGCAGGGGTCTTCGACCACGACTTGGCTTTACAGAATCAGAGTGATAGGAAGCTGAGAAGGCCATGTCCATACTTTGCGTCAGCAGCGGCGATGGCGGCAGTTGGACTCCGGCACTGCAAGTGCCGCAAATTATGAGCGCAGACAAAGACGACTGAGACCAGATGTAGTGCAATTATCAAAATGCTTATGTTTACGGGTAATCCATTATTGTCAACAATATCAGTCTAAGCACTTGTCACCGCCGATCGATGACTGAGAAGAGTTGCACGTGCAGTTGGCCAATGCGTGTGAACCCCTGCAAGCTTGACCATTATTGTAAGAATTTTTCTTGTATTTCTTTGCCATATGTTGTGTGTATGTTGGCTCGATTATAAATGATGCTTGTATCGATCTGCGTAACGGTCAACGCTCGAGCCGTGTTTATGCTCCTGCGTTCATTGTGGTTGACATGCACCGCTTTATGCCTCTGGTGATCACTGCCCTTGAGCAGCTTTCGTACTTCACCACACTGGCATTGACGGCGCGAGGAGGATAGTGGCAGGACGGGGAGGATAGGTGCGGTGTGCGGTCTGATAGACGCAGAGATATGCGACACAGTGATAGCATTCTGGGTTCGTATGTTAAGGTGATGGGTCCCGACACCGTATGCTACGCGTCCTCAACCGCTCATCGGGACAGGCTCCTCAGGGAGACGGGCGTTTGGCTCGTCCGGGCTGGCACGCGACGATTTGCGCGGCAAAGTGCGCGACACCGCGTCTCTCCGCGGCGTCTTTGACTGGAGCGTGAATTCTCAATTGTGCTTATTGAGATCAAGATACCAACAGGGTTTTGACGAGAAAGGGCTTTTCCTTCCTCTCATCAGTGTTTGTAAGTTGAGCCCCCGAGTGTGATGTTCGTATTCGTAACGTTCTTATATTCTCACTTGGATTATTCTCATCAGAAACTTGAATTGAAAAGTTTGATGACAATGTGATAAAACTTGCTTTTTTCCTTTTGGTGTTGGTCAAAAAGTGCACTTGCAGTAGAGCCGTGCTAAACTGTTCACAAGCATGTAATGTTGCTTGATTACTTCATTCCCTACCTCTCTCAATTCTAAGTAACTTTGTCGATCATTATGTCCATATGATGCAATCTACTTAATTTCTTTTCCGTTGCTAAAGTGATGAACACTTTGTATGTACTCAAATATACTTGCATGTGATGTCGTCAAAAAATAGGAAAGAAGCGGATCTCACCACATTGTCATCGAACTTTTCAAAACGATGCTCCCAAAAAGAAGAATAAGTGATTTGCTGGTAATATGAGGGTATTAATCAAATAGAAGTGTTACACAAAAAAGCTCATCCTATAAATACTACTGAAAAGAAGGAGAAGCTTGTGTCCAAAAAATTTCTGACCACTTTAGCCTTTACCCGTTATAACATGTTTGCGCCCCAACCAACGACGCCGAGGTCGGCCGCGACGCCGCGCAACGCGTGCCAGCCCGGACGAGCCAAAGGCCACACACCCGGCTCCTCACACCAAATTTTGATGTTTCCCCGGGCTGCGAGGATTAGGAGATTCCTGGCAACACACACGCTTGCAGTCGGGGGCGTGTCCTTCGCCGTCTGGGCTCTCCCAGATTTGCCTGAGCCTTTTTAGGGAAGGAGCTTCGGCGGCTTCGCGTACCCTGACCTTTCTAATGTCTGACTCCGCGGCGGGAAGCATGTTGTTGAAACAAGTCAGTTATCTTCAAGCTAGCTGCAAGGGGTCGGGAAGCGTCGGGCATACACTAATACTGTGACCGTGGAGGAGGCATTTGCGCCAGCACACAATGTTTTCGTGAATGATCAGGGGATTACCGCTGTATACCAGTGTCTTTGGCATCACAGCGCTTACGTTTTTGTTCTATTTTCGATTTCACATCCTGCGCGTGTTCAACAAAAAGTCGCTGTCGTTTATCATTCCCGCAATTCGCGCGCGTTGCACATCCTTCTTCTTTGTTTGACTAGTGGTAGCTATAGTCCATTTCGGAGCGCCCGATAGGGCGTGGCTTGGGGTTCTGAGTGGGAGTGTATCAAACTCGCTCACTCCGCCACGCACTCACGTACTCTCACACTCCACTCACCCATGTCCGTAAGCCACGCCCTATCAGGCGCTCCGAAATGGAGTATAGCTTATGGTCTTTTCGTGTTCTTCCTTGCAACGTTTCAAATATCGGTTGTTGTTCCAGTCATGCAATTTTCATGTTTGATTTTGCTTTGTGGTCATTTTTCTCATCTGAGTTTTGTTTGCCAGTGTAACTGAGGATCCTGATCACGAAACAGACATCCATTTTTAGCGCTGGCTGCATTGGTGATTCTGGTAGGAAACTGTTAAGAAGATTCAAAAAGCGTTGTTTGGTACTCCATTCAGTCAAAATCAGGTAAGGCGCGAAACGGCGATACCACCTGAAATTGATGCCTTGTATGTCTTATGCGTGATCAGCATCTTTAAATACCACTTTGGATGGAGTTTCAGGCAAATATTTCTTTCACATAAGAGAGGGGTTCGACTCGGCGACACCATCTCGCCTGAACTTTTCAGCGCCGCTCCTGAGAACGTCTGCGTCAACTGGAATGGGAAGGAATGGGAGTGAAGGTCGACGACCGGCATTTACACCACCTACGCTTCGCTGACAACATTATGCTTATAACACCGACGACCCAGCAAGCGGTGCGAATGCTGGCCGATTTCGACAGCTTGTGTGGAAAAATCGGTCTGCAGCTGAACCTGACGAAGACGATGTCATGAGAAACGGACTGGTACCTGATGCCCCATTCACGCTCAACGGAACGAACATCACCGAATGCTGCAGTTATGTGTACCTAGGTCAGGAAGTCAATATGATGAACTAAGCACCAGAGCTGAGCAGGAGGGAAAGAGCGGCTTGGGGAGCCTTCAAGACCGTCGAGGGAGTAGTGAAGAAGACGAAGAACATCCGGCTCCGCGCCCATCTCTTCGATTGTGCTGTCCTTCCTGCCCTAACATACGCCTCGGAGACTTGGGCTCTATGTAAGCAGGAGGAGCATGCGGTTGGCGTCATGCAACGCGCCATCGAAAGGAGGATGCTCGGAGTATCCCGATACACGCAAGTGCAAAGTGGAATCCGGAGTTCCGAACTCCGTCATCGACCAAAGATCAGGGACGCCGCCGTATTTGCCAAGCAATCGAAGATTAGATGGGCCGGACACGTCATGCGTTATCGCAATGACCGTTGGATCAGAGAGGTTACCGACTGGATTCCTCGGGACGTGAAACGAACACCTGGGCGACCGCCGGCCCGATGGTCAGACTTCTTCACGAAAGCTCTACGTGAAGGGAACGTCAGGTGCGTGTCCCTGGAGCCAGAAGAGTCCACTTGACTTTTTGGCTTGCGACAGGGACGAATGGAGACGTTGCTGGTGCCCGCTCCAGACACTCGATGAACAACTTGACGACAGGTGATACAGGTGACTTGTTTCATTGGTTATGGATTCACAGGGGCTGGTATTATTGAACAGTGTCGAGTAGTGTGCTCCACTATCAGCTGCCTGTCACGCGGATACGAAAAAGGTTATTTGAAACCACGCGCCATTGCAATTCTGCGTCGCTCCCCCCGACCCCGGGAGCTCCTGGTAGGATACGGCCCCGCACTCTTCACCTTCACAAACCTCGCTTGTTGGCACCGGCGTCAGGAGCCGGTGCCGCAAGGTATGAAGGAGGGCTCACTTAACATGGCTAGGGTGAAACTCAAACGCTTGCTCCTTTATTGCTTTTGAAATCAGAAAGATGTGGTATGGTGGTTCGGACTGGTCAAGCAAAACCAGTCTGATCATGCGGTAGCGAAAAGGGGTGACGGTTGGGATACACGGTCGGTTGGGCCACTAGGTCACGCAATGGCCACGTCCTTCCGCGCGCGGCGGATTGCAATCAGGTAAAGACAGGTAAAACACGCTGGGGAAGCTCCTCTCTCGATAAGGCATAGGCAAATCTGGGAGAGCCCAGACGGCGAAACCCGCCACCACTTTGACAATTCGCGAAGCGTTGCCGCGCGCGGTGAGCCGACCTCAGTCCGAGGTCATAATTCGTATGTCCCAGCATACACCCTCGCGAAGAGTCTATGTTGGCCGAGTAGCCCATTCCTTCCCAACCAGCCATCCCTGGGTGACAGCTGCATTACGGCGCTCTGTGCTTACCGAAATTCCGTTATCATAATTCAGTCTATTTTTTCCATTGAATATAGCGCTAGGGATTATCGAAGGTGGTGACGGGTTGTGAATGCATTCCTGCATAGTTACCCGCACAGTGTTGGTAACAAAATTACCATTTCTCATCCTAATTACCCCACCGCACTCGTTCCCTATAAAAATGAGCGTCAGTTTCAGTGTGCCTTCGGTATTTCTGCTTTTCATAGAGATGAACTAAAGGCAGTGGGAGGGTTAATTAGGACAACAAGGCGTGTTTTTCTTTTCAAGGAAACTATCTGGGCGTAGGAAAGTGCGCTTTGCGTTATCATGGTCCTGGCGTGGAGCTGACAAGGGAAGGACTCAAGGTCGAGGTGGCCGTTTATGATGGGGTACATATGGTGCGACGTAAATTCGGATGCTGACCTCGAATCTGCTTTCAAATTTGCAAAACCATTCCGAGAGAAGAGTTACAACACCCTTTTTGTATGAGCAACGGCTCAAGCACACAACAGAGAGAGGTCAGTCAAAAGCTGCTCGGCAGAGAGGAAAGTGTGTCGCTTCATGGATTGCAGACGATGGTTCGCATCCTTGTGCAGGCCCTTCTCTTGCACTTTGTTGAACCTCTCTACTGGCTTATGACACTTCTACTTTGATATTACCGTATTTTAATGTTCCTTTTGGCATAAGAAACGGTCAGATAGTAAGCTGAGCATTTTCGCCACTATCATGAAAGTAGCGGTGTGGGCGAGCAACGGCAACGGCTTGACAGTTGGTCTTCACCGCTGATGCAGAAAGCGCGAAAACCCGTCTCGATGTGGCTCACTGGTAAACGGGTCCAATTTTTTGATTTTTTTTGGCTCTTCCTTTCCGTTCCGTCTCCAACGCCCCATCAGATAGCATAATTAGTCATATTCCACGATCCACCATATTACTTCTCTCGGTGCCTTTCACAGATACCATTTGCCATGTGCGATATGAGCATCGTATTCCGTCCAGCGAACATGCACGTCCCTTTAATGGTTTACCCTCCAATACTCCATCCGATCAAGAATATCTCTGGTTTACCCGGGGCGGATCGCACAGTACTCCACCGCACGGCTGAAAGCTGGACCATACATTACTGAAACCTACAAGACCTATAAGATCTCTAATCACTAATCGCCAATGTTCGCCCCCCCCCCCCCCCCCCCCAGACTCGCTATTTTGGAACCTCATGACCTTTCAACCGACTAACATGGATGAAAGCTCATGAGAGTTCGTAAATGACACCAGAATGGTCTATGGACTGCCCATTGCTTCGTACATTGGCCGAGTAACTTTGTACGATTTTCTCTCACACAAGAACAGAAAAGCATGAGTGGGGATACGGTAGTGTGGATGTGTGTCGAAATAGCGATGGGACTGTGCGATCCCAAACAGTGTGCCTGTTGTGTGGCTATGTAGATGATTACGCTAATTAAACCGGTTCCTAATTTTCCGTCATTACAGAACCCAGCATGTAGACTCCCTGCTTAACCCTGTTGTACGTACATCTGTAGGTTGCTTCTTCATTAGTGGCTACAGTATTTCTAGGCACTTGTTATCATTTGTTTCCTTGCATATCAAATAGACGTGGTTTGAGCCGCCATTCTTAGTCTACGCGCTGTGAAAACGTGAAATTCGCGAAGAGCTTCATATAGGTATCGCATGGGGAACAGGGGAACCGTGGATTCCACGTTTCCATAGATAGAGCCAACTAAATCGTCACATTTTTTTGACGATAAACGATTTGCCAGTTCTGCACCACCTTAATCCTTTCCTCGGTGCACCATTTTTCCATCATAGGTTAAGTATCGTATCCGTCCGAAACTTGATGGTAGCTGACAGTTGTGTCAGGGCCTTCGCGCTGATTAGACTGAAACAAAAATTTAAGTGCTGTCACGGGTGAATAAAAAAAATTTTGCTCGAGATGTTGGATACTGATTGACCATCAACTGTTATAATAGAGTGAATTAAAGTACCTAAAATTGTTAAATTCCGAAGATACTACAATTATATTATTTTATCACATGATTCCTTTCTGAAGTGATCTTCTGCTAGGCCCTCTGTATCCATGTGTTTTTGAGTTCTCTTGTCTTTCCGGGCTTATTACTTCCGGATGGACTTTATTTGCGCTGTCATTCATGTTCGATTCGCTCTCCCAGTTTTAGAAACCTCAAGGTTCAGCGTTTTTCTCTGTCACAGAGTCCGTGCGGATTCGAAGATGCAGCGACTGTCGGAGAGTCACTTTTCAGGTTGGTTTTGTTTCTTTCATCACTTTTTTTCCTTCGTTGCTTTTCGGCATTTCTCATGTTTTTTTTTCGCGGAAGTTTTTCTATCACTTATTTTCAGCTGTTTTCTGTGTTGAGGGCATCTTCCCAATAATCTACAGTGTACCAATTGGAAAACTATTGTTTTTCTGGTCTCTTAGCCACACGAAGTCCGCTTACCATTCAAAAAATTGAGTCATAGTTATATAAGCTACACAAGATGAAACCTCCCCTATTTGCTCAAATGCAGCTTTATGTTTGGAAGTTTTCGCTTGCAGAACGTTGATTGCGAAATGAATGACTTTGTCATTTTAGACTCATACAGGCACGATATTCGTTAGTTCCAATCACTAGTGGGCTCTGCCAATGTGGGCGGCGTAATGGTTTTTTCAAGCCTGTATGCAGCCGGCTTATAGATGTGGGTAAATAAGCCAGTATTTATTCTCGGCGCTGCTCAAGTAATATGCATCTCTCCAATAGCTTCTGAACCCTTTTCATTTATGGATACAGTGGAACAAACTTCGTTGTCACCTAAAAAATAGAGCAGGTTTTAAGATGAACGGAACTGTTTGTTTATGTCAGGGCATTGCGAGGCTAGGAAGTCTCAAGAATCCATTGACGTTTCCGACGTTTGCTAGAGTTTTGTGAGTTGTCCCTGTTTGTCTTTGAGACTGGAATTAAGCGATGATTGAAGGTGATTGCCGCGTTGCATCCTTTGAAATCTTCTCATCAAGCACTATGAGATACCTACACCCATTGTGATATGCAGTCTGCGAATATCACATATCGCCATTTCTATAACTAGGGCGGGTTCGAAGAAACATGGTGCGAATTAAAATAACAATGAGAATGTTCGCAGACGCAGCTGCTAACCTTGGTTGTTCTGATGCCATCTGGTGGCAGTGGATCTCATGATCCGTTATCTCATTGGCGATTGACCCCTAAAAAAATTTCTTCTCAATGTAGAACCGGATACCCAAGTAGAAAGGCCTCGATGATCCAGGATCCACCCAGTAAGGCCGCCATCTCACTTCGCGATTTTGCGCTGTCGCGATGCCGCACGCGAAGTTGCGATAATGCAAAGCTTTAAGTCGCGGTATCGCGTGCGGAGGTGCGACGCTGCAAAATCACAGGGTCGTGAAATCCGGTCTGACGGCGGTTTAAGAAGTAAGTTCGTCTCGTCCGCGCGACTCCACCTGTTTTTGGGAGAGCACGTCCCATCAGACATCAAGTTTCACCCCCTCACGCTTGATCTCGAGCCGTGCTCGACCGTATTCGAATTGCTACGAAAACTGCCGCCTAAATCTATCGTGTTTTTTTTTAATTTCCTGTGACCTCTTTGTCTGCAGGAGGCCTGTTGTCAGTTATGATGGTCTCACAGAAGTTTGTGTTATTATAAAACGATCAAATACTTCGTAATACCTGTAGGAGAAAGTCCATTTGATGTCCATTTAGCACGGTAAAAGTTGCTGCTCAATTTGGTGTGTGGCGCTGTCGTCAATCCCCATCGCTGCTTGAGCAGGCGCTTTTTACTGCATCATGCTTCAATGAGGAGTGGCCAAGGTGATTATAGGCGCCACATTTCTTGTACACTGTAGCTCGTGTCTATGGAATCAAGAAGCAAATGCTCCATATAATGATATTGAAAGCCTAATTATGCTAATGTTTTCTACGATTCTGTCAGTGAGTTTGGATTTCAACTAGTTTAGTAGGTCTTTCCATTACTGATGAGTGTTTTTTGTTACTTTTAATTTGTCGCTTGTTTGTTTATTGTAAGATTCAACATTTCAATGGCCGCGAGATCATGCATGTACTTCTCCGCGTAAGTCTCAGCGCGCTTTTTCTTGTGCCGAATTAGTCCTCGTGAGCCATTGGTATCATTCCAATGGTATACAATGCATGACGTCAGTGAACTACGAAACTGTTCATGGCACGCATTGTTGACTTCCTTCCTTGAACTATCTACCCTTCCATGCCGTTGCCACATTCAGATACTACAACATTAACCATAAAAACGAAGAATACACAGTGCTTTCTTTCCTCTATAAAAAATTTGTTGGGTGTGTATTGTCGATCTAATTTACGTTATCTCCCCCCATCGCAATAATTATATGACATGATAAGCTCAAGAGTCAACTGCCGATGTTTTATGGTATACTTTTAAGCACTGCACTGTTTCTTTTTTGTCTCTGCTTGCAAAATGTCTCAGGCGTCCAAACAGCTGTGATACGCTGCGCGCAGGTTATGCAGTGTTTACTGAAAAACGCGCTGAGTGAACAGCGAATGGAAGCGATGTTGATTGTCGATGAAGAGTCTCTCCCTACACTCTCATGTTTTTTCATTCTTTTGTTTTGCTAGACTTTATATTCAGATTGAAGTCATGATTAAGATCTCAACTTATTTCATACTTTTGATTATTACTCTTTATTCTCTTTCTATTTTAAACATCTTTTTCATTCTTCATGTTTCTCTTGATACTTATTCTAAGTTTGATGTGGCTAATACTTCTTCTCTTTTATTCACTTGACCAACTACTGTAGCCCTTATGTGCCTCTGCGCCGGGAGGGAATACTGGGTTTCCAATCTCGGGTGTATATCATTAGGACAGAAACGTCGCGCAGCCGTGTGTAGCCTTGTTCGGCACGCGACGGGATGGTGCAAGCTATCCGCGCCGTATTGGATGGGTCTTGAAACGATGACGGTGCTCTGCGCCTCATTCTAGGCGTATTCGCTTCAGGACTTAACTAATACGGCGCGCATAACTCGCACAATCCTTTCGCGTGTGTCCCAATGATATACACCCTGTAATCTCCAGTTGGGGGTGATACAGCGTTCGCATTTTTGGAGCGTTCATTCATTTGACAAGCGACCAAGTTGGGATCCTCTACGGTTTTGAGTATCTCCGCTGAGTGACGCCATGGTTAACGAGCGTTATTCATTTTTTAGTTACCAGGTGAGCTTCGCGATCTACATCGCGTTACGGGGCACCGGTGCGAAGCGGGCTGTGGGCGAAATGATGTAAACAGGTGAGCTTCGCGATCTACATCGCGTTACGGGACACCGGTGCGAAGCGGGCTGTGGGCGAAATGATGTAAAAGAAATTGCACAGCAATGTGGTTTGGCGGAAATCAATACATAGATTTTACATTTGTGCTGAGGGGTAGTCCATTTACAGCCTTCTTTACAAAGGTCCATTATAGCAATAGGTATCGATCTACATGCAATAAGCTCTACAGAATGTAAGCTTCTGCAATTATGTCCATCCACTGGTGTGGCCCATCTCATTGCCTGGCCCTCTGTAAGAAAACCGACAATTACGACCTATAGCACATGATGCTGCAGTTTTTCAACTTCTGCGACTGTAATCATTCAATGAGATCCCATTACCTGTTCAGCTCTTTGCATAGAGATCTATGATTTCGATCGATGTCGACCAATAGGACTTCATTGAAGTTCTGCAACAGCTTCACCTATTGGTGTGGCTTGCTGATGATTTTCCAGGATTTCATCTTTCATGACGGTACTCACTGAGTCTATGGTCCATAAGACGTTTGCAGCCTTTCGCAAAAACCGATACTTTCAGCCAATATCCTGATGACGGCCAGTCTACCGTGATCAGTTGACATTATTTTTGTCACTCTAGCAGCATCGAATTACTTCCGCTCTCTACGGCACTTTAGACCGCTCCGGGCGGTGTTATATTTCTTATGAGTGAGCACGATATTGGTGATTGCACGTTCCGCCCATTGTAGGCGGACCTCCACCTACCTCAATAATGTGCAACACCGCCTAGACAGCACTAATCTCCATCGATTTTTTTCGCAGTTTCTGGGCTGCTCCTGAGACAACTTATAAAAGCTCGTTAAGCACCACCTACGTGGAGCGTGCTACGCCTACTGAAGGCGTGTATTCTTCATCTACTACATACACCCTTCACTCATTTTGGCCTACCTTATCGCTACTCCTGGCTCTTTTGGAACGAATTACAGCGAAGGGGCCGGTAGGTCTCTTCAACAGTCACAAACTCCCTTGACTCATTTTGGCCCACCTTATCCCGACTCCTGGGCTCTCTTGGAACGAATTATAGAATTTTGCATTTGGACACCGAACATTGTAACGCACGCCCCTCCCACAGGGGACGGAGTCTGACATGGTCCATGTGCTACCTGTTCATCTCTTAGCAAAACCTATCCAACCCTAACATGACCTGACTTCCCCCGCTTGTTTTTCAGGCAGTACAGAACTTCGCTTGGGACAGACAGACAACTTAACAGACACAACAACTACTGGTTTGTATATAGGTTATGTTATTCCGACTCATGGGCTCCTTGGAAAGAATTATAGAATTTTGCATCTGAACATGGAACATTTTAACGCAGGCCCCGTCCACAGTGTCCACAGTGAGCGGAGTCTGACATGGTCTGGTAAAGTAGTGTGCAGTAAAGACACCTTCTGCACAAAAACCGATATTTCCGATCAATATCAATCGGTGGTGCATGATGTTATAGGATTTCAACTGTCCATAAGCCGTTTCCAGCCTTCGGCACAAACACTGATATTTTCAATCAACATCGTAGCGAAGGCTCCGCCTAACGTAATCATTTGGCACTATTTTTGCCTTTTGGGCTGTTACACATTTTGGTTTTCACCCCGTCCCTGGACCGCTCTAGAGAAGAATATGATGTTTCATGAGTGAACACGATTTCGGTTGCTTGAACCGCCCACTGTGGGTGGGTCCTCCCTCACTTCAAATATACTGGAAACAGCTCAGATCTCGCTGATCTCCAGCGATTTTTCTTCAGTCTCTAGACTGCTCTGGAGCTGGGTTATGAACAGTTGCAGTAAGCACCGGCCGCTTGGAGCACGCTCCGCCCGTTAAAGGTGGGCTTCCCTTAACTGCTACATATACTCGGATCTCATCTTGGTTCACCTTCTCCCGCTGCCCGTGGAATTTTGAGATGAAAGAATTTTAGCGTTGATCTGAAGACAATGCAGCGAACGCCCCGCCTACTGCGGGCGGAGTCAGGCATTGCCCATGTTCGCTCTGATCATCTTGGCCATGCCCACCCAACCCGAACTTGACCTGACCTCCCCACTTGTCTTACTGGTAAAACGGAGAATCGAACGGACAGACAATAGTACAAACACACCAAACTCCTTGTTTATTTATAGGTTATGCTTCTGCAAAAGTAGGAAAGGAGCTTTAACCTGCTGGTTACCGGAATGGACGACACTCGTTCGTAATGTAGATGGAACTAACAGTTCTGGACAGCCACGAACCTCGGTGGGGCAAAACCGTTCTTCACTTGGGCACATCACATGTCAGGAGCAGGCATCGTCGGCATCGAGGAGGTCTTCCGAATACGGGTCGCGCATGGGTAAGATCAACATAGAGCCCCACATATCAGTTGATCACGTCTATATGGCGGTAGGTGGCAGAGATCATGTGGCTGGGGACTCGCAGAAATGTACGAACTGAAAAGCATTTTAGAGCTGTATTCTGCAAAAGTAAATAATAATCAGTTGGAATTGAGGAGCTCCAACCTCCTGATTACGCGGAATGGGCGACACTCGTTCGTAATGTAGATGGAACTAACAGTACTGGACAGCCACGCACCTCGGTGGGGCAAAACCGTTCATCACTTGGGCGTCACATGTCAGAAGCAGACATCGTCGGCTTCAAAGAAGTGGTTCAGAGCGGAATTACAATGAAAAGTGTTTCTAATGCTGCGTACATATCAAATCGAATAAGAGTTTTGGCGCATCACCGTAAAGTTAAATATACGCATCGATCGAGAAAATGAGCGCATCTGCGCATCCGCGATTTGAGAGAATTGGCGCATCGGCGCATCCGCGATTTGGAGTTTTTGGCATGCCACGTCACTCTAGCATCCGCGGTCAGTTGAACGCGGTGCGTGCCAACGCGGCTTTCGATAAGATATGGAAAATCACAAAATGGAAAGAGGAGAAAAAGAAATCAACCGCACGTTGGCACGCGCCGCGTTCAACTGACCGCGGTTGCTAGAGTGATGTGGCATGCCAAAAATTCCAAATCGCGGATGCGCCGATGCGCTAAAGCTCTTATTCAATTTGTTATGCCACACCCAACTAAATGAGAGTTTTGGCGCATTGGCCTAAAGTTAAATATACGTATCGATCGAGAAAATGAGCACATTTGCGCATCCGTGATTTGGGAATTTTGGCATGCCACGTCACTCTTGTAACCGCGATCAGTTGAACGCGGTGCGTGCCAACGTGCGGCTTTCGATATCGACTTTCAAGATATGCAAAATTACGAAAAGGAAATAGGAGAAAAAGAAATCAACCGCACGTTGGCACGCGCCGCGTTCAACTGACCGCGGTTGCTAGAGTGACGTGGCATGCCAAAAATTCCAAATCGCGGATGCGCCGATGCCCTAAAGCTCTCATTCAATTTGTTATGTCATACCCAACTAAATGAGAGTTTTGCCGCATTGGCGTAAAGTTAAATACACGTATCGATCCAGAAAATGAGCACATTTGCGCATCTGCGATTTGAGACAGTTGGCGGATCGGCGCATCCGCGATTCGAGAGAATTGGCGCGTTTGCGTAAAGGATAAGATACGTGTCAATCGGAAGGTGGAAGTATTGGCGCATCCGCGATTTTGGATATTTGCCATAACATATATCGGGGGTCAAATCAAGTCGGGGGGAGACGCAACTTTGCGTCAAATTTTCACCGACGTCAAAGCTTCTTTCCCTCCCTAGGCTTAGGCTAAAGCAGATGAAACCTATGCTTTGACAGATGCTTTTTCATGTGGAAGGCTTTTCCATGTGGAAGGAAAGGATATCAATTTCTGCCTAAGCCTAGGGAGGGAAAGGAGCTTCGACCTTGACGCTAAATTGCGTCTCCCCCCTGACTTGATTTGACCCGATATCGGCTTTCGATAAGATATGGAAAATCACGAAATGGAAAGAGAAGAAAAAGAAACCAACCGCACGTTGACACGTGCCGCGTTCAACTGACCGCGGTTGCTAGAGTGACGTGGCATGCCCAAAATTCCAAATCGCGGATGCGCCGATGCGCTAAAGCTCTCACTCAATTTGTTAGGCTGCGTTCCTACTAAATTGAATGAGAGTATTGGCGCATTCGCGTCATGCATGAGATACGTTTCGATCAGAAAATGAGAGTATTGGCGCATCCGCGATTTGAGAGAATTGGCGCATTTGCGTCATGCATAAGATACGTATCGATTTAGAAAATGAGAGTATGGCGCATCGGCGCATTGGCGGATCGGCGCATCGGCGCATCCGCGATTTGAGAGAATTGGCGAATTCGCGTGATTGATAAGATACATATCGACTGAAAAATGAGAGTATTGGCGAATCCGCGATTTTGGATGTTTGCCATAACAGAAGAAGATCAAGAAATGGAAAGAGGAGAAAAAGAAATCAACCGCACGTTGGCACGCGCCTCGTTCAAAAGGGTGACGTGGCACGCCAATTTTCTCAAATCGCGCATTCGATTTGGTATGAACGCAACCTTATGCCATACCCAACTAAATGAGAGTTTTGGCGCATTGGCGTAAAGTTAAATATACGTATCGATCGAGAAAGTGAGAACATTTGCGCATCCGTGATTTGGGAATTTTCCACGTCACTCTTGTAACCGCGATCAGTTGGAGCGGTGCGTGCCAACGTGCGGCTTTCGATAACGACTTTCGATAAGATATGGAAAATTACGAAAAGGAAATAGGAGAAAAAGAAATCAACCGCACGTTGGCACGCGCCGCGTTCAACTGACCGCGGTTGCTAGAGTGACGTGGCATGCCAAAAATTCCAAAGCGCGGATGCGCCGATGCGCTAAAGCTCTCATTCAATTTGTTATGCCATACACAACTAAATGAGAGTTTTGGCGCATTGGCGTAAAGTTAAATACACGTATCGATCGAGAAAATGAGCACATTTGCGCATCTGCGATTTGAGAAAACTGGCGGATCGGCGCATCCGCGATTCGAGAGAATTGGCGCGTTTGCGTAAAGGATAAGATACGTATTAATTGAAAGGTGAAGGTATTGGCGCATCCGCGATTTTGGATATTTGCCATAACAGATATCGGCTTTCGATAAGATATGGAAAATCACGAAATGGAAAGCGAAGAAAAAGAAACCAACCGCACGTTGACACGCGCCGCGTTCAACTGACCGCGGTTGCTAGAGTGACGTGGCACGCCAAATCGCCGATGCGCTAAAACTCTCATTCAATTTGGTATGCCAGCTGGAGCACACTACTGCGCGTCACACATGGAAGCATGCAAAGTCAGCGCGTGTATCGAACTCTCTCATCCCGTCACACACTCTCACTCTCACCCAAGCCCGTAGGCCACGCCCTCTACACCTCAAACTTGGGTAGTTGAACCAAAGAGTGGACACACAGATATACAGACTCACCAAACTCCTGTTTTATATATGAGGTATGATATCCCGACACCTGGGCTCTTTCCGAACGAACTATAGACATTTTCATCTAAACACCGAACATTTTAATGCAGGCCCGTCAACAGTGTCCACAGTGGGCGGAGTGTGACATGATCCAGTAAAGTGGTGTTCAGTAAGGACACCTTCTACACAATAACCGATATTTTCAATCAATATTGATCGGTGACGCATGTTGTTGCAGAATTTCAACTTTTATAAGGGCACTCAATCAGTAGTATGGTCCATAAGCCGTTTCCAGCCTTTTGCACAAAAACCGATACTTTCACTCAATATCGATCGGTGATGCGTGATGTTGTAGAATTTTAACTTCTATGAGGGCACTCACTCAGTGGTATGGTCCATAAGCCGTTTCCAACCTTCTGCACAAAAACCGATATTTTCAATCAATATCGATCGGTGATGCATCATCTTATAGAATTTCAACTTTCATGAGGGCACTTAAGCAATAGTATGGTCCATAAGTCGTTTCCAGCCTTCTGCACAAAAACCGATATTTTCAATCAATATCGATCGGTGATGTGTG
Organism: Trichostrongylus colubriformis; assembly: GCA_963978905.1. Lineage (NCBI taxonomy): Eukaryota > Metazoa > Nematoda > Chromadorea > Rhabditida > Trichostrongylidae > Trichostrongylus > Trichostrongylus colubriformis. The sequence goes on from OZ022257.1 coordinate 731,726, forward strand.
TGTTGCAGAATTTCAACTTTCATGAGTGCATCTCCTACCATTCCCCACCCAACCCACACTTGACCCGACCTTTCCCGCTGATGAGCCGACCTTCCGTTGGATCGGGTACATGAGCCGTTTCCAGCCTTCTGCACAAAGCCGATATTTCCGATCAATATCGATCGATTCAATCGATGTCGACAAAGTCGATGTGCGTTCTGTACATCCCCCATTACGCCTCACCCAGCCAGCACTTGACTCGACCTTTCCTGCTAACTTCTGAGGGTCTGTATAGTGTCACGTACCTCAAACTTGGGTAATTGAACCGGACACACACACACACACACACACACACACACACGCAAACGGACAAACCAAACTCCTGGTTTATATATAGGGTATGATAGTATGGTCCATGAGCCGTTTCCAGCCTTTTGCACAAAAACCGATATTTTCAATCAATATTGATCGGTGACACATCTTGTTGTAAAATTTCAATTATTATGAGGGAACTTAATCAATAGTATGGTCCATAAGCCGTTTCCAACCTTCTGCACAAAAACCGATATTTTCAATCAATATTGATCGGTGATGCGTGATGTTGTAGAATTTTAACTTCTATGAGGGCACTCACTCAGTAGTACGGTCCATAAGCCGTTTCCAACCTTCTGCAAGAAAACCGATATTTTCAGTCAATATTGATCGGTGATGCATGATGTTGTAGAATTTCAACCTCTATGAGGGCACTTAATCAATAGTATGGTCCATAAGCCGTTTCCAGCCTTCTGCACAAAAACCGATATTTTCAATCAATATTGATCGGTGACACATGTTGTTGTAAAATTTCAATTATTATGAGGGAACTTAATCAATAGTATGGTCCATAAGCCGTTTCCAACCTTCTGCACGAAAACCGATATTTTCAATCAATATTGATCGGTGATGCATCATCTTATAGAATTTCAACTTTCATGAGGGCACTTAAGCAATAGTATGGTCCATAAGTCGTTTCCAGCCTTCTGCACAAAAACCGATATTTTCAATCAATATTGATCGGTGACACATGTTGTTGTAAAATTTCAATTATTATGAGGGAACTTAATCAATAGTATGGTCCATAAGCCGTTTCCAACCTTCTGCACGAAAACCGATATTTTCAATCAATATTGATCGGTGATGCATGATGTTGTAGAATTTTAACTTCTATGAGGGCACTCACTCAGTGGTATGGTCCATAAGCCGTTTCCAACCTTCTGCACAAAAACCGATATTTTCAATCAATATCGATCGGTGATGCATCATCTTATAGAATTTCAACTTTCATGAGGGCACTTAAGCAATAGTATGGTCCATAAGTCGTTTCCAGCCTTCTGCACAAAAACCGATATTTTCAATCAATATCGATCGGTGATGTGTGTGTTGCAGAATTTCAACTTCCATGAGTGCATCTCCTACCATTCCCCACCCAACCCACACTTGACCCGACCTTTCCCGCTGATGAGCCGACCTTCCGTTGGATCGGGTACATGAGCCGTTTCCAGCCTTCTGCACGAAGCCGATATTTCCGATCAATATCGATCGATTCAATCGATGTCGACAAAGTCGATGTGCGTTCTGTACATCCCCCATTACGCCTCACCCAGCCAGCACTTGACTCGACCTTTCCTGCTAACTTCTGAGGGTCTGTATAGTGTCACGTACCTCAAACTTGGGTAATTGAACCGGACACACACACACACACACACACACGCAAACGGACAAACCAAACTCCTGGTTTATATATAGGGTATGATAATGCACGGATGCCCGAGTAACCCATCGAAACCATTATTGTCCATTTTGGAACTGAACCAAAACATTTTCAGTTGTACATCATTTTCGGTACACGCCCCTCCCATTGTGGGCGGGACGTGGCGTTGTCTATGTGCGCCCTTCATTTCTTCTCTAATGCTCCCATTTCTCCTTGAACGGAGTCTCAAGCCATTTGCGAATGGAGCCATGAATTCATGTTCTGAGCTCGCCTATTTTAATTTCGCTCCGCGCAGAGACTTATAGGCTTCACGGAATCGATTCGACCACCAGATGCGCTGTCAATAGCCAGCTTGGTCGCCAGTTTGAATAAGGACTGGACACATGGCACGACGCTGGGCGGGTTTTTTTTCTTTGAGGCCTATTCTATGCGGAAGTGGCTGGCACCGTCAGTTGTCGCTATCATGTGAGAGATGCAATATGTTTACGCTCTATAGTGGTTACTTAGGAGTTCGCAAATTTCGTAATCCTCTTTTCGTGATGAATTCTGGGTGGCGTGCAAGTGTCTCGGCCAGTGTTCCGATAGTTCAGGTCACCAGTTTTGCGTGGCGGGCAATTCACCATAGAAACGACGAATTAACATCCTAATGAGACTAGTAACAACTCAACTGTTTATATTATTTACATCTTATTTGATCATATATTTAATTCGAAAACATCGGTCTTCGTCCTTTTGCCTCTATTTTTGACATAACAGACCAGTTACGTAACCAAAACTTGAGATCAGCAGTAAAATAGTCCTTTATCGAAGCAACTCCTGAGTGACCTGACTCTAAACTAATCACCGGAACACTTGCCACACATCCTGAGTTTTGAGTTTTGAACATTCCACGTACTTTTATTCTAGAAAATTGATCTTTACTTACATACGTTCTCAACGTTTTTCATGGCATTTAAAAGCCACTGAGCTTGCCGTATGAATCATGTTTACGGAAGGTTGTCTTCGAATGACGCCATAATCGCTGTGTGATGTTTGATCAGAGAGGACCGTGTTTATGTTTCCATTCATTGTCATTCCTTCTGAGTAGTGAAACGGTCGATATTTAAGTTCTTATTTGGCGTATGTACGTATTGATCTGTGAATAATGTTTCTTTTCGGTTGTCATTTTTTTTAAATATTTGTGGTTGGCAAACTGTGTTCATTCATACGGTTATACCTTGAAGGTTTGTCGCTTTGGAGGCAAAGTTTATGTTGTAGTTAGATCTTAGCCGGTTTAGCTCACCAGCCTTGGTGTGCTTGCAGGATCGCGATTAAACCCAAGGTGCGGCAGCGCGAGCGGTCGCGTGCGCATCGTTGCTGGGGCGCGCTTAGCGGCGTCGTTCTGAGTGTGGGAGACTCGTAGGGTGCTTTCTTTGTATCTGATAACTCGTTATGATCTGCATTACTCGAGAATCACATGTCGTATCGATTGTTGAAACAATCCTCCTCTCACAACGAATCGACATCACATAACCGACCATTTTCCCTTTACACTTGCATAACGCATAAATATAGCAAACTACATGAGAAAGAGAGAGTGCGAGCAGATCAAGGCAGATCTGTGCAGCTATGATGGAATCCTTACGGCGCCACTCGGGGCAAATAAAGTCGGGAAGGGGGGAGGAGGGAGCCGCAACTCTGCGTTGACGTCGAAGCTCCTTGAAAAAGGATCCCACATGAAAAAGCATCTGTCAAAGCATAGGTCTCATCTGCTTCAGCCTAAGCCTGGAGAGGGAAGGAAGCTTTGACGTAGGCGAGAATATTGCATCCCCCCGACTTTATTTGAGCCCGCCACTCCATTTCTTAGCAGATTCCCTGCATCTATGATGAAATCTCTATTGCGCCACTCCATCCCGCACTTTTCAAATCATCTGGCGCGCCCCAGCAACGATGCGCACGCGACCGCCCGCGCTGCCGCACCTTGGGTTTAACCAACACCGTGCTTGCAGTGCCTTAACTGGACTGCAATTGCACTAGGATTGCATGTGTCAAACATTATTGTTGCAAGACTAGCCGAGGCTTTAGCTTGGATTCTCTTTTGTTTGAAAATTCGGGTCAAATAAGGTCTGGGGGGAGACGCAACTTTGCGTCGACGTCGAAACTCCTTTCCCTCCCTAGGCTTAGGCTAAAATTGTTATCTCCTCCTTCCACATAAAAAAGCATATGTCAAAGCATAGGTCTCATCTGCTTCAGCCGAAGCCTAGGGAGAGAAGGAAGCTTTGACGTGGGTGAAACGTCGACGCAATGTTGCGTCTCCCCCCGGACTTTATTTGACCCGAAAATTCCTTGGCTGATGAGTGCTTTCCAATTTATTTTGCCCTCATTGAATGCGCTCGTTTAAATGGGCGATTTTTCGAATTACATTAAAAATTCAGTTACTTGTGCATTTCGCGTACTGCAGGCGACCATCATAAACTCACGTCTTGATGCAATGCAAACGACTGTGCAATCACTCTTTCGCCTTCAACGTTTTGATTCGGGTGATTGTGAAACGGAAAAGTGAGTGTTGTGGCTGGTTGAACTCAACTTGTACATAGTTGGGTATTTGGCCGCTTCCATACTTTGCTCACCGGCGGCGACGGCGTCATTTTGACGCCGTCGCCGCCGGTGACGGCGTCGGTGCGCAAAGTATGAAAGCGGCCTTTGGCAATCACATACGATCGCAGCTGTTGCACGCACTGATCGCCGGCCGTGATTGCGTAACCCTGCGTCTATGTCGTCCTCGCCGTCCGAGTCTCTCGGATTTGCCTAAGCCTCTTCAAGAATGGAGCTTTGGCGTCGCGTACTCTGACCTATCTGGTGTCCGACCTCGCGGCGGGAAGCGTGTTGCTGTGAAGAAAAACACGGCGTTCAGTGCGTGCTTTAGCTTATATCACCACATACTCGATGTTGATATCAACTATTGCACGCACCGTTGGCCGGCCGTGATTGCGTAACCCTGCGTCTATGTCGTCCTTCGCCGTCTGGGTCTCTCGGATTCGCCTGAGCCTTTTCAGGGAAGGAGCTTTGGCGTCGCGTACTCTGGCCTGTCTGGTGTCTGACCTCGCGGCAGGAAGCGTGTTGCCGAAAAAAGCCAGCTGTCCTCAAGCCGATACGCAATCACGGCTGGCCAACGGTGCGTGCAATAGTCTATATCCTCGATGTTCGTCATAAGGCCCATGGTTTTGCAAGTCTATTCATGCAGCTCTTTTTCTGTAAAAGAGCGATGAGCAGTATACGTAAATCATGAAATGGAATCTCTTAGAATGCTGAGAAATTCCCTTGTGGTAGCTGCGCTTTTGAAAATGTTTTTACAGCAAATTTTCTCATAGTGAGAAGCTCCACACTTTCACAGGAGTCACACATCGTCCGCCTGTTATCCACTTTTATAGTTCTTGGCAGAATCTTCGGTGCTAATTTAGTTGGGGGAAGGGACTTTGTTACGACCCTGCCTTTTCCGCACTTGATTGATGTTATGTGGCGCATGAGGTGTGAAGCGACCCGAATTAGCTGCAAAAACTTATAAGTCATCGTGTTACAGTGTGATCCACAAAAATATGATATGAAAATATGAGGCTTTATCAGTCACTGATCTGATTCTGCCAGTAGTATGGTTTCTTTTGATTAGCTAAATTGCTGTCATGGACTATTGCATGCATTCCGTCATCTTCCATCTCTTTTATTTTCGGAATTTGGAATGTTCTTGTGCTTTTGAAGGCTCCACGTAGTTCCAGAGTTTACTGCCATTGCCCATATTCCACCTTTTATATGGAAAGAGTTTGAGAAGAGCATAATTCAGCAAGTTAGTGAAGCTGTAACTTGCCTTTTCAGGAGCATTGTCCCCTTTATATTGCTTCTACTTTGTTATTAGGGTTTCGCGGAACTCCACATTCTGCTTCATACTTTCGACAGCGCGAACCACTAAGAAGCACCGCTTGTACTCCGTCCTGGAGGAATGACTCCAAAAGGATGAGGAGACAGCCGGATACACCAAGATGCCTTGAGGCGCATTTTGCCAGCAGAACGTTATTTTGCGAGATCGGGGTGCAGGGTTTGCTCTCCGATGCAGATGTTTTCATTTCGTATTTGTACCGGTACCTATCGCACCCATAACTTACTCAACCTTTTCAATAACTTCCACATTACTCAACACTTTTGCGTCACGCACTTCTCTGTTTCACCATTGTTAATTGTAGGTTGAAGCGGTTTCATTTGTTTTTTAGTATTTAGTGTAACAATTGTTGTTGGTGAAATCATTGAAGCTTGAATAATATCAGTAGTTATAAATAAAGTTGCAGAGGAAATGATGGGTGCGATAGGTACCAGTACAAGGAAACGTGCAGAAGTGAAAGAAAAGTACTTACAATGAAAAACGTAATGCAAAAAATCTGCATCGGCGGGTAGCAAACCCACAAACCCGATCCTCAGATCCGGAACACTACCAGTGAGCCACTCTGGCTGTCCGGAAAGTTCTCAGCGTTTTGTGTTACTATTTTTTGTACATTCATTGCTGATTAAAAACTCATTCTCCCTTGCGTCTCAGTAGTATATCCCGAAGAGATTCTTCTATCTGAATGTGTAACTGCCGTTTGACCATTGCTAATAAATCCCCTTTTCGCAAGACTTTTTGAGGCATGTCAGAAGAGCAACTTCGGACGATATTTTTCTTCAACTACAAATTGGGTCAATCTGCAGTCGAGACAGCTCGACAAATAACCAGGTATGGGGGCCCAATAGTGTAGGAGAAAGCACCGTGCGACAATGGTTTGGCAAATTCCATTCTAGAGATTTCAGCCTTGAGGATGGACCTCGTGCGGTCGCACAAAGCAGTACCTGACGAGGATCTGATGAAGGCCTTTGTGGAGCCTGACCCATCCTAAACAGTTCGAGAGATTGCAGAAAAGCTAGGCGTTGGCAAATCTACTGTTGCGGGTGGTCTGAAACGCATTGGGAAGGTTAAAAAACTCGGCAAGTGGGTGCCGCACAATTTGAGTGACCGGCAAAAATTGGCACGTCACGAGGTTTCTACTTCACTGTATTTGCGCAACAGAAACGGCCCACTTTTGGACCGAATTGTCACCTATGATGAAATGTGTCATTTATGGTAGCAGGAGACGTTCCGGGCTACCGACGAACCACGGAGGCGATCTCCAAAGCCAAAGCTCACGAAAAAAACATTACGGTCACAGTGGGATGGTCATCGGCTGGTGTGATTCACTATAACTTTTTGTCACCAGGCTAAACCATCACCGCAGGGTCCCACTGGGTGAAATCGACGCAATGTACCGAAAACTGCGTCAGCTGCAGCCACCACTTGTCAATAGAAAGGGTCCGATTCTTTTTCATGACAACGCCAGCCAGACTTTTCACCAACCGACTATCACTGTTTCAAACATATTCAGAACTTCCTTGTTGGAAAATACTTCATCAATCAGGACCAGGCAAAAAAGCCTTTGTGGATTACGTGGATTCTCGACTATCCAGTTTTTTCTTTGATGGAATTTATCGACTTGTGTCACATTGGCAAAAGTGTGCTGATTCGAGCGGTGCCTGTTTCGATTGAATCCCATGAGTATAAAGAAAGTTATGATCGTTTAAAGTGAAAAAACGCTGAGATCTTTCCGGACAACCTAATACAATCAGTATTCGGAGCTCTATCGATACATCCGTGTCTCGTTTCAAAGTTTCATGGGAAACTGGAACCCACACCTTGTTAGAGATCAGTATACGTTGCAGAAATCGCTTTTCTCTTCGATAGCCTTCTGTCGATTGACATTAAAGAGATTAATGTTGAGGAAGAAATCTCATAGGAAGGAAGCCATGCTGATATTGGCTTATGAGGTTGTTAGAAATATGGAACCTCATGAGTTGACAACAAACAGTTCGTTCCATAACCTTGCTCAGAGATACAGTGAGGCATACGACCTGCAAGTTTTGTAATCTTTTTTGTTCCCCTTGTTATGTATAGGACGTACGAGTCTAGGATGCCATAAAGCTAGCATGTCATCTTTCAACAATGTGCGGTTGAACAAACTTTTCAAGACAAAGGTGGGCCCAAAGCCACCTTCTTGAAAACTATATGAGGAAGCCCATTTGGAGAGGTTAAATCCAGCTTTTACACCAGGTTCCCTTTTTTTTCGGTTGCGTGGAGGACTCATCGTTTCCATATTCAAACAGAAGGCGGACGCAATTGAGTGCTCCAACTACCGTGGAATCAAGTTGACGGCTCATACCATGAAGGTGTACGAGCGGCTGATTGACTTGTGGTTGAGGGGGCTAGTTACCATATCTCAGGAGCAGCTCGGGTTCATGCCTGAGCGGTCCGCCACGGATGCCATCTTCATTCTTAGGCCGCTTCCATACTTTGCGCACCGACGCCGTCACGCGCGTGACGCCGGCACGCGCGTGACGGCGTCGGTGCGCAAAGTATGGAAGCGGCCTTAGGCAAGTGATGGAAAAGTACCGTGAAAAGCGTAGACCTTACTATCTAGCCTTCCTAGACCTTGAAAAGGCCTTTCACCGTCTGCCATGGCCAGCAACCTGGAACTCGCTTCGAGAGCGACAGATACCAGAGCACCTGGACATCCTTATGCAGGACATGTAGGATGGGGCTAAGGCTGTCATACGCACCCCGCAGGGACTGACGGCGGAAGTAAGGACTTCGGTAGGGGTACACCAAGGCCCAGCTCTAAGCCCGTTCCTCTTCCTGCTCACCCTGGATGGCATGGTGAAAGACCTCATGGAGGAACGACTGAGGACCATTCTCTACGCTGACGACATTGCCCTGATAGCGGATACCAAAGAAGAACTTCAGGCAAAGGTGCAGAGATGGCAAGCAGAGAACGACCCACGAGTAAACGTCAAGAAGACCAAATTCCTAAGCTCCGAGGACTGTCCGGGGTCCATTGTGGACCGCCATGGAGAAAGCATTGAAAGGTTTAGGACTTCCGATATTTGGGAAGTGATATAGCCGAGGATGGCACGGTAGATAAGGCCATGAAAGCTCGAATGAATACGGCACGGCTGAAATGGAGAGACTGCACAGGAATCCTCTGCGATCGACGGTGTTCCAAGACTGAAGGGAAAGGTATACCGATTGGTGGTAAGACCCGCAATGCGCTATCAGCGCATGCTGGCCCATAACAAAGAATCTCGAGAAGCAGCTACATTCCGCAGAAATGAGGATGCTTAGATGGGCATGTGGCTGGACGCGGCTCGACAGGGTCGGGAACGAGGACGTCAGGGCAGACACGCAAACGGCGCAGGTCCAGCTGAAATTGAGGGAGCAGCGGCTAAGATGGTATGGGCACGTGCTGAGAAGGTCGGCAGACCATCCAATTAAGAAGGCGGTGGAGTTTGGTGGAGGGACGTCATCGAAACGGACATCACAAAAGTGAAAGACCGCAGAAGATGCCTTGAATAGAAGAAAGTGGCGGCAATTGACAAGAACAGCGGACCCCGCAGTGGCGCAGGACTGACGCTAGGGAGAAGAAGACACCAGGTTCCTTTCAATATCGATAGAGCATTTTGTACTCTACAAAACTGTGTTTTTTCTATTCTTTTGAATCATTGGATTATTTTATATTTTTGAAATTTCGAAATGGAATGCCCGGGATGCAAAAATCAGATTCTTCGCACTTGCTCTTGCTCGTTTATCATTTAGGTTCAGGAAACCGACTTTCTCGGCTCCGGATCGAATCCTTTGAGGGGAGTATAACATTGATCTAATTATTGTTATAATAAAAGTTTTTAGGCTGGTGAAACCTTGATTGTGAGAGTAGAAGAGCAGCTGACGACACAAGCCCATTTTTGCGTCCTGGGTGTTCCATTCCTAGGTCTTGAAAATGAAAAAAGAAATCAAATCATGCAATAAAAGAAGATAACTGGCTTGTAGCGCTGAATTCTTCACCGAATTCATGCACAAACTCTGCAAGAAAACAAAGAGAATGTTATGAAAAAAGAGGACAAGGCGGCAGGTTAATTGTACAACTTAATAAGATAGTAACTGAGTAAAGGTAAATCGACTGGAAATCATGTACAGTCCATTTCGGAAACACTGATTGGGCGTGTCCCTCGGACTTGGGTGAATGGCGAGAGTGAGTGTGGCGGGGTGAGAGAGTTTGACATACGTTCATCCAAGTCCGCAGGACACGCCCAATCATTTTTTGCAAAATGGTAGATACTACTACACACTTTCGCACAAAAAATAGATGTGAATACAATATGAGCACATGGTAGTGTTACGATTGGTCTGAAGTCTCTCAAGGTCGCGACTTATGCGTAAAATTGCTAGAGGGTATATAGTGCATCTTTTGCCAACAAGAACGTGGACTTTTTTGATTAGCATAGTTGCTGTCTTAAGATATCGTACTTAAAAAGCACGCTGTCATCAGTCATCTTCATCTGCGAGGAGACCAACGGATTTTATTTCGGTGTCTCGAAATTTTTGAGTTTCGGCTGCACCGGTGGATATGGAAGTTTCATTTGTTGTTGTAGATGTATATAAGTTCAATCTTGAATCCTAAACTACCCAGTATTACTAGATTTCACTGGCATCACCTATCCTAATTTTCGTGGTAAGTATAGAAACAGCATTTCGTCCATTTTGTTTTTGTGCCTTTTCCGCAAGATTATTCTACTTGTATTGCGTAGTTTTTTTACTCATTTTATGGATTATGTGGCAACATGATTTAGTAGTTCTCATATTGATTCTTAAAGGTTCTCATACTGATCCATTGGGCGCAAAGCCCCAAAGAGCTTTTAGGAGCGAATAATAATCGGGCTAATCTACCAAATCTGATGATCCTTGCAGCCTTCACTTGTTTGTTGAACATTGTGTTCTTGCATCTGTACACAGGGTGAATTATATCTGAATACATAGTGTTTATGATGTGACCCATTAGTTAGCGTCCACCGTGTTCATCCACATGCCTGCGTGCTTGCTTATATTACCATTGTGATCGTGAATCGGTTGATAAGATCGCGATAGTTAGTGACGCAGGCGAACAGGGAAGTCCATGGTAGGATGAACATGGGCGGCACTATGCATAAGAGCGTACCGCTCATTTCCAGTTATGATCAACCATTTTCACACAATACGGTTTCCATGTCGTGATCATTCCCAGAAATCTCGCGATTCCGAGCCTTCATGATCTATGGATCTACATGGTTGGAATGGTTGCAATCGACTTCAGACATGGCATAGGCGGGCTAATAATCAGTTGCTGGTGTATTACCTATCACATATATGTGCTACTTCCACGATCCACATAGGAACTTTACTAGATTGCCGCAACAAGTATTGCATCTGATGTGGTTGTGTGTTTGAGTGTTGTGTTTAAATCTATCTTCTATGCTTCTTCGTCGGTTCCTTCTACGTCAATATCACAAAAGGGAGCATTTTCAGATAATGTTCCGTGTGCTGCTTAGCGGACCGGCTGGCTGCGGGAAGAACACCATTGCTAAAATGTTGTTAAAAAAGTTTGATCAATTCGGATATTTCTGTGCTGGTGACGTGATTAGAGATCACATTGATCGAGGAACAGGTACTTTCCAACTTCGTTCTTCAGTCTGTTTAGTGAGAACATTAATTCGACATAATCAGTTGTCGCTTCTTGAACAGCTGAATGGTGCGTGCCAGTGAATATCACAGCGGAATGATTATTGTCTTAGAATTTGGTAAACGCGTCGAATCCTTTGTGCACAAAGGTGAACTCATCCCGGACAGCATAATTAATGGTGTTCTTCTTGAAGAGATCCGGCATGCAGGAAACAAACTGATTCTGAACGGTACGTTATCAGATTGGGTTTGGTCTCTCATCCATGTCATTTTTTGCCTTTTCCTTATTTACTTTTTTTTCGGGTAAGGTCAAAAGAAGGAGTGTAGGATCGTCGGCGCTCACGTACTAAGGGGGTGGACGTAAAAACGCATTCAAAATTACAATAGGAAATTAATTCCATTACAATTCTTCAAGACATGCTATATTATCGTATCCGATTGTCACTAGTATTTTTTATTTTGAAATGTCAAAAGTGAATAAACACAAAATCTTGCCTGCGATTAATGATCGCCCGTCTGTGAAGTGTGCCCCTCCACAAGGTTTAGGCTAAATCCCACGTCCTAGTTCGTATGCATTACTTCGTACCTCTGAGTATAAAAGAAAATTAAGGTGTGATGTGGGAGTGAAAAGTGTCTACGAAGATCTGTTAATAAGCGTTAGCACTGAATGGATCACGCCGGGAGACGCATTGAGCGCGCACCTATTAACACGGTGTCTCCTGAACATGAGCTGCACCACACTTATTTGATTGGCTTTCTTTTGTTCTTTAGGTTCTTTATTGGTGTCTTTTCAAATTACGTTTTTTAATGCGTCAAGAAAGTACTAATGTATTATATTAGTAATGAAACCGGGATTGTGATTTTTTGATTGAGCCTCCATGGCCAAGGAGCTCCGGAGTGAGTGAATATTTTTCCATTATAGAGACTTTTCTAGCATCCTGCTTGTGCAGGCGGACTTCTCATAGGAGCTCCTTCTTACCCTCGCGGGATGAGCAGAAATTTTCCGCTTCCTAGATATTTTTTGAGTGCCACTCCCATAGTACATAGCGCCGGATCGTCTTCTCTTGTAAACTAAGATCGTAGTGGTTGGTGGTGGCAAAAGGTTTTACAGCTATCAACTGGTTTTAGTCCCTACAGCATCGAAATCACCTTTTTGTATTGGCAAATAATTATTTGGAAATGCTGTAGATTTGTAATGCATTAACGATAGTAAATACATATATGTGTGTTCTTTCATGAACGTGACGACTATGTACATTTGAGATTCTGTAAACGTTTTTTACAGGTTATCCCCGCTCCATGTTACAAGTCAGAATGATTGAAGAAGTTGCCCCGTTGGATTTGGTTGTTGAATTGAATGCACGTATTTCCTTCCTACTCTGTTGAGCTTTCTTCTCATGTGTAATGTCAATGAATTGTTCAGTCATGTTTATGGTTCTTTGATGTCCAAGTTTTCCCTTCTCATAATTTTTATACTTCCACATTGTAGGTGCCAAAAAAGGTCCTAATCGATCGACTTTCGAAGCGGCTCGTACATCATGGATCAGGAAGAACGTACAATTTAGATTTTAACCCTCCAAAAGTTGAGGTAAGAGAATGTAATTGCAGTACTCTTTACAAATTGCTTTGTAGATAAAGGTCACATTTCAGGGAAAGGACGACATAACCGGTGAGCCATTGTTCAGAAGAGAAGATGATAGTACTGAAGTGGTCAGTCGGAGGTTAGAAGTGCATGAGAAAACCGAGGGCAAAGTGGTAGATTACTATAGGTGAGATCAATTTGCCTGTTTCTTATACGTGAGTTGTAACTTTCCTCTTCTAGTTTTTATCGACCTTCTTTTGTTGATTCTTAATTTTTGATTTTATTGACTCAGGAATCATGGAGTGTGTGTGACGGTCTCTGGTGACAGCTCGGTGGTATTGTCCAATACCATAGCTGACATGATGACGGCTATGCTCAATAAGCGAGCATCCGGATAAATCACTCGGAACTGCCACTGGTTTGGTTCAGCTAGAAGTCTACCAGCTACGGGTAGTTGTTTTCTTGCACTGCTGGTTTGATCTAGTTGGTTATCCCGAGTTAGCCTTTCGTTATAACTCATGTGGATCCTCCGTGCTGCTTTCTCATTCATTGTCCTTTGCATGCTAAGCCCGATGTGCGGGAAATTTTCGAAGTCTTCGTAGTTGAAGTTCTTCCATATTCTTTGCTCATTAATGAAGCTTATTAATTTCATGATGGTCTGGAAGACATACAAGGGTGTTACCATGCCCTCTGGGAAATCCTTAAACCTTGTCTGGTTCATTCACAACGTGGGACCCAGTGGCGCTTCTCTCGTTTTCAATATGCCTCCCAGCGAGGGCCCATTTCAAAAAAGGTATCGATTGGATAAACGCAAGATCAATATCTGGGCTTTGATAGGGGGCACCTTCACCGGTGGAATCGCTCCGGGTATGATGAAAGCGTTATCACTCGCTTTTTGTTGGATCAGAACTCACTCGGAATCCCTTCCTGCCAGTTTTGATTCAATGAAGATGAATCCTGTGGGAGAAAAGGCAGAGTGAATAAGGCACGTAGTGTTTCGATTGTGCGATCTCTGGCACCGTTCATGAGAAAGTAGGGTTCCGAATTGTTCAAGGCGATTCTAAAACAGGCATGGGAGGATACGCCGACTAGCCTTTGGGAACATGCTTCCGTATAACAAGAGCAGTAGAGCTTGTCGAGGAATAATTGCTCGTGTAAAGTGAGTTGAGAACAATAGAAACGAATTAATGGATTGTAAAATGTTTGCGGCAAGTGAAACGAGGCAAAAGTGCGCAAAAGAAGGCATCCGCTTCGGAACTCTATCGGGAAGAGTTTTTGGCGGCCACTGGTCGATGTCGCAATCGCCTTTATGTCCTGAACATCAGTTGATTGAACGATTAGGTTTTGTGCCAGTTCTTTCAGTTCAAGCTGACTGAAACGGAGATCAAAAATTTGAAAATATCTACCCTTCTCACAACCGGTACTTCTAGCTAATCACATGGATAGTATTAGGTTGTCCCAAAAGTCTTGTAGGATTTTTTTGATCACCATTTTTTATTATTTTTTCTTCCAACAAAACAATTAGGCAACAACGTATTCACCATTGTTATCGATAACACTCGCGACCTCATAGGTAAATCGCTAATTCTCTCCTCTCGGAACCCTGGGTTCTGGGAGTCGATGAAGTCGGCGATCGCCTTTGCAAACATGTCATAATCAATGAATTTTCTCTTGGCCAGGACGGATTCAAGAGGATGGGTAAGGTGATAGTCAGAAGGGGCAATGTCTGGAGAGTATGGCCTGTAGGGCAGGACATCCCAGCCGAGCTCATGTAGCTTGACCTGGGTATTTGTCGTGAAATCGGAGGGGGGCATCGTCATGGGAGGGTGACCGTGGACCTTGACCGCGGACCTTTTTGGAGCTTTTCTTGAACAGCGACGGCGAGCTGCCGGAGCTGGTGGGTGCATACGGTAGCAGTGACTGCCGCACCTTGTACCAGCACCTCTTGTAAAAGCATTCCTTCCGTGTCCCAGAAGTAGCACAGTCCTAAGCGTGGTTTGTCTTCCATGTCAATCACGCTGTTGCTGAAGCTGATGAACCAATGGCGCACGGTCTCGTAGCTCATACACCCTTTTCCCAATGCAGCGCTTATGGAGTGGCAAGCTTCCGTCGTTCTAGTGCCACAATACCGTTCATAGTAGATGACACCGCGAGTTGGGTGGGTATCGACAACGGGCATTGTAGCTCTCTCCACGGGATCTAGTGGGTCAATATATATTTTTCTAGAAAGCTTAGAGAACGTTCTTCCATATTCCTGGTTCGCCTAGACCTGCCTCGAAGTAAACAAGAGTTATTGACTTTTTTTGGAAGAATCCTACAAGACTTGGGACAACCTAATATTATGTAAACTTTGTACATATAGATTGTCGCTTTATAACGAGTGTTGAATTAGTTGTCTGTGAGCACTTGGACAGGGGCCGGCCCGGCTTCGGTAGTAATGGTGTCGCTTCAGTATCGATTCAAATGATTCCGCGATTCTGTATAAGATTTAGGTTTAGGATGCTTCTTGGAATACTATCTACATGCTTTACTAAACTATTGGGTTGTGGAATAAGTCCTCGCGGTTTTTTTTTTCAACCCCGTTTACAATGTTGCCATCATTTTTTAACAAAGTTTATATATGTTTTTGGTAGAGCTTTTTTGCTCTACAGAATGCTACTATCTGTTTTTCGATTACTTCCACTACCTAATATTTATGAGGTTTGGAAATGAAACAAGCTGAAAGCAAAAAGTTAGCACTTGCGCACCTCATCTTCCTCGTCTGCCATCGAGACCAAAAAATGAATGTATACACGTTTCGATAGAGCTTTCCAAGCTCTACAGAATGGTACTACTTTTCATACAAAACGCTCAACTTTTCGCTGTTTTTAAGACCCACAAATGCAATACTCGCAAAAGTGCGCAGTTTCGTTATCTTCTCTTCCTCGCCTACCATCGAGATTGGAGAGAGTGTGCATATATGCATTCGATAGAGCTTTCTTTGCACTACAAGATAATACCATTATTCTCTTGTATCCTCTCATATTTTAGCATGTAGCAATAAGTTTTTACCTGTTTTTCAATTCAATATTGCATGATGAAAATGAACTTTTCGGCAGAATGATTCGTATCATTCGATAGAGCTCTTTTCGCTCTACGAGCTGGTATTTACGGTTTTCGTTCGAATCTATTCTTGCCATTTTTAGATCATTTAAAAGCCGACGAAATCAAGCATTTTCATCACATAGTGTCGAAAATGCTCGATTTCGTCAACTTTTAAATGATCTAAAAAATGGCAAAAATAGATTCGAACGGAAACCGTAAATACCGGTTTGTAGAGCGAAAAGAGCTCTATCGAATAATACGAACCACTCTGCCGAAAAAGTTCATTTTCATTATGCAATATTGAATTGAAAAACAGGTAAAAACTTATTGCTACATGCTAAAATATGAGAGGATACAAGAGAATAATGGTATTATCTTGTAGTGCAAAGAAAGCTCTATCGGATGCATATATGCACACTCTCTCCAATCTCGATGGTAGGCGAGGAAGAGAAGATAACGAAACTACGCACTTTTGCGAGTATTGCATTTGTGGGTCTTAAAAACAGCGAAAAGTTGAGCGTTTTGTATAAAAAGTAGTACCATACTGTAGAGCTTGGAGAGCTCTATCGAAACGTATATACATTCATTTTTTGGTCTCGATGGCAGACGAGGAAGATGAGGTGCGCAAGTGCTAACTTTTTGCTTTCAGCTTGTTTCATTTCCAAACCTCATAAATATTAGGTAGTGGAAGTAATCGAAAAACAGATAGTAGCATTCTGTAGAGCAAAAAAGCTCTACCAAAAACATATATAAACTTTGTTAAAAAATGATGGCAACATTGTAAACGGGGTTGAAAAAAACCGCGGGGACTTATTCCTCAACCCAATACATAGTATTGGTCATTACACGTTCTAAGAACATGTGGGTGGACAGTCGTATATAAATTATAAATTGTCGACGTAACCCATGTAACGACAAGCTGGACGATTACTGATTGAAAAAAGAACGACATCAAAATGGCAAAACTATCCAAATAAAACGTTAATTAGGAACAACCAGTGGAGAATTGAGGACCAGCAAAAGGGGTGGGGTCCACGAGGTCGAATTTCCGCCTCGCGGCGTTTCACTCGCGGCGCCCCCGTACGACTCGCCGTATCGATTGCCCTTGATCGGCCGGCTGAGCGTGACTGCGTCACGTCTGCGCTTTCCACCCATACCACACTGCCTCGTTTGAAGTCTGCCATGCCCTGCCACTGGCACTCGCACCCGCTGTGCCGCTCATCGCGCGCGGCCGCGCGGAAATTCGACCTCGTGGACCCCACCCCCAGCAAAAGAAGACAACCATAAAAATAGGAGGAGTTTTGACAATGGCGGGAATAAACTAGCTCGAGTCCTTTAGATGGCGAGATACTTCTGGTCTGAAAGCTGGGAGTTGATAAGATATACAGGGGGTGCCAAAAAAAAAGTAATTTTGCCCACGGCTCACATCTGCCAATTTTACAAAACGTAGGGAAACGAAAGAGATAAAAGTATTGGGGCAAAACATTCCCGAAATGTTCCTCTAAAAGCAGGAACAAGCTGTGGCTCCTCACGTTCATGTTCATAAAAATATGAAGGTTTCATTCGGCGCAGTCGGGCTTCGGAGTGCCTACATTTAAAGACACCGTTAGGGGCAATTCGGGCAAATTGGGGGATTACGAAAGTAGAGGTGCTCAGCAATATAACAGTAGAGAAAGAACGACATAAAACGGCGAAAAAACCAAGAAATAGGAACCCGAAATTCTCCCTTCTCGCTCTCGTCCTCTGCGTCTCTGGTCGGAGTGGACTGAAGACAGGCCAGAGTCTCAACCAGCCGGCCGCGATTGTTGTCCGGCACCTCCATGTCGACTCCCCCGGGCGCATAACGGCATAACAGCATCACGAGCTGCGGGGCTGCCATAAGACCCCAAGTCGCGTTTCTTTAAAGCGATTTTCACAACATGTGACCCCTTCTGAAGTAGAAGGTTCGTTTCAGAGAACATGTACTTCCAGATCTCAGTTTTTCTTTACCCCTAATGGTGCCTTTAAAAATTCGCTAAAAACAGTGGAGCCAAGCTCCGTGGTAGGTCTTTTGTGGGAAGCTTCCTGAGGGTTGGCCCTTCGGTTCTTGGAAGTCATAGAGCCCCTGCTGCTTGGACAAGGCTGCTATTATCCAAAGTATCATTTTCATGCCTCAAATCCGCCTCCGGAGGGGTTTCAGTGGTAGGGGAACGTTTTGGCTCTTGGAAACGAAGGGCGCTGGGAAGCCGGGAAAAACGCAATGTTAAAGAACACCATCCGGTATGAATCCCCTTAGGTACCCAGATTAAACGGACGTCAGCAAGGTTGTGAAAGAGGGCGAAGAAAGTTCGGATTTTGCCCAGTTGAGGTGATACATCTTGTTCAGTCTTTCCTTGCTCCCGTTCCTGCTCGTGCAGGAGGCTGCCACGGAGTATAGTGATAGAGTTAGGTCTGCTCTTGATTCTGGGGATGAGAATACCTCAATAGAATTTACTGTAGTTTGGCTAAATGGGGTCGAAAGTGGAGGAGACAAAATTACTTTTTTTTTGGCACCCCCTGTATATTAGAGGCTGGGCGGAGGTGGTGTAGTGACAGGTGGCGCGCACCCCACTTTCATGGTGCCGGGATCAAATCCCACATCAACGCCCGCCCAGGCCAACCAAGCCTTCCATTCCTCCGATAAATTGGTACCAGACTCGTCTGGGAGGATAAAAGCACTGACTTGTACATCGGTTGGCCACCGCAACTCATTGTATAGGCCACATCACATTCACCAGCCATCACGATTCTGAATGGAACTAGAATGTGCGCCGCATCCCACAGAAGGATTGATTAACGCCAAAAAAACTTTATCCTTTATATTAGAGGCTGCTAGGTGGATTTTCGTTTAGTGTGACCGGCAGCCTATTTATCTCATCTGAGATTTGGTCAACTGCTTCTCCATCTTCACTGAATTGTGGGAAAAGCTTTTGAACGTATACAGTTCGAATGTTTAACCAGTTTCTAGGCTTTCATGGAGGTCGATCTGGTCGGAACACGGGCCACGGAAAAATTCTCTATAGCATAATCATTTAGCAAATATTCCATATTCCATACATACTTTTGATGTTTTTTGTTATGGGAAAAGGGAAAGGAGGCGAAAAAAATAATAACATGGAGGAAAGTTTTTCTGGTCATTGCTGTCTAAGGAAGAATTTGCGATAGCCAGTAGCTATCCATCCAAAACACTTTTGCGCAACAGAATACGTATCTGGTTCAGCTGACAGGTGTAAGAGTATTAAATGCGGTCTACTGAGTCATTGGCCAGATCAGGTTCTCCCCTAGCGCCAAACCCGGCCATATAAGCCCGGCGGGACGCCAACATACGAAGATAGCTACGACTTGATCGTCTTTCTAACCACCAATTCACTTGTTGCATCTATTTTCTCTATAATCTACAAATGAAGTTGACGTCTGATATGCCTAAGCCGGAATGGAGTATGGCGAAGACGACAGAGAAAGTCAATGTCGGGCAGACAACTTTTGATGACAATGTGTCAGCCGTTTTCTCCAAACAACAACCAACTCTTGGTGCCAAAATCGCCAACGTTGCCAAAGGAGCAGCGTCTACGGTGTGGGAAAAGTGAGTTTATGCGAAATTGCTATTTTACTAAGGATTTTTATTTGTGACATCAGCGTTCGATATCGATTACCACTGAAATGATCGTTATCATGTGTCTTAAAGATATTATCAAGTTCCCTAAGCGCTTAGGGCACCGGGGAGGGGTAAGGAAAAAGGGCAGAACATCGTTCGCGGCTGGCTGGTTTAGTCCATCAGCCGTCTGCATCTATCGCACTAGCTAGTGATGCAGTGAAATGCGAAAAGGAAGGAGAAAGAACAGGAGGTTCGAGCTATTTCGCAGTTTTTTCGTCTTTCATTTCGTTCTTTCCGGTGTTTTCAAGTTCTGGTCAGAATAATTGCAGAAATCGCTTAAAAATGGGTGAATCGGCGGGCAGTGGCAGATTACTTGATTTTCACAGCTCCACTTGTAAATATTTCTGCATGGATTAGCTGAATTCCAGTGAACACAATGGGTCCACTCTCTTCCGGCTGTTGCTGAAGTAATTGACAGCGAAGTTTGTATATACTGGCTAAAAATTGTGAAGGCACATTCATATATGCGGCATGAAAAATATCTCGTTTTACTGTTGACCACAAAGGTCATTATAGGGGTACTTTCTGGGCAGGTTTAGTTCAGGCTGCATGCTAACTGCGTCGGTGCGTTTGTCAACCCACTGCTGCGCCTGCACTACTCACTGCAGAGCTACATGCACTCGCAGTCTTGTGCGGTGAGTAGGAGAGTAATGGGATCATACTTGAAAATTTTATCACAAAGTTGTGGTGAAAATTGAATGACAAGCTGAATTCAAGTAGGTGCTGCATCCATCCAATTTGACATGCTTCGATGCAGGGCGCCTTGCAGTAGCAGGTGTGAAAAATTCTTTTTCAGGAAGAAGGAAACGTGCGTCCTGATGCCACAGAATATGCCAATTCTATCAGACAAATGCTGTTTGAGTAAGCTGCCCGGTGTCCGACAACTAAAAGAGAAGTTCAATCCAGAAAAGAAAACTGAAGCCTAAAAAGTGCGTTGAACATTGTTGGCTTTACTTGTTTTCATAACTCTGTAAATATGTGATTCGCTTCAGTCAATGAATAAAAGTATAGTAATTATCGCTCTGTAATTTTGGACATGGTTTCTACAGACCTCGTTGTTTCGGAGAAGTCTGACTTCCTCACAGGATCCGGCAATTTGTTGATAAACAAGTTCTTTATTAGTCGAAAGTGCCGTCGCCGCCGCCACGACAAATCTCTCAGACGGTCCAGTCATTCGACAGATCCGGTTTGCGATTCACTTAGGAATGTCTCATTTTCTCGAAGGTGAAGGATGCTGCCGCAATTCACTAGAGGGCGAGTACGATTTTCAACTCTGAATTTTTTGGCTGTTGTAAGCATAGTTCATAGGTATGACAAACTTCATTTACTCCGTGAATGGATGGGTAGATGCCCCACATGAGGAGTGAGGAGGTTCCGTTCATTTGAGGAATTCTCCGTTTGTCAGGGAGAACGGAAGAGGACTTTGAAAAACTTATTAGGTTGAACCATAATTTCTGTTACACTATGACGAAAAATTTCAAATTTATTTTTCTTAATTTGTGTCTAACTTAAGTCAACAAAATATGTACCATTATGATCACCAATATATTGCCAGCGAATAGGGAGATAATAGATGCCTGGCTTATAGAAGTCTGGGGATTTCTGGTCGAAGAAAGTCTGGAGGTCGATTTTGAGATCATCGTCATCTTTGAACTGCCGTCCGTCGAGGAAGTGGGTCAGAGATCGGAATAGGTGATAGGCAGCTGGGGCATGCCCGGAGATTACGGTGGACGGGGGAGCTTCGTCCAACCCCAGATCCACATGTGGCAAAGTTGACGTGTCAAAAGATCCAGGTCCTGGATCTTTTGACACGTCAACTTTGCCACATGTGGGTGAGCGTTGTCGTGGAGGAAGAAGTCTCGGTCCATTTTACAGGTAAGTTTTGCCGCTCCGGTGTCCAATTGCCTGCAGTAGAGATCGCCAGTGACTGCCGTGTTGAATGGTAACAGTTTCCTTTTTTTTGAGAAATTAGAAAAAAAAACATTTTTTTTCTCTGTGCAATTTTTTTGAATTTTTTTCTGTTTCAATTTGAGCAGATCGAGCCATCGGGTTGCCGCCATATGAGGGACAGTACCTAGGTCCATCGACTGGTTGATTCGGTTAGTGGCCTTGCATACTGAGGAACCGGGGCGGTGTTCGTGAATTTCACTCATCTCGCGAAATCGTAGATTCACTGCTAGTTGAAGCCGTAGAGAATATGAATGTGTTAATCAGTAGCCCTTTTCAGTCGCTTCATATACCCCCACTACCAAATATTCCCGAAGCTTCCACAGTTTTCCCCAAGAGTGTAACAGAAATTATGGTTTAACCTATTAAAGCTCCCAAAATGATGATGAAAAAGAGTTGAGAAAGGCATCATCTGGTAGTGACGCGAAGTCTCCAAAAAAAAATTCTTACCTCGCACTTCGAGTTAGCAAACCTCTCCACATACGCTTTTCATCGACATTTTTCTTTCGGAAATTGGGTGTCTAGTGGTATCTCAACCATGATTCCAATCAATCTCCGATTGGATAAGAGCGGCTTGCAGAACAGTGGCACTGATGTGGTTTTGTGAGATTTATTACACAACTAAGTAATAGTATGAGTAATGATGGGTAAACGAGGGTTGGGCGTAGGGAATCATGAATTAGCTCCCTACTCCCAACCCAGCTCAGTGCTTTGTACGATTTCTTTCCCTTTGACGCCAGTGCCCATTTCGATGAACTTTTCTTGTTCCGCATAATTTCTGCTTTGGGTTCAAACCGCAGACGTTAGTTGCTAGGTTCATCGTTGCCTTCTGTACGCGTATAGTTATTCGAGCGTTATCCGCCCTCTGTACGCTTCCGCGTTAGGCCGCGGTCATACTCACCGCCGGCAGGGCGTGGCTGAGTTCACAGGCAGCGAGGGAGAGTGGCTCGGGGGAGGTGCAGAGATGACGCAGCAACGAGGCAGGGTGGCATCGGTGGAGACGCAGAGATAGGCAGTCACGCCCTGCCGCCGGCTCTGCAAAGTACGATCGCGGCCTTAATTATCGCAGTAAACTTCATCCGGTTACCTGATGCGTCAAACACATGATCTCTACGCGCCTTTGCTACTTTGCTGTCTATATCAAAACCTTTGCTTTCCTATGGAGAGCAGTTGGAGTATCTAAATTACCAATCCAATAGCAATTAGTGCTTTTAATTTGATTTCAAAGATAGTCACGTCATACAGCGTCGGCTTACCAACCGCCACCTTGCCCAAATCTACCGGCAATTCTTGGACACGAACCATCCCACTTCTTTCTTTTCCAAATATAGATAATGTCCCTGCAGGAGAGCCTGCATCCCGGTCTGGGACGGCGACTATCGGTACGACCCCGCCCTTTTCGCACCCAATTCATGATGCTTCGCACATGGGGTGCAAAGCAACTCCAGTAAGCTGCGAGAACTCAAAGGTCACTGTTTTACCCACATATGGCCAATAACCGAGTAAATGTCCATTAATCAGAATACAGATTATTGATTTTATGCTATTTCTTTAGGTATATCTATTATTTAACGAAGGATTCAACGAAGAAAAAGTTATTTATCTAACGATTATGTGACAAAGAGTGAGAGCATAAACTCTCACATGAACAGCCTCATGTAGCTTTATTAGTTACAAAAGAGAACATGCCCTCGCAGTAGCTTTTGTTTGAGCGCGTGTTGGATGTATGTAGGAGGGCACAGTTTGTGTGAATGGATCGGCCCGGGTGTATATCGTTAGGACAGAAACGTCGCGTGGCCGTGTTCGGCACGCGACGTTTCTGTCATAACGATATACACCGGATCGGCCCAAGCAGTAGAAACATGATAGCACACAAGCAAATTGTTCGATAAAACAATTAGAGGATGGAGATCACTCACCATGTTGCTCGAGTACCTGCTCTTGACCTCTCATTTAGGTGTCAAATTTGGCCTAAAATCTCTCCTCAAAGCCTTAAGTTGTTGTCTCAAAAGGCCAACTTATGAGTAAAGTCTCCAGAGGATAAGTAGCGAGTGTTCGTCCGCAAGAGGTCCATGTTCTTATCAGCTAAATTTCTGTCAAAGATATTGCGTAAGAAAAGCATTCGTTTTATCATTTTATCATTAGCATTTTATCATCCATCGTTTTATTTCAGCACGTGTCATATTTTTTGAAATTTATGATGTGCTCGTGAGTTTTGAAGTCCCAGGTAGTTCCAGAGTTTAATGCCATCACCAGTATCACACTATTCATGAAAAGGGTTAGAGAAAAGCATTTTTAAAAAATTGTGAAATTGTGAATAGTCTTCTCAAGAAGATTGTCCATTTATATTGCTTGTCTGATTTGCTTTTTACTCAGCTCATGGATCGATGTGGGTAATGATAATCCGTGAGTTTACGGTGCTAATTGGGGTCGCTTCGCACCTCGTACGAAGCAACATCAATCAGTTTCGAAAAAGGCGGGGTCTTGTGATAGCTATGCCTTTCCTGCCTGAAGGGTGACCTTTCGTGATCAGTTTTGAGGACAGGCGGCCCTGTAATGACCAATCCTCCATACCAGTCAAAATCATTTCGGCTTCACTCGATCCCCTAGGTCGAGTTTCTCGTCTTTTCGCCGTTCATCCGCTTTTTGAAAAGTCTGAACTTTCCACGAGGCTCTTCTCTTTTAAAGTTTACTACTTTAGTTTTTTGGTGTCAAAATAACTTTCTCCACAAAGTCTTCAATCACCCCTTTACGCGCTTCCTTAGCTGCCAGCATATGGTGAAAATCTTTCCAGTGTGTTGGTAGGAGTACAGTCTGGAGGCTGAGTGGAAATCCCAGTGCTGCTCTTCCTGAGCTTATCCATTCTTCGATATTTTTCCGGAGGGTTTCAACATGAGTCTCAAAATTCGCGCATTTTCGGCAAAGAAAAAGTGCCATGTCCCAAGGCCAAACATACTGTCCCGATATTAAGCTTGAAATTTAGATGTGGCTAGGAATGTGCCCCAAGCAGGGTCAAGCCTCCGTTGAGGAATCCTCAACAGAGTGGGTCGTATTTGGTCCGCTAGGAGGGGGGGGGGTCGTAATTGTTGAGGTAGGCAGTGATCAGCAGAATTTCTCAGGCTCAGGGTCTAAAGTGTAGTGAGAGAAGTGATTAAATTGACTAAATGGGTTCGAACCCAAAACTAGTTCAATTTAATCATCGTGGAAACCTCATGCATGGCGCGATCCACAACGAAACCGGCCAGTGCCAATACCTCTTTCGTTGGTCCGCTGTCACCGAAACCACGTACAGAGACACCTCCGGAATTCACCGATAAGCCGTGGAAAGCGATATCTATCAACGGGTTCCACCGTGGATGGACACTCCAGAAACAATGGGATGAAAGCGGAAAATTAGCTGATATAGAATTCTTTCATATCTTACCACGATTGAAAGCACGTAATCTGGTGTTAGCGGCCACTATGCGGACCGGAAAAACGTTTGTATTCATTGAGAATGTGGATGAAATCCTGATGCATGGCGCATCCCACAGAAAAGCTGACCGACGCTTCTCGCCTTCCCACTAGGCTTCCGAAAGCGAAGGATGTATAATGGAAAAATTTCAGTAACAATGAATCGATTTTTGGGAAGATTCGTGAGAAGATCTCGCAAATTCGACGAAAAAAAGCTTTCCTCAACTGGCTTTTTTGAATTTTTCTTGCTTCGTATTGAAGATATGGCATAGCTCAGGTAGTCATTCGAAAGCGACATCCTAGCAGACCCTGCTTCACCAAAATGAACTCATATGGTTAAGTTTGAAGAAAGTTATGGCCACTTCCGTGAAACATTTCGAAATTTTCCTCATCAAATCCTCATCAGGTTTCTCTCAAAATAACTTCCTTCGTTTTGAAGATATGGCATAGCTCAGGTAGTCATTCGAAAGCGACATCCTAGCAGACCCTGCTTTACCAAAACGAACTCATATGGTTGAGTTTGAAGGAAGTTATGGCCATTTCCGTGAATGACTTCGAAATTTTCCTCGTCAAATCCTCATCAAAAAACCCATATCGAGAACTAAGCAACCATTGGAGCAAGCAAGTGGCCAATAGATAGGTCTAAGGGAATTATTAGGAAAACAGTTTACAGCTGTTTGAAAGATGGGCTCTAGGTAAAGTTTAGAGTATTTTTGAAATGTTGGAATTTAGTATGGGGAAGATAACGCGCTCCATTCAGATCGCGACGCAGCCGCACCTATTCTTTTCGCGCATAATTGTCGGCGATTCGTTCCTCTGTTTGTTTTCTTCTTGTTTTATAATATTCTCTCGGTGTTTAGGGGCTTAGGGTGGAAAAAGTAGTATGCTGCGTTCTATCCATAGCGTTAGAGACGGTCTCTAACGCTATGGATAGAGCGCAGAAAGGCCGTAGCACTAGCCGAATTGCGTCCGAATTTTGCAATGAAATGATTTTGATGAGGCAAATTCGAGTTTTTCTTATCCTGTGTTAGCCTAAGCCTGGGGGGAGGAGATTTCCTCTGCTTAGGCTTGGGCGAATATGCATAGATGGTTGTTTAGTCCAGTTGAAGCAAATTTCTTGTAATATATCGATAAAAGAATATTTTGTTCATTATTTATTGCATTTATTTATTATTTATTGCAAAATGAAAACTAACAATAACATAAGTGAAAGGGGGGGGTTGTATTGAGGCCCTTTTTTAGGGGGGGGGTCGTATTTTTTGAAAATTTTCCTCATCTGGACGCTTGACCCTGGCCCCAAGGGTGGTTTGACCCCCTGCACACGAATATGACACTCATTCAGCACACGAATTTCGAGTGTCCAGCCTTACCTTGGGTAGTTATGAGACTGCTAAGCATCTTTCTGCATGCTACAGATGAGGCTTTCTCGCTATATCACTGGCACTCAAACCTGCTCATGCTAGAAGCTACAAAGAGAATGCGTTGCAATAAGCAAAGTCCCCTTTCGGAAAATTTTCTTAACTTCTTTTTTCGCATTCGTAGAGCCGCTCAGCAAAAATGGACGTTGGTCATATGTTTCATGCAGGTACCCCCATACAATGAACAAAACCGTTTCAAAAAAAGCGCCATGACCTGAAAGACCTCTCTCGTTAGGCATCCAAAAAAAAACGACGGATGCTTTTGATCGTTCCAATATTGATTGCTGGAAAGTACAGTTCGTATCGTACACCCACCCTGTGCTCGCATGCTGGCTGTAGGTGATTTGGGAACAGCTACCCGATTGCTTCACTACGTGCAAAGAGCGTCTTGCTGGTCACGTGAATCGCCCA
The DNA here is from genome assembly GCA_963978905.1 of Trichostrongylus colubriformis. NCBI lineage: Eukaryota > Metazoa > Nematoda > Chromadorea > Rhabditida > Trichostrongylidae > Trichostrongylus > Trichostrongylus colubriformis. The sequence goes on from OZ022257.1 coordinate 758,600, forward strand.
CGCACTGAAAAGCGATGTCGCCCCTCTCTCAAGTGACCTCACCCAATTCGAGAGTCCTGTCGCCCCTGGAGATGCTACGTCGCAATCATGTATCCCATCGGCCGAATTCCTCCTGTGCTCACAAGGCTTCAATCGGTGATTACGGGAACCAGACTTTACGTGTAAAATACTTTCGGAGGGAAGATCATCGAACGCATTTATCTCTCATGCACTGAAGTGTCACAAATTATAGAGGAATGTTTTTGAGAGCGATTTTCATTGAATCGCCATGAATGTACAGGTGCTCATTGAACAAATTCATAGAATGCGCGAGAGCCTACGACATATTTTCTGCATTTACGGTCCTCACATGCACTGAGTCAAGTATAAATTTGGATGCAGCTCTTGTAATGTACAAGCATTTCTATTTCGTAAAAGCTGAAATCTCGCTATAAAGACGATCAGCGCAGTTGAAGTTGGCATTGAAAATACGAATAGAAAATAGTTATTCGATAGTGTCGAAGAATTTCATACAAATCTTTACGATTAAGGGTTTTAGTGAGGACACACACTTACATGATATAATGACATCACACATATCACATTTGCTTTGATCTTGATGGAAATAAATTTCAGAGAAGTTAAAACGGATGACCCCGCCCACATCTGCGATTGACTAGCTGCGCTCCCATGACTTTTTGTGGAGTTCGCCCACACGGAGAGGATAAACTTAAGAAAGGTGAGTATAGTTAGATTTGTTACTTAAACATTCGAGTGTAAAATTTTTCCAAACAGTTTTCAAATACCGCGTATTCCAAAGAAGAAGAAAGAAGGTTTTCAAAAAAGGTTACACAAGTGTAGGTCGACGATGTATAATTTCGAGTTCTTGTGGGCGGTGCACTTGAGAGATGAGATCTCGACGAAGTCGTTCGATGAATTGTGCAGTGGTCTCATCATTGTCGGAGCAAATACGACGTCTGGCCTCGTGTGGTCGTTGCGGTCGTTCATTATGACATGATGGGCGTCGTGACTGGTTTCCTCGTAGTGCTCTGTCCAAGCGGTGCACCGATTGTGAACGTCCACGTATCAGACATTCGCTGGAGTGGGATCGTTTCTGAAACCATTGTAATTGAATCGCGATCTGCTGTCTCTATTTCTGCAATAGTACACACTGGGGACGGGGGGACGTTGCTAGTACGCCTGCTAGCCGCAGGATCTTGGGATGAATCCTGCGCAGTTCCAACTCGTTAACGCCTTTCACCTTTCCATTTTTTCATATTGTTTTTGGCTTTCCCTGCCCGGAGTATGAGATGGTATCAAATTTTCAGAAAAGATGAACACTGCTGGTAGGTGGTGGAGCTCCTTGTTCGCACCAGTGACCTCTTCAAACGCGCTGTGACGGACGTGGTACTGGAGGACCCGACACGCGCCGGTGTGGCATCGTGCCGCGTGATCATCGCTTTCGATTCCCCTGGCCCCACTGTAAAAGTGCCGCACTCATAGCGTTCACGGCGCCGCGTTGGCTCTTCCTGCACCCCACTCATTTGTGACTCTGAATTACAATGCTCAGGAGTAAATCGGCTTCGGGCGTTAAAACGAAGGTTTATCGAACTCAGGAGCTGTATCCTTTATTAGCACCATTTCTTTGAGAGGATAAATGATGAAGTTTTAATGAATTCCTTGTTGGGATGCGCCGCGCACTCTAGTTCCAGAATTGTGGAAACGGTCCTGTCTATACAACTACTTGCGATGGCCAGCCGACGTACAAGTCAGTGTTTTCATCCTTTCGGCGATCTGATACGAATTCACCAAACCTGAAGGAATAGGAGACCTGGTTGGCGGACGGGCGTTGATGTGGGATCCTCGTATCATGAAAGGGGAAGGCGCGCCATATGTCACTCTACCATTTTTGGTTGCAAAAAACACTTTCATGAATATCATATTTTTTGGGAGTATGTCATTCGCTACTGATATTGCTGCTTTTCACTTTTTTCAACTATATGTCTTGCCTATAGCAAAAACCTCAGGCCAGACGAGGCAACAAGGCAGGGATACTCAGAACCCACTGAGAACATTTCTCGTTGTGGTTTTTGTAATTGCAGCTATGAGAAACGTAGCCGTCAGTGATGTATGATCGCTTGCAGACATCCTCTTAGCATAATAATATTATTGTGTGTCAATCCAGAACTGGGAGATTGCTTACGGTAAAGCGCACTGAATTTCCTTTGCCCTCACAACACAACTCATTGGCACCTTCATCATAATCACTGCGCGCCATGTTTGTGTAAATAATTGTAGGGTTACGGTACTTGATTTCTAGTGTAGTTTTCTTTCTGACGTTCCATATAAATGAGCTAGTTGTTCAGGACGTACTTGTTGTTTTTCAGTGTGCTAAAGTACCAAGGAAGTTTCTAAAAAACGTCAATATCAGCGAGATTTCCTGAAGAACAGCAGAATTCGCGGGATGCCCTCCGTCAACCTAAGAACATTCTTACAGTTTAATATTTTGGGCTGTTCAGTATCGTAATCCTCAGATACATTCAGGGTATGTGCCATTAGGAAAAAAATTCGCCTTGCGGTGTCCGGCATGCGACGCGATGGTGCTAGCCATGTGCTCCGCGTTGAATCCTCAAGCGCATAATGGTGCTCTGTGCTTATGTCTAGGCGTAATCGCTTCAGGAGTCAACTAGTATACCACCCCTATCTCGCATCAGCTCGTCGCCCGTCAAAAACGGCCGGGCGAATTTTCTGTCCTAATGGCACACACTCCTATTGATAGTACTCCAGCCTCCTCTTTTGAAAGCGTCACCGATGCGAAGTGCGTGCCCTCATTATCCCAGGGCTGGGTCATTTTGCGAGGGCGGTAAAAAGATTGATAGAATTTGTGATCCTGCAAGTAAACATTCGTTAAACATAGAATAAGGGGCTAGCCACGCAAACATATCTATCTTGTCCTTGGAAGAGCAATTTTTTGAGATTATATTCTTCGACTAAAGTGAGCGAAACTTCTCAAAAACTTCCCGAGCAGTCCTGAGCCATTATAATAGCCATGGATTCTCTTCTTCTTCTCCTTCTCCCTGGCGTTAATCCTGTGCCGTCACAGGGTCCGCAACCTTTGTCATACGTCGCAATTTGACAGATTCTTTGTGCGACTTTAGACATTTTTTTATGTGACAAGGTTTGTCCATCAGCCGGCCTGTCAACCTGGGCCTGACGCTGGTATCGTCACCATTTTTGCAATTTTTGTAAGGCATGGTAGTGCCCCGGCAGGGATCGAACTCACTGGCTCTTTCTAAGTGCAGACGTGAGTCTACACCCTTAACCACTCGGCTATCCCTGTGGAAATATGTGTTTTTTCTTGTTTTATATTTCCAAGATCTGGCTTTGTACTGTTCTGATGTCTGCAGTCAAAGGAAACATCGCATAAACAAGATGGGAGGTACAGCGGTGCGCAGAGGATTCAGCAGATCATTCCACGTGACATCTATTTGAAAGCTATGGGTATTTACGCAGAGGTGGTTTGCGGCCCCAAGTCGCCGTATCGCTTTGATATGTGATCTCTGACCATGGCCATCCTGGGACTCTACGCGAACTTTTGATTTTTGACAGCAGTCCGCAAATGCGTACTCGTGATCAAATCTATGGTGATTAATGATAAAGTTTTATTTTCATGATCTAGACTATTGTGTAATTGATTACATCACATAATTGCTTCCGGATTTACATATATGGGATCAGGGTTGATAAAAACACTATTTGAAAGACAAATGAATCATTAAGACTAAGGGATATTGTAAATAGTTTTTTGCTTTGAATACATATCGTAAGAAAACATTGCGTCTACATATAAGTGCACGAAGAATCTTGGAATATGCGTTTTACAGTTCGTTTTCTTGATCCTAATGGATAAAGACCAAAGTTTATTTTGAAGTCATGAGTTTTTCATCTAGAAAACAATCCTGTAAAAGAGGTTTTCAGGGAATACTTTACTTCCGCTCTTTCCTGACTACTTAAAGGCATATTCCAGGATTATTGGGATATCACATCCCGCCGTGGATGGATAGTTCGACCCAAGCTACGTAGGCTGTACCTTTACCGAGGTGTGGGGGTCAGTTCCTGGAGAGTGCAGAGCCAAAGAATCTAGCGCAACAGCTCGGCCACGCCCACCCCAGCCGGGGATCTGCCTTTACTCTTCGACTCTTATCTTTGACATAGGTAGACCAGCTACGTAGCCAAGATCTTGAAACTGGTAGTAATACAATCGTCTCGTGATGTAAACCCACTACTGAGTGACCTGACCCCACACTAAGCACCAGAATGCTTGCAACACACCCCCGGCTGGGGTGGGCGGGGCCGAGCTGTTGCGCTAGATTCTTTGGCTCTGCACGCTCTAGGAACTGACATCCACGCCTCGGTAAAGGTACGACCTACGTGGCTTGGGTCGAACTATCCATCCACGGCAGGAGAAGTGGTATCTACATGATCCTTGAATGTGTCTTTAAGTTGGCGATGTATGCTGAAACTTTTTTTCTGGGTGATAGATTTGTCGTTTTCTGCGAGCAGCGTAGCGGTTGCGTGGTGGGCGTGACCGCTAAGAAAACATTCTCCGTCCTCAGCATAATTTAGGACCTGGCCCACCCTTGAGATTGGGTACTTGAATCCTTGGAAGTAAAAATGGGGACGCCCATCCCTATTTCACACTTACCGAGTTCGTCTCACCATAACTGTCAGTGTACAAATATTAGGAACAAGAATATACCAATATTCACCTTATGTTGTTTCAATACATAATGTCATGATGTGACTTGCTATTTATGTTGGCTTCGCTACTAAGCAATTATTGTAACTGCAGTGATAATGGTTATGTTTGTTGCTTGTAGCACACAAAACGCTCAATCCTCGTAAATGCTGATTATTCATTCAGATTAGTTGTGGCAAGGCAAAGTAAACAAATATACGCACACGAAAATATTGTTCATGCACGATTTTTCTCATTTTAAAATTTCTGACGCGATGAGTCCCTACTGGCCCCAGACGCTCAAGGTGCTTGTAGTGCCGGATTACAGTAACGCTGTGCAACTCTAGCGAGCCGGTTGAAATCACGATCTGTGGAGTGCTCGTTTTTTATCGAATTGATAGGAGGACGGAAAGAGGGTTGGCTTAATCAGGAAAAATTTCACGCAAAGCGTTCGTTTGGTTGGGAAATAATAGCAATGCGATAAAAAGCGCACAATCGCTGAGTCACAAATGCGTGGAATAGGAAAAGAAGCGAGAATCGCATCGTTCAAAAATATAATGTGACTACAAACTGAAAAAACTTTAAAATCACTTCATGGTTCACCCATCCATTAATGAGCATAAAGTTCTCTGATGGGTGTTTCAACGATTCGCCTGCACCTTAGGCCGCGTTCATACTTTGCGATTTTGTGAGCGATTGAGCGACTGAGCGATTGAGCGACTGAACGACTGAGCGATTGAGCGACTGAGCGATTGAGCGACTGAGCGACTGAGCGACTGAGCGATTGAGCGATGATTGTTGTTGTTGCTGTTAGTTTTTTAAACTATGAACGTGTTCGTCTTAGATTCATGTTAGGCTTATTTGATCTTACGGTTGCCATTTGATACCTTGGTTTTCTCACTTTATTAATTAAACGATGTTTTTTGAAAACTTGTCATACGGTTTATGCGAGTAAATTCGTTTAATTTTTCTTTCAATTTTCTCCATTTCATTACCAATGGTTACAGGAGGCGTATATTTGCGGATGCATGATACATCGCCCACAGACGATTTATAGTTGTGCAAGGTCATGAACATATTCCGCTCAGTCGCTCAGTCGCTCAGTCGCTCAGTCGCTTAGTCGCTCAGTCGCTCAGTCGCTCAGTCGCTTAGTCGCTCAGTCGCTCAATCGTTCACAAAATCGCAAAGTATGAACGCGGCCTTAGGCCTGATCCTGTTCAAAGGGCACCTTCCTTTGGAGCTTACAGATGTACATTTTTTCTCATATTGTCTCGCGAGTGACAAATTCTACGCACGGTTCTCATTGCCTAGTTATTTTCTCACATTGCAACGCACAATTCTTTCTTCCAGATAACCTCAGGGAATTTTGAATGAGACAAAGCTAATGAAGTAGGGTAGTATGAGTTTTCTCGAAAAAAAGCCGACTAGTCCCAGTGTTCATAAGAAACAAACTAACAGTACCTGTTCAAACGACAACGCATGTCGAGGTGCAACTCTTAGCGGCGATAGCATTGGTGGCGATTTCGGTACCGTTGAACTGCTAAACAAAAATTAAAATAGGTTTTCTGAATAGTTGTCCACGCATAGTCGTGAGTGGAGATTAAAAGGCGAAAGTCGGCCGAAATCTGATGTAATCGTTCGCTTCAAAGAGATTTACCACCAATTTATGTCTAGCTAACAATAAGCTAGAAATCATAGCGAAAATAACGTGGGAGTGATGTAACCCATATCCAAGACTAGTGCATTGTTCCTTCGCTGTCTTTCTTGCCAATCGAGCTGGAGTTTGGATAAATTTTCAAATGGTATATTGATAGAGATCCCCTCATCGTTATGAAGAGACGTCATTCAAGTCTCAAAATAAATCCGCCCCCGTATACCACGTCTATGTCTAAATTTAGCTGAAATGCCCTATAATCTTTCCTTATTATAAGGTAATTGCGTTGTGAGTTTCTATTAATACATACAGATGATGTTTACTGGATCGCTATAGCGACACGGCGTAAATAACAAGAAACCCTGCGGTTGGCCCGTAGGCGCATATATGCACACAACAAACGATAATTACCTCGACGATCACGTGGAAGTCAGTTCAGGAGTGAGATATGATCATTGGAGCCGAAGTGATTTGAACTAGTTTGGTCGAGTGGTCTCTTCGATGGAAAACATCGCTATGAGCTTTTCAATGGTAGCGCGTGACTCATGGAACCATACATCAAACTTCAATCGTTCAACACTGCTGCTACCGTGGTCGTGCCCAGAGTATAAATGGCGTAAGGACTCAAGCATGATGAACTCAATCCTGCGTTCAGTACGAGAAGGACTTGATTCTCTCCCGTAACTTTTACGGCCCAGGCTAGCTTTCTCATGCAGCGCTTACGAAATCTGATACTTCGTGCCAAACCTTGTCCAGTGGACAACCTCCTTCAGAACCTCTTCCAACCGATCGATAGTTACTATATTTAGAAACTCAATGCATCAGAGTAGTGCTCCCATCAGTAAGTAATAGGTAATCTGCTAGGGTTCCATCCTTCTCATGTCTGTTGAAGCCCAATGTAAACCCAGCCCACTTCTCGGATATCCGGTGCAATATGAATAAACTGTGGTGTCTACCCAACTTTATGATGATGTGAAGGCGCGTTTTTTCAGAGATACGGATAATTTCACACTGGATTTCACATGAGCAGGTGTACAGCGGCACTAATTAGCTGCAGTCAAGCCGATCTGGTGAATAGCACTAACCCGTGAAGCCAAAGTTCTCCATGAATGGATGGAAAACAGCAAAGGTAAGATTTGATACGAAATAATAATACATGTACATAGGGTAAAAAGAAGGTCGGAAGTTGAAACCAAGCTTATGCCCATCATTGGGTCACCAGGTGTAGTATTTGAAGGCAAAACTGTGGAAATCGGAACTCCTACCGGAGTTCCTATAAGAGGTTGGCTTATTTTCAGTTTACAATTCTTGTTAACTCTTAAACGGTTTACGGCATTATTTTTGTCTAATATCTATATTCTTTTGTTAGTAGAGACGAGTAGTATGTACTAGCAAGGAAAAATGCGATTCCGCACATCTGTCGAGTAAATGTTCACACAGAGCAATGTTTGTTCAGCTCTTCGAGAGTTTTTCAAACATGCTGTTAGTTTCATTTTGTAAGTGCAATAGGCTTGCAGAATCTCTAGCATCATATTTCCCTCCCGGAACCCGTTTCACTCCATAGAAACCGTCTGATGTGAATTGTGCCACAGAAGCCGTGGGTACATAGGTCTGGATTTACTGGGAGCTTACATTCATAATATTCATCTATATTATTACTATATTTTTACAGCTGTTCATAAGGACTACATATGATTGACGTATCATGCAAATATTTCTAAAGCCCATAATAATATGCGGCAGGAGGTAAAATCCGAGTCCCATCTTCCCAATTTGGAAAGGGTGGAGCAGATTGCATTTGTGTCCCTATTTTCGAATGATAGGGTAGTTTGGATTGGGCTTACAGTGTGACATCGACAGCTGCGACTTTTTCAGGCATGTTCGTTCCTGGCCTCATCATGACCTTCACAGTTCTGCAATCTGATAACTGGGTTCGCCCCCCCCCTTCTCATCACGGCCGCTGGATCAATCTTTTCTTTCGAAGCGATTCATTGTTCGAGTTTCTATCCCGCTATGCTCCATCGGACAATATAAATAGTGATTCCATACCTCTGTGGGCCATCATTGAGCGAGAAACGATGAAATTGGTGCATTACGTCTTTGTTCAGCCTGCTTCCATCGTCGACTTCGTTCGGCAATTGAAAGTTGATCGGTTCAAGCTGTAAGATGTCTTTTTGTTGACTACGCTGAAGGGTCCTGCTGGAACTTTTCTCTGCCCCGTTTTTAGCTTTTGATTCACATTGATTGGAATATTTTATGAATGAACAGAATTATTAAGAGAAAAAGCAAACCTGAACTGAAGATCGTCTTCTTGGATACGGTAGTGCATCGGTAGCTCCCATTTCTGCAATCGCACAACATTAAAAGTACAAATAGATTTTTCTCTGGAGGCTCGTAATGACTCGCCATTGCACAACATTGCCCAAATTGCATGGAGATTACTGTGCGAAAAATGCAGATTCGAATTTTGGACTAGAATACCAGTCAAAGGAAAGCTGATGGTCTACACCCATGAGGAGTGCACGAAAAGTTGATGTTGAAACTCATGAGTGATCACCCCTTTATCCCTCCAAGGTCGCTCATTGGTAATAGATTTGTACAAGATGACGAGCCACCAAATATCGCCTGAATGCGTAAGTCATCGCGTAGACTATCCATAGATTGCCGATGTTTCATTTGTGAAATAAAGTCGAATGCTTGGCGCATCTCGAGGGGATCAACACCGTCGACTATTGTTCGTAGACGACCCCATACTTAATCTACTTTTGACTGTCTGCATTTCACAAACTTTTGGGCTAAATTTCTCTCTGAATAGGGGAAACGCGCAAACGACCAAGTAAAAGTATACAAAATCCTATTATTGTGTTGAAAGATCAAGAATTGTGAACTTCAAGGGTGGGGATGATGCGCAGCTTAAGAGGGAGTAAGCTACAGAGAAGAGGTTTCTATCGAAGCGCTTAAGAGCTGAGGAAGAGGTGGCATTGCACGAGATCGCACGCCTGGGTTGTGATAATAACGGAGAGTGAGTGCGGAAAGAACTTGGACTGGTTCCGCCCATTCCTCGGAACGCCTCATTAGAATTGTCGCTGGGACGCTTATTCCGTGAATGGATTCGCAATCAACAAGCCGCAACAGGATACGGGGCAATTAACCAGGTGCTTGTCTCTCGTGGTGAAATTTACCACTGAATGGGCATAATTTGTGAAATTGTAAATTTTGGCACTTAGGGTACTAGATTTTTGATCGCATAGCTTATCCTGTGTATAAAGCATGACATAAAAAGCGCTGGGCATTGATTCACTTCTTGTGGGGATACGTCGCCTTGAGTACCTCCCGGGATATCATTGGCCTTGGAATGCGTGTTCGGTTTACAATCATGTATATTCTTGCAAGGTCGTTGAGCTGTATGTGTCTGATCTTTAACCTCCCAGAAAAGATTGGTACCTACACGCGGTCTCGAAAAAGTTAGGGAACTAGGAATCTGAGCAAGGTCGATTCAGGGTGTGAGGATCCCCAGACCATATACGCGCATCAAGGCGCAAATTACTAGTGCCATACCCTCCCTTAGGATAAAAACGCCTAGGAAATTATTTTTCAGTCACAGAATGGATGCATGTACATATGCTACGTCCTCGTGTAAGTTCCACAACCGTGGACGTATTTCGCATTTCGATAGGGTCCAGGCACACACACGTAACTTGGGGCTGACTGGACCCTTTCAACTTTGTTTCTTATGTTTAAAGCTCGAAGTATCAGCAATCACGGATTGAGTGTAACGCAGGTACATTCATTTTTGTATTTCGAAAGAACGACGGCATTATGGTCAAGAGCCTCATTTCGACTGAGTATTACGTACCGCAAGGCTCCTTTGATTCATACTTCTTCCATTTTCGAATCCAAATACAGGGATGAGAAGCACTAGGAATAGTTTGTGACCTTCTTCAGCTCGGTGATTTTTGTATTATTCTCGAGAAGAAGGTGTACAGGGGTGCATGAACTGAGGTTCAAGTCAGGCTTCATTGGAGATTTCTCTACGGGGAACGTATCTTGGGATGAAATGTTGAAGTCGTGTTTTTAAAATTTCATCGGCAAATCCTCGATTCCCACGCGACTATGACGAGAGCCATGTCTATCATTGATTCATCGATCTCTAAAATATCCGAGAGAACAATAAGGAAGGTCTTTGAGTATTGCTCTGTTCCGAAGCCTCATGTCAATCTGAACGTGCGAAAAACATTGTGAAGCTCCGAAGTTTTATTTCAAAGGACTCAAAAGATCCCATAAATTATTGCGAAAAAAGTTTGAGCCTATTGGCAAGCTTCTGGCGCCTAACACCTTTTTCAAGCAATGAAGCAATTTATTTCATTTTATATATTGACATTTTATGAAAGTAGTCAGCAGATATGTATCCGAATGACTCACTGAGGGTTAGTCTCAAATTTCTTTCGCAGTATTTTCTAGAATCCCTTGAATCTTTTGAAGTAAAATTTTGGAGTCTCAGCTTGTTTTCACACATTTCAATGAAAAAGATCGTTAGTCGGTAATCATACTTCGTACTAGGTAGCAGTGATATGACTAGCGATTGACCGATTGACACCTTTTTGTGAAGACAGCTCGAGTAGAACATCGAGAACCCTGTGTCGACCTCTGTGGGAGATCGTCATAAAGGGAGAGGTGGTTGTATTTTCCATGAAATTTCCTATGGTATCGTGCCATTCTTTGGGGAGCTGTATTTTTCGAAAATTCTCCTCGACGCTGAGGCTCACGCCCTCCACTTGATGATGCTGCTGTGGTGATTGACATGCTGCTTCTCTGTTATCCATGGAGCACACCATGTGCTGATTGACTAGCAGATCTGTGATGTTTCCAAGTGATTAAGAAACACTTCAGTGAATTCATAGTAAGACCAAATGCTTGCACGTCATACGCTGAGATGGCGCGGCAGTCAAAAGCGCGTTTGTGCAGGAACCGTCCATGGGATCGAATTCGGTCTAGGTGACGCAAGCTTTCCCCATCCCCGCTACCGCCTGCAATCGGCTTATCAGAGTTGCAGTAAAGAGTTTGCAGTGAAAATGTTGTTTAGTAATTCAAAAGAACTAAACGTTATAATTTTATTTCGTCCAATCACTGAATGTCCCTGGTAGACGGCAATAGGATTAGTTGAGGTCAAGTCCATTATTGCTTACGATTAGTTCCTTCCAATGGAAAGTTGTATGTTACTCCTTCATAATTTATTATGTTTCTCTTCAAATATGATGGGCCTCCAAATGTGTGCAGCAGTTATTTAATCTTGCTTATTGCGGGCTATCATGTTAATTGTCAGTCATTAAGGACTAATTCTATTTTCAGTACCAGGAACTCAGTTTCTAATGAAGAGCAGTGCAAAGAATTAGATCATTTGATAACCATTAGTTAACGCTGAGAATAGATGACGATCGGGGTAAGCCATGCAGTTTTGCATTGGGCAGATTATGCTCTAACACCTATAACCACTCATGGAATGCAGGAAGTTCATGTACTCTCCGATATTACCTAATATGATGACGTGACCTACAGCTTCAGTGCAATTCTGACACTAAGATACGGTTCAGTGTGGGGTCGTATTAGATCTGCAGGACAGAGTCTTATTGGTCCCTTTGGACGTTGTCACCCTGATTTGAGGAGGAGTTGTCGTAATTCGGAGTTGTTGGAAGTGAACAGTGCGGTGGCTGATTTGATGTTTTTTGTATATTTCGTATTTTCAAAGCAGAACGTCCATCTCAAGTAGACGGTCGATGTGCAGAAGGAATGGTGTGTAGGAGGGGAGGGGAATAAACGAGGGAAGGGAGGAATATGATCGTTCATTCAGTCGATCTCTGTAGTGCTCTGGTAGGATAGGGGTAAGGAGAGTCGTGGTCACCCTTCTCAACACTATTTTCCCATTTTCTGCTCGTAAATGAGGCTGATTCAGTCTGACCTCAACCAGTACTTCTGCTGCTGGCAACGTACTAGCCTAGAAACAAATTGAATAAATAAGCAATGAATAATAATATTGAGACGCTATTGCTCTTTGCCATCGCAGTACACATTTCCATGTCCTTGGGACAATCTATATAGTGGTTTGCTAGTAAGTTTTTGTAGGCTTTGCTCGGACAATTTTCTCAGGCACCTACAATTACGGCATCGCTTGGATGAGGATAATTATGGACGGCGTAGAACTTGACTACTGACTCGGAAGCAGCTTTTAAAGCAACGATTGTAGACAGTATTTGCAAGGGATCCTACGAGGAACTTCCCGTTCTATGCGAATGCACACGTGCACAATCATATGTCTTCTGACTTTCCATAACAATAATATTTTTCCGGGATTCAATCATGGATTAAGGATACATACGTCAAATGTTTATCGCTCGGTTCAAATAGACTAGCATTTCACACGTTTCAATGCTGAATGGTTTCTGATTAGTACAGATAGGTGCCTTCACAATAATTGGCTGAGAAAAAAAAATAGTGGGGAAAAAAGAAAACGATCAAAGAGAGTGTTTCTGATTACGAAATACAAACACGTGCTATGCATGCTATTTTGGGTGGCTTAAGGAAGGAGGAGGCACTATTTGTTGAAAGTGGAGCAGCCGTATGCCTTCACCTGATTGACACGTCAATAACGTTTCATATGCATACGCATTATACGTGTACATATGACTCCTTCCGTACGGAGCATATCCTGTGAGGCTGATCACTGCTTAAGATCTATGTAAAAGCTTGCTACTAATCGGATCTCACCAAGTATTCCCACCCTCAATAGTACCTATACCAGGACCTAACATCATTTTTCGATTTTCTTGGAATCGTGCACGAAAAAATGAGTTCAAAGGAGTCGTGCTCGGAAGAATTCTCTGTTACCCATTCATTTATGTTGTGTTTGCTTAATGAGAGTCGCATACAAAGCTTCACGTGAAAAGTGAAAATCCGACTAAGATACGTGAAATGCTAGACAATTTGCATGGCGTAACGGCGAGACATGGCAGGAAGTTTTGAGGGAATGTCCTCCGACTGAACCTAAAGGAGACCGAGTTTCTGAGCTCGAAAGAAGGTACAGCGGCAATTGTCAATCTCCACGGCGAAAACAGAGAGTCGAAGAATTCCGGTATCTGGAAAGCGATCTAGCTGCTGGGAGTACTGCGGATCAGGCACTGAGGTCTTGAATAAATGCGCATGGATGAAATGGCGAGAGACTTGCGGAATCCTCTGCAATCGACGGTGCTCTAGGATTCTTAAGGGAGAGATGTACCTATCAGTGATGAGGTCCGCAATGCTACGGGAGCGAATAAATGGCCCATAACAAAGAACCACAAAAGGCAGCTGCACTGCGCAGAAATGAGAATATTTAGGTGGGTATACGGCTGGACACGGCTCGACAGAGTAGAGGATATTTTTTTCTCGCTGCCTTAAGTTGAGTAACATCGGGTTTCTGAGTGAAAATACAAAACGAAATCAAAAATAACATGAACGTGTGGCTTTTCTTCATTCGAAGTGAAAGATGGGGTGTTTTGCCATGGAAGTGCAGATGGCACGCCAAAAACAAACCTCATAGAAGGGTAAGAGATAATGTTTTTGGCGTTGATCATTCCTTCTGTAGAAATCGCCGCGCATTTCAATCTCACTCAAAATCGCGGTGACAGGTGAATGCGATTTGGCCTATAATATGTCTATAATATGACTCGCGAGCGCTAGCCCATGCATAAGTCAGGGCTTTCATCCTCTTAAATGAGGCTGGTACCCATTCACCTACCCGGGAGGAATGGAAAGCTGCTTAACCTGGTCGGACGTTGATGCGAGACTTGGGTCATACACCACCTCCGCCCAAACATCAAAAGTGCGAATTTTTGCTTTAGTAGACTTGTTTTTTTCTAAGCAGTGATTCTGTGAAACTGGTCAAACTCTGGAGAAACTAATTCCTCCTTATCCGCGATGTCGTGGCTCATCAGAATCAAATATAGGTAGAAAGCAAAACTAAACATACAGCATTTGGATTCTTTGGACAACATCTAGTCAGTCTAGCGTGGCATTACATTGAATTCCAGCTCTCGCTAATGCGCTATGTATGTATGTACACACTATGTATGTATGTATACGCGCTATGTATGTATACAACCAGTGACAGATGTGATTTACGTGAGGCGTTGTTGACATCAGACAACGACACTCATATTTTTCGACGGTTATCGAAACGCAGCATATTTTCCAAAACCTGCGCTGTACAGTTTGGGTCTCATATTCATGACCTGGTACATTCCTCATGTACTTGCTCGGGGGAGAGAGGCATCATCGTCGTCATAGGCGAAAAGGTGGTGAGGTGGTGCACCCTCCCTGAGGCGCTAAAAGGTGTATTGTACGATGAGTTGCAGTGAAAAATTCTACGATTGGAATTGAAGAATGCACAATCGCTGTTTTGACATTTCATGCAAGCGTGGGTAATGGAAAAAGAGGGATGACACAAAAGTAGTTATGGCTCGTAAGACACCTACCGTTGACTATAATTATACCCTGTAAGATTGTTGTTTACATGAAACTGCGAAACCTAGTGGAATTGTTCCCAAGCCACTGAATCATCGGAGCACAAGCGAATTTCGTATTCGAAAAAACAAGGCATGGTGTATGGTATGCCTTTCTTACCAAAGGGGTTCTGTACATTACGAAGGAATCGTCCTAGGATGGATATTTGCAGGAACGAAGACGACATTTGTTTTTTTATTTACCTCATACTGACACGCAGAGAGTACCGCTATTCCCAGAGAAACTGTTCTTCACCTAACCCATTGGCTAAAATCCCTATCAGTGCTCCTCCTTACCTTGCTAGGTTTGCTACTCGGAGATCTGCAAATTCTTTCAAAGTAAGCGTCGTGCTAATGCATATTTATACGTTTTTTTTCTGTTGGCTCAACAATAACAATATTTGTCGGCTATAATTAGTGTTTGTTCCACATAATTCACTTGTTACTCATAATTATTATTTACGCTTTGCTTATTGTTACTGTGGATAAAAGTTGAGCTAGCATAATTGTCAGAGGGAAACTTCACCTTCTTGGCATGTAACAGAGAGAAATGCTCAATATGTCTGAGTCAGCTTGTGTGGAGAATGGAAGCATTATGTTGATAATGTCAGAGCCACTTGAAGGAACCGGAAGGGGTCCGAAACAAGAGAAAAATACAAAGAAATGAGCATTTTGTAACGAGCGCAGAAGGTTAGAGACGATAACCGGTGAAAAAACCCTAATTCAAAAGTGCATCGTTGCGGTGTGTATTCTCCTCATTCGCACCATCGCACTGACTTTCCGAGTTGCCCGCTGTAGGAGACGGGCCGCGGTCCAACATTAGTTGTAGCACCTGACTCCCAGCGCAGTGGAGTGGCCATTCCCTACTACATTAGCATTCATGTAGGTACACCTAGAAACAGTGTAAGAAAAAATAAAGGACAAAGTAAAAGGAAAAAGCAAATTTATGAAAGAAACATCTTTACTTGGCACCATGCCACGGCGTCAAATTGGGGAGTTTGTGCAATGGCGGCCACTTGAACTCGTCCACACTACCTCTGTTCTACCGTAGGCCAAAATTACCTCCTTCTGGTGTCTTTAAAGGCCAAAAACGCACGTACCGATACGCCATGCACGTATCCGTTCAACGTGCATTGCATATCCTTTGCTTAGGGACCCACTCAATTTTAGTAATTTTAGTTTGGTTTCGATAGAAAGAAGAAGGAAAGAAAAAGAGAGTTTTATAGGTTGATCAACTTTTGATTCTTTACGTACAAAAATCAATTCAGAAATCTGAATCTCTATGGTGAGCTTCATTCTCAGCCTCAGATAGTTTTTAGTGTTTTGCAACAGATTTTGAATGTTACAAAATAGATTCAAAAACGTTTTAAACGAGAAGTATGTTGTAGCATCCCTCGCAACACTGATTGCTTGTCCAAACACGTTCTTATATGGGCCAAGTTCAGCCACACCTTTGCCTTCCACCCACACCTGCAATTTCTCAAATGGACAGCCTTTTTTGAAGAATTCTGTGGGACTCGAATCCCAGCGAAACGGCTTTCATCATATTTTAACAATAATCCAATCTTAGAGAAAAAACAAAAGGTATGAGAAGCGAGTTTAAAAGACAGAAAGTAGGAGGCACTGAGCTTTACAGTGCCCTTCAACCTGCTCAGGAAGGAATGTTTTTATCGCTGCATTACATACATGATTATTAGCCCGTACCGTGGCGAAATTAGAACATTCATTAAGAGAATTCAAAGTACATTAATAAAATGTTTCAATTTTCTGTTTGAATTCCTTGGCACACTATCACCATTGGCCTCAAATGAGCGTGATCAAGTGCAATACACCTATAGGAATTTTATCACAGGTGCTGCAATATCCTGCAGTCTACTCTTTACCTTGCGTTTACGTAAAATACTATTTCTAGTGGAATCTGCAATTAGCCCAGATGTACCTTTTTGTGCTGATGTCGCAGGCAGGTGTGTGAGAAAAATCTTCCACGCTTTTGGGGGAAGGTTCTGTGCACTATTATGTGGCACTATTACTGTGAGTGGACATGCGTTAGCCTGCCACCCATCATTATGGCTTCACTGCGGAAGTGTGACACTTGGCTACTGCCCTGGAATACTAAGATTTGAGAAAGGGGCTTAGGTGTGAGGCCGATATGGAAACCTAGAATCAATGACTATGGAGTGACGAGGAGCAGGGTTCGATTCGATGTTTGATTTAAAATCAATGGAAGGAGTGTGACGAGCGGCAATTAACATGGGTCAACAATCGTTGGTATAGTTTCAAATAGTATTAGGTCTGTGCAGAATAAATGGCCAAAACATAACTGGCCAGAACTTCTCTCAGACACAACATTATTTGCTGAAATAAAAACTGTTCGAATCTACAGAGTCTTGCCAACGATCTGATAAAAAAATATGCCATATGATAAAATTCTGGATTGTGAAAATTAATAAAGTCAAGAGTGGCATTTTTACCCTACATTTTTTCTGGCGCAGGTTTGCATCGAGATCCCGGACAAAAGTGATAATCCGTTGGGGATAGGTCTAAGGAATTTCGCAAGTCACCCGGCAGAAACTGATCGAGACTCTCCCTCACCCCCCTTATTCCTCAGACCTATCTCTGACGAATTACCACTTTTTCCCGGTTCTCGATGCAAACCTGGGTCAGAAGGAGTTCGCCGAAACGATGCATGTTGAAAATGCCATCGTTGACTTTATTAATTTTCGCAATCCTGAATTTGATCATGATGGCATATTTTCTTTACCAGATCGTTGGCAAGGATGTGTAGATTCGAATGGTTTTTATTTCGACAAATAAAGTTGTGCTTGAGCGAAGTTATGGCGTTTTGAAAAAAGTGGTCCGTTTTGGCCATTTATTCTGCACAGACCTAATAATATCCTGAGGGGGTTCCCATAAGTATTCTTACTAACCTTTGGGGCTTCAAATCACATATATAAGTGCCACCGTCAAAATGCCAGCACAAGGTGCCAAATTACAGCTCCACACTTTCATAAGGTCAGCGGGTTCATTACGTCTCTTAGAATTGATTCACCCTCAGTTTTCTTTCGTAATTTGAAAGAGACAGTGGTGCACAGGCCGGTCGCATCCAGAAGTGGGCGATCGCGGCCTTGGAAGGTGTGCGTTGGGACGGGTGGGGTCGATTGGTCGAATTTTCGCGCGACCGCCCGCGACGAACGGCGTGGCGAGTCCGCTCAAGACGCAATGGGCTGGTACCGTAAGGGACCTTCGAAGATTGCAC
This sequence comes from Trichostrongylus colubriformis, assembly GCA_963978905.1. NCBI lineage: Eukaryota > Metazoa > Nematoda > Chromadorea > Rhabditida > Trichostrongylidae > Trichostrongylus > Trichostrongylus colubriformis. Next base: position 776,761 of record OZ022257.1, read on the forward strand.
CTATTTTTAGCGCGGGCGACTTCTTGCTTTTGTTCTTATGCTTTCTGAGAGAGCTGAAATATTAAAGGTAATTTAAATGTTATAGTTCTCTCTCATTCTGCAGTGAGTGATCCATAGAAGTTTCTTCGGGAGCATCAACAGTTGACGAAACCTATCAAGTTAACACAACAATCAACAACAACCTCAAGCACAATAGAAGCAATGATAGCTTTGCATTACGATGGAAAGCTCATAATGCATTCTTAAGAAATTCTAATTCACAACACGTTGCTAAAATTAGGTGCAATCTTTGAAGGTCCCTCACGGTACCAGCCCATTGCATCTTGAGCGGAATTCCAAGGACTCGTACTGAAAGCGCCGCGTGTCCGACATCGCGAAGCGAAAATCCGACCAATCGAGCCCCAACCCGTTGGGACTGTTACTACGTGAGGTCACGCGACGAGATGGTACGCACTACGCACCCCTAGCTGGCGGCCAATTCATAACGGGACCAGCAGGGCTCTCGGCACGCGGCAACGGAATTCTTGGTCAGACCTGACGTACAGACTTAATCTGTGAAAACAACTTCATAACATCTACACCAAACACCATAATGACGCGTCTTCCAGTTCACACACCCTAATGACGCGTCTTCGCGCTGCAATAGGGATACAAACACTGCAGATGAGAATCGATCTATCAACCAACACATCACTTACTACGACACTTGTTTGCTTGTGGAAAGGGGAGACGTTATTAACTCAAAGTATAGCTGAGGTTATTCATGTAGGTGGGACACTCTGATTCTGATCTCAACTAGTCGCACAATTAGGAACGCTCCAATCACAGCTACCACGTCATTGATTGGCTTGTCGTCCGAAATAGGCATCTCTTCCACCTTTCTGCATTCAGGCTCAAGCTATTCTTTCAAGGAGCCGTAAACTGAACCTCTCCTCAACGTCTGACATGTACTCAGCCTACAAAATCCTGGTTTGCTACAATTTTTCCGCTTCTCTTTCGCAACGCGTTTACACAGCTTACTGAATAAAAAGTCGTTGCTTATGGACATGAAGATATCTATTATCTCAATGCTTCATCAACGACCACATACCTCTTCGGACCACCACCACGAGACCTCCCTTCGCGCCTCCTACGGTTTTTATAGGATCTCTCCACACCCACACACACATTTTTTCAGCACGTCACGTTTTTTTCATTCCCACGCTCCGATTGCTTGGCGTCCGTCTCATACTTTCTTTGTATCTTTTTGTCTTGCGTTTGTTCTAAAAAAACCTCCATATTCTCGGAGACGTACAGCGTTTTATTCGCAATGGTAGGGACGTTCGCGATTTTGCGGTAATGAATTTCGCGACATCGCAAAACCATCAGAATCGCAAACTGCAATGTCTTATATAGCCTAAACTTTGATTTTGTTCAATCGCCAATAGGAACATCATCCCACTTATAGCATATAATATGTGATGCCGAACACGATATACCTTGTATAGATTGGTTTTTTGCATACTCGAATCAATACCCATTCAATGGACAAACACGAAGTCGGGAGAGCTAACGTATGTGTGGTAATTGAAAAGATATTGCGGTGCTAGCCCTAATGAGTGGGAAATCACAAAGGCACCACGAGCGGCAGCGAGAAAATGAGCGCCGGGAATACATATTTACGAATATCCCAATTTAGATGAGATGATCTGCAGCAAAACTCCCACTGATAAAGCGCGTCATAACGTCGTTATTGCTATCCCTCGTTATCCGTGAGTCGTGTTGCCACGCATCCGCCGGACACTTACCTGCGCGGCCGCACAACGTTCGCGGCCGGCTGACTTAGCCCCTCGCCCGTCTGCATCTACCCCACTAGCTGGTGATGCGGAGGAGCGCTAACAAGCAAAAGTGAGGTGGGCGGTTTTCGGGTTTCTATTTCTCGGGTTTTCGCCGTTTTGTATCGTTATTTTTCTACTGTTACACTGCTTAGAACCATCACTTTCATATTTTCCAATTACCTTACAAGTTACTAAATTTTCCTCAGACGGTTTTTCGGGCAAAAATAGCGCCGGACGCCTAGCACATTGGAGTGCTCCCCCCTCCCCTCTACCTTCATGAGTATAAAATAGAAATTTTATATTGCAAGAATTACGAAAACATGAAGAGCGAGAAATGATAACGTACAGTTCACTTCGGAGCGCCTGGCAGGGCGTGGCCTACGAACTTGAGTGAGTGGCGAGAGTGAGAGTGTGGCGGGGTGAGAGAGTCCGAAACACTCCCACCTACGCCCGTAGGGGCCACGCCCTGCCAGGCGCTTCGAAATGGACTGTAACAAACGGAAAATCGCCATACTAGCTGTCCTGTAGAGATGAGTTCAGACTAGTTTTCTTTGCACACCACTAGAAAACACCATCGTTACACGTTTTCACCCGTCAATATGGCATATTTGATTGAAACGAAATCATTTGTGAAATCTCATAATTATCATGTCATTGAACCTCGTTGGTAGGACGCATTCACTATCGCGGTGTGGCTATAGTCGACAGGAGGGATCGCTGCAACCGAAGTGGTGTGTTTTGTTTTCAGTTCATTACAGGCCTTAGGGTCCATGGTGGTCAATCCACCTGTCTCATGGTAGTCGAAAGATTGCTTTCTGTGCCGTTGAGCGTAGATAATCAAAGTATACATGTTGTACTGATGTGGTGTGGTTGTCACAGTATTTATCCAGCATCGCAAGCAGTGAAATTGCCGATATACATAAAAACGGGTGTCAGTCGCAGCGGCGCGTGTCTATCAATCTGATTAGTAGCCTATGAGGACGACGAGGATTTCCCGAAGTGAGTCATCCAAATGAAAATAGGGGACCTGAGAAGAATATATGTGGTGCAGTTCCGGGTGGAAGACGTGTTTCTGGGATTTAGAGGAGGCATCCTTTAAAGACACCAAGCAGAGGCCAATTTTGGTTTGCGGTTCGGGAGGACGATGACTTATAGTTGCTGCAATGCACACACGGCACCTTGCTTAGATGTCGAAAGTGAATTAATAAGGTTTTACTTGTGAGCACACATTTTTCTTACGCTTTCGTTTATTCTTAACCTAGTTGTTTTACTTGTTTGTTGCTGTGTGTTGTTTCACCTATTTCACACTATTACGAACGAATGAAATACACTCTACGAGACAACAAGTGACATCTCTACAACAGACAACTCGGAAAGTCGGTGTGTTGATGCGGAGGTGATGCAAATACACACTGCAACGCCGCGCTTTTGAATCCGGGTTTTTCCACCGACTATCGCTTCTAGCTTTGAATGTTCGTTACAAAATGATCATTCTTTGCACCTTTTTTTCTTCGGATTCCTTCCGGTTCCTCTCTCCCCCTTTTTAACGTGGCTCGCCGCCCCAGGTTGAGTTTGCGGAACAATGGCTGAGAGTAGGGTTATGAGAACGACAGCAGAGTGATACACATCGTACCGTATCACTGCAGTACCGATCGAAATAACATGATGATAAACGTTTCGGCTTTCTTGGTGAAACTGTCTACCGCTCACATAAAGTCTGGAATGAATCTGATTAGTTCCGTCTAATGCCAAAAATCGGTTACATATGAATGCAGCCTTATTCACCTATTCTCGTAAGCGCCCTATCAATAAGAATTTTTCTCTTTCCCCTGTTCCCTATCTCCCTGAGTCGTGAGGCATTGTTCAGAGTTCGCAATTCAGACCATTAAAGACAGTGATAGGGGTAATGTGAGTGATAAGGAATCGTTAAAAGGAGGAATTCACTTCAAAACTAGGGGTCTAGGGAGCCTATCTGCGGCGAAATCCCCTGCGAATGGCGCGCCCCTGGGCTGTGGCAGAGGCGGCCTTTTTAGCTCCAGCCGCTTTTCTTGGCTCGGTACGCCTCCTTGCGACTGATTGGCTCGGGTGGGAATGGAAGATATCGCGGCCCGCTCTCTCAGTTTTAGCTTGAAGCTCACTTCACAGAAGGAATGCTTTCTCATTCCCGAACATCTCTTCGTGTTTACGACATGGGTCCCTTTCCTATTCCTTGGGTCTTTGGCCATTCCCATCCGTTTTTTCTTCACTGTACTATTTATAGACATCTCAACTTTCATGTTCACTGCTTTTTTCACTCTTCGTACGAACTTCTCCTATCACTGCCTTTGAACAAGGTCAAAAGACTGCAACGATCGTGTTCGCGTTTTAGGTGACCAGGCGATCACGCGATTGGGCGATCCGACCATTTGGGAATAGGTGATCAGGTGATCAGAAGGAATGGATAAGGCATTGTTCACACCGGGAATGGTAAACGGACAAATGTGCGGAGGTACTCACTACCGCAACGCGTGAGCTTGCGTCGCGGTTCATCGTGTGGGCACAGGCTTTCTCCTGTTTCGTCGCTCCGTCTGCGCACTCCGCGTAAGAGAGAGCACGTGGCGAGACACTCGCAGATTGTACTACGCATGACTGGTAGGGAAGCCAACGTTGCTCTTACTGGATAGTCCGAGGAGACGGAAGGTACTGTGGGACAGCGGTGAAGAAGAGAGGAATGATCGGTTGTCATGGCGATTGGGGTTCCAAATCGCCAATTTAGTAATTGCGGGGCCTTCGGTTCCGGTTGTTGTAGGGTCGGCGCGCGCGGCGAATTTAGAGTTGCTTTCGTCTCACCGATGTCACAAGCTCAGCAACGATATTTGACGACACCCTATATTAGACCCCACGTCGGGGCTTCCTTCCCTCGTAGGCTTAGGTTAAAATATACACTTGAGTATACATTCTGTGATGACAAGTGTCGCTTTCTTCTCGCCAATGTCATAAACACAACAACGATATTTGGCGACGGCCCATATTAGCCCCCACGTCGGGGCTTCCTTCCCTTGCAGGCTTAGGTAAAAATATACACTTCAGTATACATTCTGTGATGACAAGTGTCGCTTTCTTCTCACCGATGTCATAAACACAACAGCGATATTTGACGACGGCCCATATTAGCCCCCACGTCGGGGCTTCCTTCCCTTGCAACGCGCGCGACTCTTAGCTCGTCGCTTTAGCGGCGAGTTAGGAGTCACTCTTTTACACACACACACACACATTAGTAGTCGAAGATCTCCATGCTGTTCACGAAGAGCCCTGCCCGATGAGATACCTAGAGCTCATAAGCATGCCAGCGCGCGCCATGATGGAGGCCGCGACGCGCGAGCTCATGCGTCGCGGCAGTGAGTACCGTCGCACATTTGTCCGTTTACCGACACTCTTGTTCACACTTGCGATTCAGGCAATCGCGCGATTCAGGCGATCATGCGCTTCACGAGATCGCGCGATTCAAGCGGAGGCACAATTTATACGGAAAGGATAAGATACGTATTGATTAGGTGAGTGATACGCCTGAATCGCGTGGTCGCCTGAGTCGCTCGATTGACATGCACATCTTTGTTTCGCCTCAATCGCGAACCCTGAACAGTGTCTTGGATACGCATCGATTAGGTGAACGATACGTCTGATCGCCTTATAACTGATCGATATGCATATTTTCCCTCCCAGCTGATCGCCTCATCTCCTAAATTGCGAACACTGAACAATAGCTCAGGCGAACAAGCGAAAACAAAGTGATACAGATATTGGGTTGTCAAAAAAGTTCTTTCGTTTTTTAGAAACGTGCTTTTTTCCCTCTAAACTGCTTTCCAGCAATTTCTACTGTACATATACATGTAGTACAAGTTCACACCCATCTATAGGTATTATTGTCTTTCATCTTCCGGATAACCTTTTTCGGCAAAATAATTATATCAAAGGTCAGTATCATCTTTATTAACAAAAATTTTTCTTTGAATGGCGTTAGATAGGGAAAGGAAAAGGTAATAGTCCGACGGAGCAAGCTCAGGGCTATAAGGTGGATGGGGCAGCACTTCCCATTCGAGCTCGAGAATTTTTTGGCAAGTCACTTTTTTAAACTCGACAAAAAATTGACTCGTCAGAAAATTCTCGAGCTCGAATGGGAAGTGCTGCCCCATCCACCTTATAGCCCTGAGCTTGCTCCATCGGACTATCATCTATTCCTTTCCCTATCTAACACATTCAAAGAAAAATTTTCGTTTGTAAAGGTGACATCGACCTTTGATATAATTATTTTGCCGAAAAATATTATCCGGGTGAAAGACAATAATACCTATAGATGCGTGTGATTTTGTACTACATGTATATATACAGAAGAAATTGCTGGAAAGCAGTTTGGAGGGAAAAAAGCACGTTTCCAAAAAACGAAAGAACTTTTTCGACAACCCAATAGATTAGGCGATCCGGTGGAAAGAGGAAGACACGTGGATTGATTGTTCGCTTGGTGCCTAAGGCCGCGTTCATACTTTGCGTGCCCGACGCCGGCACCGATGGCTACGAAACAATGTGCTCGACGCCGGCATTGGCCGCGACGATGTCAAAATCATTTGCTTGCCACCGACGACGGCGTCAATGTGATAACGCGCTTTAGTTACAACGATCCATAATACAGTGTGATGATCGTGGCGAGAGCCGACGGATTCGAATCTTGGCATAGTGCTACAAGGCCTCAGTTTCCTATTTGCGACTCATTATTTAGTAATCGCAAGTTTGTTTTTGAGTCATTTTCGAGTTTTTAATGGGTTCTGGCGTATTGAGTTGTTTTCGAGTCGAAAACGACCTGCGATAACGAGAGTAGAAAATATGTGGAACAGTGATGCCTTTTGGCACTACGCCAAGATTCGAGCTTGCCGGCTCTCGCCACGATCATAATACTATATTATTGTTGGTTGTAAGTAAAGCGCTTGTCAGATTGACGCCGTCGTCAGCGGCTAGCAACGATTTTGACGCCGTCGCCGCCTGCGTCGATTACGCAAAGTGTGTACGCGGCCGATAAGTCTGAATCGCCTCTTTGCCTAATGAGCCTCCTTTCCTTTCCGCGTGAACGCCGGATAGTGCGATCGTTGAATTGCGAACCCTTGGCTCTTGCAATGTTTTTTTGATCTGAAAGCACCGGGAGGGAGGGAGAAGGGCGAGTAAGGAAAGCGTATTTCAAAACACTGCCTTCTGTAAATGATTTTTTGAACCCAGGAAAAGACAACGTAGCGAAAATAGCGTCGAAGAACTTAGGGCGCTCATGTGACTTTAGTGCGCTACACCTCAGAGTACACGCTAGCGGGCTGACGACACTGTCATTTAATGTCGCGTAGGACAAAACTGATTGCACTTATGATGATGTTAAAGTTGTGAACAAACAACAAACAAAGAAAGGGAGAACAAGCGAAAAGTGAGAAAAAATGTGATGATAATAAAAAGCCCAATTAGTTCACACTCGACGTCTTGATTAGGCGTCGTCTGTGCAAAGTAATGAACTGCAGGCCACCGTAACCGTACCGTAAGCCAAACTTGAATCCTCCCGGTGCGTTCAAAATGAGCAGCGTAGCAGTCGATTGGAAATGGGATGCATTCATTTACCACACAGGTGCATATTAACATGTGTTGATGGATGAATAAGTAAATGCATGGCCCGATCCACAATCATTCCTACATCTAGATATATTACTCAGGTGCACATATAATACTGTGGATTGATTTTCAACCTGGATGTTCTACGGCCATATTGATGTCTATCCCACAACCTTCCTCAATGACTGCACTATAGTTACAGGGCAAAATTCAAACAAAACATTTGACATAGTCATAGAGAGATTAATATTGTAGTAACGACTCCCATTTGTAAGGTATCTGAAAAAAAGTGGAAAGAGTAAAGGAAATGATCATAGAGATGTTGGTGTTAATGGTGATCAGGATCAAATATCGATAATGGGCGCCAAGAATACTGACTGGCCATTCTTTTCAGTCGACCGCGACTTGTCGCTCTGTTCACGGTCCTCGTTAAGTCTTATCCGAACTTTTCTGAAAATCGTTGTCAATAACTCAGGCTTCTTTTGAAATCCCTTTCTGAGTATTCTTCGGAGTAGCTTGATTTCAAACTGTTTATAGTTAACACTACGCGATACGTTTAATTCATGCCAATAAGATAATTTATATCGGCCACGTCTTTTCGCTTTAGGAAGACAGCTATTAGGCGCACTTTTTCTGTTGAGCTTTAGCATTGGATAGATCTCCAATCAGGACCGGGATCCTTTACCATTGAGTTGTTTTTTGTGAAAGAGTTTTACGATCAAAGTTCTCACAAAAGTTTGCAGATGACCGAAGTGAAGTCGGTCGAGCCGAGCTCGTCCAGCACTTCGCATTCAGCCACTCGGAAAAAGCGAGGTTATAAGCGACCCAATAAGTCAAAGGTGCACCTTTTCCCTTTTTTTCTTTGGTTTGCCACTCTTTGGCAGTTTACGTCTGTACCCTTTCTAGGAATCCAAGCCTTCAACGACGGCAGCACCCACACCACCGGCGGACTCGAATGATGTGATAGCTGTGACTGTCAACAAAGTTGGTTCCATTTTTTGTCATTCCTTGATTCCTGTCCGAGAGAGGCAGCTCTCATCAGGCGGAAGAGCGAAGGAACACTGAGAGCGCTCAGATGATAGAGTCAGGAAGTGAAGATATTAACAATAAGTGTTTACTGGTGGTGCTATTGGAGTGTCCGTAAGGAGAGCGAATTCAAATGTTTGTGTAATGCGATTGGTAGAGCCTGGTGAACGAGTGGCTTGCTGTGTTTTATGAGATGAGGTGGGAGGTAAGATCTAGGAAGCGATAAGGCTGCTTGTGTCGATCACGGTTGCTCCATTTCGGTGAGTTCCACGAACGTGGCACATGGCTTTCGACGTTTTGAACTTCGTTGTATTGAGGTGAGTCTGTGAGGCACGCAGCCTTTTTGTGAACAGATTGATGACTTGACGACTCTCTTTGATAGACTCCAATCTGTCATGTTTGGAGCGTAAATTTTTTCTCGAGAGCGTAGCGTCCAAAATCGCTACATTTCTGTTCAAAACAGATATGACGTGATTTTAGGCGCTGCCCACATTTTCTAGGAACTTAGACAGATAAGGCTCGCTTCACGCTACGGTAAGCTTGCATTCATACGCTGCAGCGTAGTTATACGACGGCCACTTCTTCGCTCCAGTTTTAATTTCTGAACAGATCGCATCGCAGAACTCTCATAAGATAACATCGAATATCAATAGTAAAGGGTGAGACCGTCGTACCACAGTGCAGAGTATGAAAGCATACTAAATAGCTGCATGAATGCACTGAACACCCTCGCAAACATTTGCTTGTTTCAAACGGCGATTGATCAACGGTGTTTTGAGACGGGATCGAATAAAATAATAACGAACAGTAGTAAGCCGAAACAATTATAGTGAGCAAGGCGCACAGCTTTCAAAATGCATTCATTTTTTCTCATACTGAATAATTGTCCATCTATTATGTTTATTTCTTACGTATCCATATTGTACAGTAACGGGACTATAGCAGGTCGAAGAAAATAGTGGTGACATGCCTCACTGTGTGAGCCAACTTCATGCCAGAAATTTCAGGAAAATTCTGTGTCTCTGAAGAAAAAGCGCCACAGTAAAAAGAAGAGTGAGGAGAAGCTGAAGGAGGTTAGCTCGGTACGATGACGGGTTCATTCTTTTTGTGTGGATGTAATGGTGAAGATCGAATGATATGGTGCGTTATTCGCTTCCAGAATATTCAAAAGAAAACGGGGTCTACTTCTGCTCCTGGCTGTGATTTGAATGGAAGAACACTACTCGACGAGGTGCAAAAGAAGGTTGTCTGCACATTTTCAGATGTAGAAGTCCCTCTTTCGACTACACGTGTTCTTATTATAGGTGCGCACGGGTAAAGTGCCAGTTAATGAGCTGATGGGTCGTGGTTACGGCCAGGCTGGCACATTGAAGTCGCAGTCGAACGCCACCATTGGACGAACAATATTGCAACGCCTGGTTGGCAATAATGTTGATCCCGAGGCAGTATTCAACGCAGCTCTACGTCAGATGCCCCAAGTGCCGGGATTCCCATCAACAAGTGGGTTTTAGAAAATTTCAGTTGTGTCATGGTGAACCCTGTGAAGCTACCAGGCTGGCGTGGTGGTACAATGTAAGATCATTTCTAAGTTACTACACCACTACGTCCCGTGAGGAGGCGTGTGATACCTCAAAGACAGCAATAGGGAAAATTCGGAAGAATTGTGAAAAAGGTAGTAAATTGGAAATGGCCAAAGACCCGAGAAATAACATCCCCTTCTCGTTCTCGGTGAGCAGGACCTTTCCATCAAGAGTCGGATGGTCCGGACGAATTTTCCATTGGCATGTTGTCATGTAAGGTATGCGCAAAAACAAGCCTAGAAACAGTACAAAACTCAAAAGGCTTCCTATCGTTAACCGCAAACTAGCAAAGACAATAAGCAAGAAACAAAGAGAAGAAAAAGGAGAGGAAACCCTCGCAGCCCATGCCCGTAACGATTAGAAATCAAAAACATCCAATAATATAATCGGTTGTTACGAAAAAAGGCTGAGCCATGCCTGTTTACGAAAGCACGTCGCAATATGCAACCCTGCCACAGCTGCTTGGCCACCCACCGCAGAATCAGGAATCACGTCGGTAGGGGGCGGGATATGTCATCAACAGCTGTTAATCGCCAGCTGTCCCTATAGCTCGGGGGCGCGCTTTTCGGTCCTTTGTTTCCTGTGAATGGCTTCTTTTGGAGATTTCCCAATGAACACGTTACCCCTATCACTGTCTTCAAGAGCTTGTTTCGATGATGATTAGACACGTCACACTCTTGTTATACAATGAAATTCACGAAATGTAGAACCTTTTTCACGATATCAGTAACTAGGAAGATCAGGCGAAATAATCGACACGTGTTTAATCTTATAAGGCGTGAATCGCAGTACCCTCCGTGGTGATTTTTCCATTCGCCAGTCTGGTACAAATCCCAAACGTGCTGTTGTCAGAAATATATAATAGAAACAATAGTACATAGTTCTTTATTTCGCTGCAAGGGAATAGTTGAACAACGCATTCCGAGATAATTTTTCATCCCAAGTTCTTGCATAAATAGCGCCAGACACCCACTACAGTGGATTGCCCCCACCCCCCTCCAATTACATACCTAGTTAATAGCTCAGCCGTAAGTGCTCTCAATAATTCGATTGCTTGACATTCTCTTTTCCATTACGTTGCGTTCATACTCCTTGACGTCTGCCTTCATTTATGGAGAGCATCGCTGCAGGCGTCGCAGAGCATGAGAGCAGCTATAGTTGGTGGTTCAGTGGATCGATTTCCTACTATCCCTACTATATATAAAGCGCTAAGCCGTTTGTCCCTCCGTCTGTCACGAAATTAGGTATCATATGAAAAACGACCTGTGCAGATGGGGCCAAGTGTGGTATGGGTAGGGCATGGGACAGGAAGTAAAGGCCACACATGGACCAAATTAAGCTCCGCCCACGGGGGCGGGGCGTGCACTGGAATGTTTGGCTTTCAGCCCGAAACTGTTGATTACGTTCGAACGTGCAACTAACGTAGGGAGAAGATGGATTTAGGTCAGGGATGAGTTTCTGAAGGTCAGGAAAGAATGCAGGGCACAGTGGGCGGGGCATTTAAAGTGGTGGGCGGAGCTTGGACGTTACATGAAAAACGACCTGTGGAGATGGGGACAAATGCGGTATGGGTAGGGCATGGGACACTAAGTAAAGACCACACATGGACCAAGTTAAGCTCCGCCCATAATGGGCGGGGCCGTCGTGGAATGTTCAAAAATTGTTGATTGGGTTCGAATGTGCCCCAAACATAGGGAGAAGATGGATAAAGGTTAGGGATGAGTTTCTGAAGGTCAGGAAAGAATGCAGGGCACAGTGGGCGGAGCATTTAAAGTGGTGGGCGGAGCTTGGACGTTACATGAAAAACGACCTGTGGAGATGGGGACAAATGCGGTATGGGTAGGGTATGGGACACTGAGTAAAGACCACACATGGACCAAGTTAAGCTCCGCCCATAATGGGCGGGGCCGTCGTGGAATGTTCAAAAATTGTTGATTGGGTTCGAATGTGCCCCAAACATAGGGAGAAGATGGATCAAGGTCAGGGATGAGTTTCTGAAGGTCAGGAAAGAATGCAGGGCACAGTGGGCGGAGCATTTAAAGTGGTGGGCGGAGCTTGGACGTTACATGAAAAACGACCTGTGGAGATGGGGACAAATGCGGTATGGGTAGGGTATGGGACACTGAGTAAAGACCACACATGGACCAAGTTAAGCTCCGCCCACGGTGGGCTGGGTGTGCACTGAAATACTCTGTCCTCAAGAAAAAGAGCAATACAGGCCGACCTACTGACGCACATGGTGTTTCGCGCACAGTAGTGTGCGCCCGCCAACTGGTACTATATAATCGGCTAAGTGTGTCTGTTGGTGTGTGTGTGTTTGACCAGAAATTCATATCTCGCTTCGCAGCAAAGCTGGGATTCTTATTTTTTAAAGTGATAGGGGGTGGTAAGGGCACACAAGTGGTGAAGGAACGGAAGTGATAGCAGCTGATAAGGGCTGATAAGGAGCCTCGAAAGGCGAAAGTCGGGAAATTGATATCTCGCGACGCTGCAAAGCTGGGACTCTGATTTTCTAAAGTGATATGGGGCATGGTAAGAGGACATGAATGGTGAGGGAGCGGAAGTGATAGCGACTGATAAAGGCTGATAAGGAGCCTCGACGTGCAAATGGCGGCAAATTGATATCGGGTCGCAGTGAACTGTGACTCTGTTTTTTTTTAAGTGATATGGGGGGTAGTAAGGGGCATTGATGGTGATGGACCGAAAGTGATAGCAACTGATAAGGGCTGATAAGGAGCCTCGACGTGCGAATGGCGGGAAATTGATATCGGGTCGCAGTGAAGCTGGGACTCTGTTTTTTTAAAGTGATATGGGGGGTGGTAAGGGGCATCGATGGTGATGGACCGAAAGTGATAGCAACTGATAAGAGCTGATAAGGAGCCTCGACGTGCAAATGGCGGGAAATTGATATCGGGTCGCAGTGAACTGTGACTCTGTTTTTTTAAGTGATATGGGGGGTAGTAAGGCTGCGTTCATACCGAATTGAATGAGAGTTTTGGCGCATTCGCGTCATGCATGAGATACGTATCGATCAGAAAATGAGAGTATTGGCGCATCGGCGCATTGGCGTATCGGCGCATCGCGTCATGCATGAGATAGTATCGATCTAGAAAATGAGAGTATTGGCGCATCGGCGCATCGGCGCATTGGCGGATCGGCGTATCGGCGCATCCGCGATTTGAGAGAATTGGCGCATTCGCGTGTTTGATAACATACATATCGATCGAAAAAGTGAGAGTATTGGCGCATCGGCGCATTGGCGTATCGGCGCATCCGCGATTTGAGAGAATTGGCGCATTCGCGTGATGGATAGGATGCATATCGACTGAAAAATGAGAGTATTGGCGCATCCGCGATTTTGGATATTTGCCATAACAGAAAAAGTTCAAGAAATGAAAAGAGAAGAAAAAGAAATCAACCGCACGTTGGCATGTGCCGCGTTCAAAAGGGTGACGTGGCACGCCAATTCTCTCAAATCGCGGATGCGCCGATGCGCCAAAACTCTCATTCGATTTGGTATGAACGCAACCTAAGGGGCATTGATGGTGATGGACCGAAAGTGATAGCAACTGATAAGGGCTGATAAGGAGCCTCGACGTGCGAATGGCGGGAAATTGATATCGGGTCGCAGTGAAGCTGGGACTCTGTTTTTTTAAAGTGATATGGGGGATGGTAAGGGGCATCGATGGTGGTGGACCGAAAGTGATAGTAACTGATAAGGGCTGATAAGGAGCCTCGGAATGCGGATGGCGGGAAATTTATATCTCGCATCGCTGCAAAGATGGGATCCTGAATTTTACCTACCAGTTGGGCTGGCGCACACTACTGGCGCGTCACACATGGAAGCATGCAAAATGAGCTTGATCAATATCGACTGATGCGGAAGAGCGGGATTGACGGGAGGAATTTTGTTTCTTTTCCCGTTTGTGCGGATTACCTGTTTCTGGGAACCGTTTGAATGATTATACTGATCGATTGATGCGATCAGGCCCTATTAGCATGCTTCCATGTGTGACGCGCGCAGTAGTGTGCGCCCGCCCAACTGGTGAATGCGCTTTTACCAACCAACACTGATCCGCTGTTGCAAAGGCGCGATTCATTCGTCAACAATTGGTTACCTCAAACTTGGGTAATTAAACGAGGAAACTGTGTAGGAGACAGATACAAACGAAATTATCAGCACGCTGCGTGATAAGGATTACAAATGACTACAACAGTAAAAGAACATAGATAAGCTGCATTACTTAAGTAAATGAATGAAATATACCAAGAGGTATCAACCGAATTGATTGTGAGTTAGTGAAATTAAGTTAGACCAACCCAACTGAGAAAAGCGTTGGTACACAGTAAATGCAAGAGAAAGGTGACAGCCGTCAGCATTTGGAGGATTAAGCCAATCACGGTGTCAAAATAAGATTGAGTGTGGTAGACCTCAGATGAAGTTGAAGTACTGGTAATTTTTCTTGTCCCCTCCGAGACTTTTGTAGCGAGATGACTTGCTGATACGGCGCCGTGAGAGCGCTCATGCGCTGCAGTGTTGCGATACTTGCATCTAATATCACTGTCTAGCGAAAAATCCGAATAATTATGTGCTCGAAGTCGCATTTCATGTGAGTTGAGGATTTTCCATCGTAACAAAATGCCTAATCTGAGTCGTGAAGGTTTTTTTAAATGATGATTTGTTAGCTCTGGCATTAATAGGTGACGAGATACATTAGCGAAGGGTTAGCTAATGGGTACATCAGGCTGTCAATATTCAGCTCATCGTCCCGACTCAGGACCTCATTCAACCGTGTTCCGTCCGGAGCTGTTTAAGACAACAATGGAGGCATATGCAACAGCAGCGGCACAGTGCGGCTCGGATATTTTCAGTGGACTGCGTAGGTTTTTTTCACTCCCTGTATGTTTTTGTGTTGCACCAGGGATCTGAAAAGCACCGTACGTGATTTGCAATGTAAATGAGTTACAGTAGCGCTCGAAAGTATTCGGCCAAACACTTTTTTGTCCTAACTTTTTTCTACTTGACCAAATTTGACAAAATTTGGGTCAATTCAAGTCGGGGGGGACGCAACTTTGCGTCAAATTTTCATCGACGTCGAGCTTCTTCCCCTCCCTAGGCTTAGGCTAAAGCAGCTGAAACCTATGCTTTGACAGATGCTCTTTCATGTGGAAGGAGAGGATATCAATTTTAGCCTAAGCATAGGAAGGGAAAGGAGCTTCGACCTTGACGCAAAATTGCGTCTCCCCCCTGACTTGAATTGACCCCAAAATTTTGATATGTGTTGCCTGAACGAGTTGTTAACATTTCCTTCTACTTGAGTGCCACTTGACTCTTTTCATGGTTTTTTACACGAATTTACTACAAGACCACCGAAAAAAATAAAAAGACTTGGTCAAAAAAACGGTTTTGTTTACAAAAACAAAACGAGCAAGCCTTAGAAAACATCAATATATTGTAGAAAGACCACAACTTTTGATGACAGCGGCACAGGGGGACGGCATAGGGATGGCACTCCAAAAAAAATTGCATTTCAACCCGTAACTTACACCGTTGAGCGCCAAAGTAGCATGTTTAGTATGCAGTGTCTCCAAGTACAACATACTATAATTTCTCTTAGATCGGTCTAGTCACAAAAAAGTTACAAGTGAAAAACCCAAGTGAAAAACCATCTGGCCGAATACTTTTGAGCACTACTGTATGTAAATTTATTACTATTGTTTAATTTCTACTGTTCTCGCAGAGGCTCCAAGCATTTTAACAGCTTTTTTGTTGTCTTTCTAGTCTGGCGAGTGCCCTTATTTCTGCACATTTACATTTTTGTGGAAATCAAATGTTGCACGCTTTCTAGTCCTTTCACGAGTTTTACACGGGATCGATTAAAGATCTCATGTGTGATTCAACGATCCCTCTCGTGATGTTTTGAAGGTCCATGTGAATTCAAGCGGTTTTTCTAACATCGCTCTTTATTGTTTCATCTGCTGAAGGATCGTCTGCGATCAATAATAGTAATGGCCGGCACAGAGTTTCCCTGTACCTTTTAAATAAGGTGATCAACGCTGTGGTGTTTACCGTACTGAATTTGATCATTACCTTGTTTTCCACAAGGGGTCTTCAGAGGAGTATCTGTGAATACACGTAAGGAAGTGGTCATAAGTGGTTCATCGTTCCAAATTCCATTCCCTTTCTAGTCTTAGGCAACTCTACTGGTATTATTTTATTAAGTCGACATTTTTCCAACTCATTTCTTGTGTCTCTCACTGACTTCCGTGCTTCTTTCTGCTCCACCTGTCTTTTTACTTTTCTCTTCTATTTTTCCTTTTCCCTCCCTACGTGTTCCTCTTTGCTCCATCCTCCCCTGAAAGAGATGGCGGATCATGACTTGTTGTTGAATTTTAAATTGAAGCTGTCTTTATGGAAATATGGCATGGCAGTTCGAAGAGTATTCTCTGCCAGCGTGTACCATCTTTAGATACACGAACTGTTAGGCCGCTTCCATACTTTGCGCACCGACGCCGTCACGCGCGTGCCTGCGTCACGCGCGTGACGCAGGCACGCGCGTGACGCAGGCACGCGCGTGACGGCGTCGGTGCGCAAAGTATGGAAGCGGCCTTAGGCTTCAAATAGCAAAATTGCGTTAACTGCGGCCAACAGGGCCAGCGATTTTGTGAAGCGTGATCCTCTTGATAGATCCGCCTATACATTACATATTGTCAGTTGGCTGGCGCGTACTACTGCGCGCGACTCATGACGATGTTGTGCAAAATAGGCTCGATAAAAACCGACTGATGTTTATGACTACTGAAACACCTTTGTCGCACCACCACCACTTTCTTTCATTTGCAATCTCTGCAAAGTAAAAGAGATTTCCATCTCATTGCCATACAGATTGATATTCGCATCGATCGAACCCATTTTGCACAACATCGCCATGAGTCACGCGCAGTTGTGTGCGCAAGCCATCTGATTCTAATATAACAGAACACAGCGTCCAAGCAGAGACTGTCGATTCGCTGGAACTATGGACACTCTATAAACCACTGGTAAACTCCTAGTGGATTCTGGAACGCGTGGTCTTCTACAGTGAAAGATGAAGCGTTGCGCATGTCATCTACCAAGCAATTATAAGGTTTGATTGTGCAATTCAACGCTTCGGAAATGAAAGGTGGATGCTCACCTGATTCCGTGATTCAAACTGGAGATCACGCTTCACAGTGAATGAGTACCACCAATTTCTTTATTATCATGGTTAGTGTTGTTTACTGTCACAGTGGCTACACCTCTCACATGTGTTCGCATCTCGCCATGAGTGTTTCCACTGCGCTCGAGATATCCACCCCTAGAGGATATACCACAGCTTATTTCGTTTTGTTCTTTACGTTGGAACTTGCTATCACATACTTCAAATTTTCGATATTCGAATATTAGGGAATGATAGAGCAAACAAACCACTCAAACTCGGGAGAAACCGATGGGTATTGGAAAACCACTGTAAGGCTATGTTAGCATTATCACTGTATAAAGTGAAGTTTGCGGAAGGTATGCGCTTTCCCATCCTGGTTAGTGTGCGCCGAACAATTGCCACACATCACCTTAAAATCTTTATCATCGAGCGCTCATCTTCAGTATCCATATCAGGAATAACCGCTGACGTATGTAAAGAGTGTGCAAAACGCATTCATAGAAAAAAAATGGAATTTCAAAGGAGCCCGGGGCAGATGAGCGATCCGACTGTAGAATATGTTACGGCGATCAGGAAGCCACCTGCTGGGTGACACCACTATTCGAAATTTTAGATAGTTGAGCGGTCTATATGGGTCGATGGTGAATCCGTCATTAACAAAGTCTATTGAATCTCCGCGAACAGCTAGAACTACCATCATTTTAAAAACTATGCTTGAGCGGTCGATAATGTTATGTAAAACAAGACAGTAACAGATAAAACGGCCAGCCGCTATCATCTGTAATCACACGCAGTCAGGATCCACGTCTCACATCTCTTACACATATGATATTCAATAGATTCCTTTTAACAGAAAGAACGCAGATTCGTGACATTTGTTTCCTGACCCTACTTTGTCAGGTAATAAGCTTCGAACACCCACCGTCCACCATTTTCATGGCAGTAAGAGATGGCAACAGCCTTGATCAGGCATCATTATTTTCGATCACCCTCATTACGGTGCCCCTACCACCCCACATAACACCAATGGGTAAGAACCCTCCACGGTCACCCGAAAGGCTTGACGAATTAGGTGGCGTTCGTCTTTCGACACTTCTTATTGATGTTGATCAGTCATATCATTCTGGATCACTCACCATCAAAGTGCCCGCTCCAATCCTCAAGGAACGTTCAAGTGTCAAGGCCCTAGGGAAAAGCCAAACGGATTTTGCGACAACTGCTTCTGACACTCCTTATCAAGTCTTATCAGTCATTAGCTACTTGGATCATCCATCATTATGGTCCCCGTACCACTTTGTAGCACCCATAAATATCATTTTCGGCTGAAGTGGTCACTATCAATAGTTTAGATGGATTTGAGACCGGTTGTTTTGTGTTCGATAGCATCGACTGTTAGCTATTTGTCCATTGGCTGAGCATCTAACTCTTACCTCTTAGCGGTAGATCTGATCATAGTTATCGATGCTTATCGTTTTCGTAAATACTGGACTATTTGGAACTTTACATAGTCTGGCGGCCGATATCTAGTATTGTTGCTGGTACCGCTCGAGAAAATTAATCACTTTTGCTATCACGAATATATCGTATCTTGATCATCCATGTAAATAAATCGCAGTATTAAAGGTCATTCACTATCATTTGGGACTAGGCAGTGCTCGATACATCGGCAAATGATATCAGAACATTACTGAATTATGTTCTCACAATGGTACCGAGCATCACACGCTTTTACTATAGCAATGGTGTAGTAGTAGTAGGCGGTATGCCGGATTCGGTACCATTCACTTTCTAACGGCTATCATCAGCTCTTGTGAACCGTTATCTGTTTCCATGGATCATGATCAAGGTTCCCGTACCCTGCAATACATGTCAATGTGAATATTCCTCTGTCAGCGGGAAAAGCGAAGCGGATTTGGCAACATATGCCTTTTCACGCTCCTTATCGAAACATATCAACCGCATCGATTTGGATCACCCACCATTAATGTCCCGTTCCGTCCCTCGAAACACCTATGAGTGTCGACGCTCTGGAATCAATCCAGATGGCGGATTTAACGACATTCGTCTTTCGCCGCTTTTTATCGAATCTTATCAAGCGTTATTTCGGATCACCCATCATTGATGTCCCATCCCTCAAAGCACTCATGAGTGATGAGTGTTGGTGCTCTAGAATCAACGCGAAAAGCCGAACGGATTCAGCGACATTTGCGTTTAGATGCTTCTTATCACCACTTTTCAGTTTTTATCAGAGCCGGTACCCATCAATAGTGTCCCCGCGCCACCTCCAAATCATCTGCGAAAGTTAAGGTTCCAGCTTTGCTGCGACGTGAGATATGTATTTCGTGACTATCAAGCTATCGCACATTACTGCACGGAAAGGACGGTAGAATCATGTAATGTTGAAATAGCCGATATGGCCAACCAATACCAAGAAAGTCCATACGGGATAATCCCACACTATGTAAGCGCAGTACTGAGCGCTAGCTCAGCTGGTGTCATTTACATTTTGTGTTGTGTTTTTCATTGATTTGGATTCAGCTAATCAACTGTCATTCACATAAGTCATAGCAGCGACATAGATCACAATGTATAGTGCTCTGGGAATGTCGGCAGTCTTCTATCCCTCATCGCTTTGGGCATCCTCATTCTCTTACATTTCAACATACTACTGTCATCGCTCTTTTCTCGTTGATGCTCTACTGCTCAGCCACTGAAAGCATAAGTGTCGTCTCTGTTGCGGTCCTCAGCCTGATATTCCATACGGAACTATTCAATTTTAAGGTCGTGATGGACCGTACTGCCGTGATAGTCGCCAATGTGGACGTGGAGCATCGCTGTCTCCCGACTTTTTGTTGCCGTGGGTGAATTTCTCACCGATGTTTCCGTTAGACCGAAGCATGCCGTCAGCGGGGCATCGTCCTCCCCCGCCACCACCAGCGTCACATTCTCATCATGTTACTCATCCAAATCAATGTGGTATGTTAAAATTAAATAATATTTGGCTTTACCAATCCCCAATCCATTTGATTATCAGGCCATCCCCAACTCTTCAAAGGCAGCACCCAAGGTGTTGGACATCATGGTACTACGCCGCCATCTCGGCGAACGGTTTCACTTAGTTCATCAACGTACAGGCCGCCGAGTAGCTATCCTACGAGCAGGTCCAAGTGCGTACGAAGATTTAGATCTTTTTCGCTTGTGCACATATTTATGGATCCCTTTTCAGTACCAGTATGTCGTTGTATCAAAGTTCGAGTCAGCCGGTTGGTGTTGCGAGTAATCAAAAAACACGCAAGCCATATTTCATGCCGTATATGAGCCTTGAAGCTGTAACAAGAGGACTAGCAAATGGTGATCTTGTGAAGGTGTGCTGTTGAAAATTTTTATCTTACTATATTCGATGACTTATTCGGAGGGTGGATTCAATAAGACCACACAAATAAGTTTGCGGATGGAGGTGTTGATATGCTATTTTGTTGGATATGACCACAATGAATTTCTATCAGAGCTGAGTAATTTTCAAGAAACTTTGACTAGGTAGAAGTAAATTTTGTGGGTAACAGTGTAGGAAGGTGTTGGTTGAGCAAGCAGCAGGTACATCATGAAGGTAGAAATTTAACGTGAATCCGTGTAGGGAACCCAGGAAGCACTGCGTGCTATTACTTCCTAGCACTAGTGAACAGAAGCTGTTATGAGGCTATCCCATTTCTGCAAGGCACTTACTCCATACATATTCTTCGATCATACATTACGTAATGCACTCCAACGCAGTCTCGCAATAGATTCTGTGGCGCGCTCGAGCACATGGTTTATTGCGGAGCATGCGTTTCGTTAAGCGCGTTCGCAAAGTATGAATGCAGCCAAAAAGTGGGAGGCTTGCACGCAGACAGGTTGAATCTCGTGAAATTTATTGACTTTTTATTGAAAACTTACAATCTTTCCAGGGCTCGCTTTGTGTGAATCAGCGCAATTACGAAGAGTCGTACGTGGACAATCCTGATGGGGATGATCAACTGGATCTCCTTATTCTCGGCGTCCATGATCGCAACCGTGCATTACATGGTGATGTAGTGATTGTGCGCATTAAAGAGCGGATGAACTGGGTGGTGAGTTTCTTGCGGTAATTGTAATTCCAATGTATCAACTCTATCTGGGTTTGTTCAGATCCGTGAGAATCTCTACCAGGCATGGCGTGCTGGTCATTTAAATGTTTCTCGCGAGGATAATGGTCAGCCGATAACAATCCCACCTGTGGCAGCTCCGAAGTCGGATGATCTTGTTGAAGTTAGTGGGTAAACTGAAGTTTCGGTAGATTTCTGAAATACGTCATGTCGTCTAAATTAGTGTTTGCTGACCTGCTCTTAAGGCGTGTGAAGCCTTGAAGGTAAGGCTGCAGGTGGTGCTTTCTGTAGCATGAGTTTTCCTCTGGCGTTGCACGCACGCGATATCTTTTTGCAGTCAATCAGCTGCTTTTGTAGTATCAGTCAGTTCTCATCCTAACTTTCAAGGTCTCCATCGGAGGGCTGGCTGATCCACATATAAGGAAGGCGAATTTGAATCTCACGATTCCTCCGAATAAAGATCGAAAATATACTCGACAGGCAATGGTCATCATTGGAGCTCAGGTGTGTGTCTCTGTGCACTCTTTGCATTGCACTTAAACTAAAATTTTGATGCCAGCTATTCCAAGACGCCAACGCGATATAGGTCAGGCGCTGTTCAGAGTTTGCTAATGAGACGATTGGACGAAGAAGAAAAGATACATAGCGATTAGGCGATCAGGCAGCCGGGCGGCAAGGGGAAGATTATATCGATCAGGCGACCCGGCGAACAAATAAAATACGTATCGATTGGATGGTTAGGCGATCGGGCAGAAAGCATAAGATGCGTATCGATCTTGTCATATGTAATCGGTGAAGTTGTCTGTTGGTGTGTGTTAGACCGAAAATCCACCTTTCGTTGCAGCAAAGATAGGTTCCTGAATTTTACATAGCAGCAGCGCAACACATGGGTGTGACCCTTTCTGATAATACCTGGTAGTGTTTGATTAGGAGCGTTATAAGGTATCGTGTTATCATAGGTGTTACGCTTTTCGGGTTGAGGATAGGATATAGGCTGATGTTATATGCGCTGGAAAATGGACAGCAACGGTGGATTATCCAAGGTAATAGCGGTTGGTAATGGCTGATAAGGAATGATATGGAGCAAGTGCATCGGATCGTAAACCATTCGATGTAATGGTGTGACGCTGGCACTTATAAGTGTTACGTATAGTGGTACGGACACATTAGCAACGGTGTGGAATGCACTACTACTCACTACCGCAAATACGACCGTTGCACCCAAGTGCTGATTGATTTGTGGATCAGCGAACTTCGTCCTGATCTATTACTAGTTGCCATAGAAGGGGATCGACTGCTAATCTAGAATTCCAAAAAGTGGTGTGTTAAGCTATTGGAAGGTCTGAATTATCAATTTTTTATAATGCTTATGCCCTAAATGCTTAGCAAGTGAACATACCTTGTACTTTGATATTAGTAGCAGCGCAATGTTTGAACCACTAAACTGCGTCAACTGAACAATAGTGACAGATGTTAATGAAGTTACCAGCTGGGCAAACTCTACTGCGCTTATCAAAAAGTAAAATTATGTGACATGGACTACTTCGATATCGGTAGGTTAATATCTACCACATACATTACAGAGTTCTACCGTGTTGTTCGCGCAGTACTGTGTGATAGCCCGTTTGTTAGGTAGATAGTTCGCCTAATCCCCTGATCGATTTGTTTCCCATTTATTTTGCCTCATTTTCGAATAGTCATCCAATCGCCTAATCGCATAATGCGCATGTGGGCCACGCGGAAAAAGCGTCCCTGAGCTGTGTCGGAGGCGGTTTTTAGCTCCAGCCGGCTTTCTTATCCCTGCCCGCCTCCTAGGGTTGAATTGCCGAAGAATAACTGAGGTGTTGAGTAATGAGCATGATCGCAGAGTGATACTTATCAGACCTTTCAGAGCCATATTGATCGAAATGACGTGGTGTTTGATGTGTAAGCTTTCGTGGTGAAAACGTCCACCGATCAGAATGAAAGATTGCAATGAATCATGCAACGGAATTACCCCCACCACTGCCTTTAAGGGAATCACGCTTGGAGAAATGCGTTCCTCTGTACATATTTATACTGTAGTTGTTTAATAAAAGCCGTGTGAAAGTTTCGTGTGAGACAGTGAGAATCCGGCTAAGGTACAGCTGCTCACTGTGGCGTACAAGAAGGGGATGGGGGGCTCAGAGTAAGTGCCCGTCCCGTCGCCCTCCGCGGTCGGTCACTCATGTGGGAACAGGAAGGTACGTAGACAGACCCTCCGTCTCTAGCGGTGGCGGCGACGGGGCGAGGCACTCACTCTGAGCCCCCCTTTCCCGACACCGGACCCTAGGAGGTAGAGCAGCACGGGCATAAAGCAGACGTTCACCTAGGTGACCATCGATGGAGTCGAGTGAAAGGGTGGAGTCTTTGGGGTTGTTGACTATGGAGTCATGACGAAAAGTGGTTTCAACGGTGAATCCGAGTGGCATCTCATTGATATCCACTTGAAGACAGTTCAGTTACTTGTGCTTGGGTACAGTCGATGAGATCATTTACACAAACTACTAGTGCACTTTGTGTAAAAATAGAGGCAGAGTGAATGATTTCATAGAAGGCGCTCCACGCTCAGCAATCCGTGCATTGAATGCACATTGAGGGTCAAAGACCTATCAGTTGTTAGCTGCGGGACCTGCTCTTTCCCTTATTCAGTTTCAACCTTCTTCTTTTAGCTCGAGATAGCTCGTCGGGAGGCCTTGTCGGCACAAGGTGCCGCAACCGTGCCCGTCACTCATCCTAGCCTTCCTCCTGCAGATGTCCAGGTAGAATTAAAATATTGCTTTTGGATCTATAGTTATTTGCGGATGAACGCTTTATAGAAAACCATTGATTCGCTATCGATTGGTCGTATGGGTGACTTTAGCGCGTCAACAAGCGCTCACCTGGCGAGGAAACTCCCCGGTGTTCCAAAACGAACCCAGATCGTGTCAAGTGGAAAAAGGGCTGCGTATCGAACGCTATCCGAGATGCCTGACGAAGACTGGGGAGTGCCGGATGTGTGTCTACAGAAGACTGCAGAGGTACTACGATTGCAACTCACGTGGTTTGAGTACACAGATGGGACCAAGCTACTTCTTCTTACTCAGATATAATGATTTTTCAGGTGATGTATATAATGGAAATGAAAAACTGTCGTGCAGCAATGGGTCAGCTGAAGGTGATGACTGACGGAAATCGCAACTGGGCGCTTTTCTCACCCACAGACTCACGAATGCCGCGAATGATGATACCGGCTGATCAATTGCCCTCAGGATTCTTTGAAAGGCCTCAGGTGAGAGAGTTGAGGGGTGAGCTTGTTAATAGCTTTCGCACTGAAAATGGAGTTCTCCCTCCAAAAGTTTAGTCATTGACGACCTTTTCGAAGGCAATTTTATTGCTCAGATGACGATGTATTGCGGTTTTAAAGACGGATCTAAGTGAATGTATCTAAGTTATTTAGGATTTCGCAAAATTTATCTTTGTCGCAAGAATGGTGGAATGGCAAGCAACGGCGCAGTTTGCACGCGGAAAGTTGGAACGCACGCTCGGTGTGGCAGGAGATGTAGAGGTGAATGAAGTTCCTAATCTTTACCAGATTTTTCTATAACCAGGTGAGCTTCGCGATCTACATCGCGTTACGGGGTACCGGTGCGAAGCGGGCGGCGGGCAAAATGATATGAAAGAAATTTCACAGCAATGTGGTTTGGCGGCAATCAATAGATTTTACATTTGTGCTGAGGGGTAGTCCATTAACAGCCTCCACTACAAAGGCCCATCATAGCAATACAGTAGGCATCGGTATGCATGAAATAAGCGCTACAGAATGTAAGCCTCTGCAATTGTGTCCATCCACTGGTGTGATCCATCATTTTGCCCGGCCCTTCGTACGAAAACCGACAATTACGACCCATGGCACATGATGCTGCAGTATTTCAACTTCTGCGACTGTAATCATTCAATGGGATCCCATTGCCTATTTTAAGCTCTTTGCTCAGGGATCAATGATTTCGATCGATGTCAGCCAATAGCACTTAATTGAAGTTCTGCAACGGCGCCACCCAATGGCGTGGCTCGCTGTTCATTTTCCAGAACTTCATGTTCCATGAGGGTATTCACTCAGCGGTATGGTGCATAATCCGTTTCCAGCCTTCCGCACAAAAACCGATGTTTTCAACCAATATTCTGATGACCCCGTCTACCGTAATCAGTTGACATTATTTTTGTTACTCTGGCAGCTTCGAATTACATCAGCTTTCTCCGGCACTGTAGACTGCTCTGGAGCGGTGTAACATTTCTTGTGAGTGAGCATGATATTGTTGATTGCACGTTCCGCCCATTGTAGGCGGACCTCCACCTACCTCAAGAACGTGCAACACCACCTAGACATCGCTGATCTCCATCAGTTTTTTTCGCAGTATCTGGGCTGCTCCTGAGGCAACTTATAAACGCTCATAATAAACACCACCTACGTGGAGCGTGTACGCCAACTAAAGGCGGGTATTCTTCATCTGCTACATACACCCTTAACTCATTTTGGTCTACCTTTTCCCGACTCCTGGGCTTTGTTGGAAGGAGTTACAGCAAATGATAGAGTTTTGTATCTAAACGCCGAACACTTGAACGCACGCCCCGCCCACAGTGAGGGAGTCTGACATGGTCCATATGCTACCTGTTCATCTCTTAGCAAGATCCACTCAACTCTGACTTGATCTGACTTTGTTCTTCAGGTAGTGCTGAGTTTTTAGGGCACAGACACAACATGATAGACACACCAAACTCCTGATTTATACATAGTTTGTGATTCTTCATTTGCTACATACACCCTCACTCATTTTGGCCCACCTTATCCTAACTCCTGGGCTCTTTTGGAAGGAATAGAAATTTGCATCCAAACACCGAACATTTTAGAGCATGCCCCGTCCTCAGTGTCCACAGTGGGCGGAGTCTGACATGGTTCAGTATAGTAGTGTGTAGTAAAGACACCTCCTGCACAAACACCAACATTTTCAATCACTATCGATCGGTGATGTATGGTGTTGTAGTATTTCAACTTTTATGAGGGCACTTAATCAATACTATGGTCCATAAGGCCGCTTTCATACTTTGCAAACCGACGCCTTTACCGGCGGCGACAGCTTCAATTTGACGCCGTCACCTGCGTCGATTTGACGCCGTCACCGCCGTTGACGGCGTCAAACCCACGCAACGATTTGCCCGCCGCCGGCGACGGCGTCCATAGATAATGCGCAGCGTTTGCATTCTCGACCCATTCACACTACAGTATAGTGACTGTGCCGCTTCGAATCTTGGCGCTGTGCCAATATGGTGATCGTGGCCACTTCGTGTATTGGCGCAGTGCCAGGATTCGAAGCGGCCACAATCACCACACTGTAGTGTGATTGGGTCAAGAATTTTGCAAACGCTGTGCATTATCTATGGACGTCGTCGCCGGCGGCGGGCAAATGGTAAATGGTTGCATGAGTTCGACGCCGTCACCACCGGTGACGTGACGGCGTCGGTGCGCAAAGTATGAAAGCGGCCTAAGCCGTTTCCAGCCTTCGGCACAAACACTGATATTTTCAATCAACACCGTAGCGATGGCTCCGCCTAACGTGGTCATTCGACATTATTTATGCTACTTGAGCTTTTACACATTACTTCTGTTTTTACCCGGTTCCTAGATCGCTCTGGAGAAGAATTATAATGTTTCATGAGTGAATACGATTTCGGCTGCTACCTCCGCCCACAGTGGACGGGTCGCCACTCCCTTCAGATATACTGAACACAGCTCAGATCTCGCTGACCTCCACCGGTTTTTCCTCAGTCTCTACACTGTCCTGGAGCCGGGTGTATATCGTTTGGCGCGGCCCTTGCAGCTAATTTGCCAATGGGGCGCATGGGCCGTCTGGACTCTCTCAGATTTACCTAAGCCGTTTTAGAGCAGGAGCTTTGACATTGCCCCATTGGCAAATTAGCTCTAAGGAGCCGCGCCAAACGACCGTCTCCCTCCTAGAGCCGCGTAATGAACGTTTTTGGTTAGCACCGCCCACTTGGAGCGCGCGCCGCCCATTGAAGGAGGGTTTCCCCCAACTGCTACATATACCCAGATCTCATCTTGGTCCACCTTTTCCCGATGTCGGGGCAATTTTGAGACGATCTACAGAATGTTGGCACTGGTCGTAAGACAATGCAGCGCACGCCCCGCGGAGTCTCTGTGCGCTCTGAGCATCTTGGACCATGCCAAACCCAAGCCAAACCTGACCTGACCTCCCCCACTCGTTTTTCTGGTAGAACCAAGAAGCGAGCGGACGGACACACAACAGTACAAACACCAAACTCCTGCTTTTTATATAGAGTATGAGGTTGAAGCTACAGGATTCCAACTTCTTGGGCACTCACTCAATGGCATGGTTGAGATGCCGTTATCAGCCTTCCGCTAAAAAACCAATATTTTCAACCAATATCCCAGCTCAGGCTCCGTCTATCCTTCTAATTTGGTATATTTTTGTCACGGTTAAACACTGCTCGGCTTCTACTCGGTCCCCAGACCGCTATGTAGAGGAACTGTAATTCTCATGAATGACAAAAACGCGACTTGATCGAATCACGAACACGACTTCATCTATTGCATGCTCCGCTCTTGAAGGCGGGTCCCTCTTACCTGCGACAAACACCACAAACTCGCCTTCACCGCCTTCCCTTTTTGAGGACATCCGGGCTCTTTTGAAACGACTTATAGAATTCTCCACATCACCCGATTTTTTTGACGCATGTCCCCTTTAAGTGAACGGAGGATCTTCTTATGGTTCACATGCGCTCTTGACATCTCCTAATACCATGATTCACCCAACCCAAAGTTGACCCAACTCTCCTGCTTGTTTCTCAGAGTTTTCAAGTTTCGGGTGGACAGACAGACAATATAACAGATAAACACATTTCCTGGTTAATATATAGGTCTTGATGAAAGGTTATGGTTTGTAGGGTGCTCTGTAGCCAAGTTATAAAGGTAATCGTGGTGAACACCGTCTATTTGGAGCACGCTCCGCCCACTGAAGGCGGGCCTCCCTTAACTTCACAGATACAAACTCCATCACCTCGCCCTCACCCAAGTTTTCACGACGTTCGGATTCTTTTGGAACGATATATAGGATCTTTCTACTAATCCTTAGGCACAAAATGCGCCCCAATTTGCAGAGTTACCCCTCAAAGTTCCCTCCGAGATACCTAGCCACACAGCGTTTCGTTAGATGTCCCTCACTGCAAAGGCACCAATTTTGCCCCCAAACACCGAACATTTTGACCGCAAACCCCACCCACAGTAGGCGTAGTACCACACAGTCCATATGCACATTGCAAACTTCTACAATGCCCTACCTGTCCTACACTTGACCTGAGTTCCCCGCTTGTTTTTCAGGCGGTACTGAATTTCAGACAGGCAGACATACAAATGATAGACACACCAAACTCCTGGTTTATAAATAGGGTATGATAGCATCTGATGACGATGTGCTGAATACATCCTAGACCTCGCTCCGCGTTCTGGAGGTGGCACCACTAAACTCGACTTTACCCACTTTTTCGACGTTCCAGCAAATTTGAGACGAATTATAAAATTTCACACCCAAACACCGACCACTTTGACGCAAGCCCCGTCCACAGTAGGCGGAGTCCTACATTGCACATGTGCGCTCAGTACATCTTGCACCATGCCTCAACCAACCTAAACTTCCTGACCTGCCAGCTTGCCTTTCTGGCAAAACTGAGAATCGAGCACATACGTACAACCAAACTCACCAAACTCCTGGTTTATAAACAGGGTATGTCTCATCTTGGTCCACCATCTCCCGATGTCCGGGCAATTTTGATACGAATTATAGAATTTTGGCATTGACATGAGGACAATGCAGCGAACGTCCCGTCCACTGTAGGCGGAGTCTCACATTGTACATGTCCGCTCTGTACATCTTGGACCATGACCACCCAACCCCAACATGACCTCACCTCCCCCACTTGTCTTCATGGTAAAACCGAGAATCGAGCGGGCAGACAAACAAACACGCACAAACAAATACACCAAACTCCTGGTTTATATATAGGGTATGACCGATCGGTGACACATGTTGTTGTAAAATTTCAATTATTATGAGGGAACTTAATCAATAGTGTGGTCCATAAGCCGTTTCCAGCCTTCTGCACAAAAACCGATATTTTCAATCAATATCGATCGGTGACACATGTTGTTGTAAAATTTCAATTATTATGAGGGAACTTAATCAATAGTATGGTCAGTAAGCCTTTTCCAGCCTTCTCCACAAAAACCGATATTTTCAATCAATATCGATCGGTGTTGCATGATGTTGTAGAGTTTTAATTTCTATGAAGGCACTCAATCAGTAGTATGGTCCATGAGCCGTTTCCAGCCCTCTGCACAAAAACCGATATTTTCAATCAATATTGATCGGTGATGCATGATGTTATAGAATTTCAACTTTTATGAGGGCACTAAATCAATAGTATGGTCCATTGGCCGTTTCCTGTCTTCTGCACAAAAATCGATATTTTCAATCAATATTGACCGGTGATGCACGTTGTTATAGAATTTCAACTTTTATGAGGGCACTAAATCAATAGTATGGTCAGTAAGCCTTTTCCAGCCTTCTCCACAAAAACCGATAATTTCAATCAATATTGATGCATTCTATCGCCCGCCCCGCTCACAGAGGGCGGAGTCCGACAAAGTCTATGTGCGCTCTGTACATTTCCTACCATTCCCCACCCAACTCACACATGAGCCGACCTTTCCCACTAATTTCGGAAGATATGTCGAGTGTCGAGTACCTCAAACTTGGGTAACTAAGCCGGACAGACACACAAACATCATGACAAACAAACACACCAAACTCCTGGTTTATATATAGGGTATGATTATGAGGGAACTTAATCAATAGTATGGTTCATAAGCCGTTTCCAACCTTCTGCACAAAAACCGATATTTTCAATCAATATCGATCGGTGACACATGTTGTTGTAAAATTTCAATTATTATGAGGGAACTTAATCAATAGTATGGTCCATAAGCCGTTTCCAGCCTTCTGCACAAAAACCGATATTTTCAATCAATATCGATCGGTGCTGCAGATGTTGCGAAATTTTAACTTCTATGAGGGCACTTAATGAGTAATATGGTCCATAAGCCGTTTCCAACCTTCTGCACAAAAACCGATATCTTCAATCGATATCGATCGGTGACACATGTTGTTGTAAAATTTCAATTATCATGAGGGAACTTAATCAATAGTATGGTCCATAAGCCGTTTCCAGCCTTCTGCACAAAAACCGATATTTTTAATCAATATTGATCGGTGATGCATGATGTTGTAGAATTTCAACCTCTATGAGGGCACTTAATCAATAGTATGGTCCATAAGCTGTTTCCAGCCATCTGCACAAAAACCGATATCTTCAATCAATATCGATCGGTGATGCGTGTGTTGCAGAATTTCAACTTTCATGAGTGCATCTCCTACCATTCCCCACCCAACCCATACTTGACCCGACCTTTCCCGCTGATGAGCCGACCTTCCGTTGGATCGGGCACATGAGCCGTTTCCAGCCTTCTGCACAAAAACCGATATTTTCAATCAATATCGATCGGTGCTGCAGATGTTGCGAAATTTTCACTTCTATGAGGGCACTTAATCAGTAATATGGACTATGAACCGTTTCAGCCTTCTGCACAAAAACCGATATTTTCAATCAATATCGATCGGTGCTGCAGATGTTGCGAAATTTTAACTTCTATGAGGGCACTTAATGAGTAATATGGACCATGAGCCGTTTCCAACCTTCTGCACAAAAACCGATATCTTCAATCGATATCGATCGGTGACACATGTTGTTGTAAAATTTCAATTATTATGAGGAACTTAATCAATAGTATGGTCCATGAGCCGTTTCTAGCCTTCTCCACAAAAACCGATATTTTCAATCAATATCGATCGGTGATGCATGATGTTATAGAATCTTAACTTCTATGACGGCACTCACTCAGTATTATGGTCCATAAGCCGTTTCCAACCTTCTGCACAAAAACCGATACTTTCAATCAATATTGATCGGTGATGCATGATGTAGAATTTCAACCTCTATGAGGGCACTTAATCAATAGTATGGTCCATAAGCCGTTTCCAGCCCTCTGCACAAAAACCGATATTTTCAATCAATATTGATCGGTGATGCATGATGTTATAGAATTTCAACTTTTATGAGGGCACTAAATCAATAGTATGGTCCATTGGCCGTTTCCTGTCTTCTGCACAAAAATCGATATTTTCAATCAATATTGACCGGTGATGCATGTTGTTATAGAATTTCAACTTTTATGAGGGCACTAAATCAATAGTATGGTCAGTAAGCCTTTTCCAGCCTTCTCCACAAAAACCGATATTTTCAATCAATATCGATCGGTGATGCATGATGTTATAGAATCTTAACTTCTATGACGGCACTCGCTCAGTATTATGGTCCATAAGCCGTTTCCAGCCCTCTGCACAAAAACCGATATTTTCAATCAATATTGATCGGTGATGCATGATGTTATAGAATTTCAACTTTTATGAGGGCACTAAATCAATAGTATGGTCCATAAGCCGTTTCCAGCCTTCTGCACAAAAACCGATATTTTTAATCAATATCGATCGGTGATGCATGATGTTGTAGAATTTCAACCTCTATGAGGGCACTCAATCAATAGTATGGTCCATAAGCCGTTTCCAGCCATCTGCACAAAAACCGATATCTTCAATCAATATCGATCGGTGATGCGTGTGTTGCAGAATTTCAACTTTCATGAGTGCATCTCCTACCATTCCCCACCCAACCCATACTTCACCCGACCTTTCCCGCTGATGACCGACCTTCCGTTGGATCGGGTACATGAGCGGTTTCCAGCCTTCTGCACAAAGCCGATATTTTCGATCAATATCGATCGATTCAATCGATATCGACAAAGTCGATGTGCGTTCTGTACATCCCCCTTTACGCCTCACCCAGCCAGCACTTGGCTCGACCTTTCCTGCCAACTTCTGAGGGTCTGTATAGTGAGTGTCTCGTACCTCAAACTTGGGTAATTGAACCGGACACACACACACACACACACACACACACGCAAACGGACAAACCAAACTCCTGGTTTATATATAGGGTATGATGGTTCGGCAAGTAGAAGCTCCAGCCATAACATGCACTGGTGCGTAATCGCTTTGCAACTTTTGTTTGGATGATGTACGGTAGCGCACGCACGATACGGCTATTCAGTCGAATACGAATATGGTCTATGTGTATAGCACAGTCGTCACGGTCGTTACTGGGGATGCTCTAGCGCGTTTTCGCTTTTCGTTCATGGTGGGAACCGGGGCATTTACGCCTCCCGATGAGTGCCCCGAGCATAGCGTGGTGTTTTTATCGCCGTCGATAATAAGCTCATTCTAAGCGCAAGAGCGGCAAGGTTTTATGAAATACAAATTTATTATCATCCTGACCTGTTCAAGATTTCGAAATGGTAGTTCGGAATGAGATGATTGCGGAGTATTTGAAGCTTATAGCAATTTTTATTTCAGTCAAAATTGAACTTTTAGGCTGAAACTGAAGGCCTGCTATTTGCCAATAATTTCGATACACGTGAATTCTCTGTATCTGTGATGCACTGCCTTCCGATTTTTGAGACGAAACAGTGGTGCATAGATGAGGTAATGGACTCCTTCATATCCAATGACCGTTGAAAATCACATTTCTGTAACGTTTAGTGGAGATTGTAGCGATCATCTAGTTTCTGAAGTATTTCGCCTACAGCGCCCAATCTGAATAAATTGACACCACAACCACTGGTGGCAGTAAGGTTGTCCATCGTTGCTCAGCACTGCTTGGTTTATAAAGGCGAATTTTCGATTTTATGAAGGTGATCTAGTGGATGTCATTTTCAGAAAGAATTCAAATATCGCCGTGATCTCCGTGAGAATGTTATCTTCACCATTAGCGCAAGGAATGCACATGAATTAGATGATGCGCTGTCTATAGAAGAAATTGGTGATTGCGATGGGAATGGAACACCAGGTTTCGAGGTAAGTCCGTAGAGCTGTTTTGCTACGTACGTCTACTCGTTTCCTACGATCAACTCGTTTCCATCTGCACTTCACTCTAGGTTGGTGTCCACATAGCGGATGTTTCACACTTTGTGTTTGAGAACACTGAGCTGGATACATGGGCTGCAAATAGAGCTTGCGCTGTGAATCTCGTGCATAAGGTTTGTTGGCTTACCGCACTATAAGTTGCTTGTTTAATAAACCAAATAAATACTTTGTTTTCGAAGAAATTCTTTCTAATTCTGACAATCGCCTTTCTTTTTAGACAATTCCGATGCTGCCACGAGTGCTCACCAATGACATGTGCAGTTTGATTCCTGGCAAAGATCGGCTTGCGATGTCAGTGATGTGGAAGATGGACAAGAATGGTACTGTTATGGAAGAGTGGTTCGGCAGAACAATCATTCGATCGCGTGTTCACCTTGGCTATGACCATGTACAGGTATGTTAAAGATGGTATTCGAATGTTGTGTGCAACCACTGTACTGTATATAAGCTTCTTGGGGTTATTCCAAAGAAAGCCTGTTGAGGAATTTCTTTTTCATCGAAGTGGCGAGATCTTTCCACGAATCTTGGGACAACATGATCCATTGGGTCCGAGATGCCTCCAATGCACATCAGTAGCTCTCAAAGGTCTATGGGATGGCGATTAGCGCTGACTGGCCTCGGTGCGGTATGCGCCATGCATGAGGATTTCATCCACATCAGTAATCCTTACTCTTATCCGGTCCGTATAGTGGCTCGCCAATACCAGTTTACGTTCTTGTGATCGTCTCAAGAAATGAAGAAACCCATACAGCTGACTTGTCGTTTTCATCCACACTGGTACCCGTCGATAAATACCGCTTTCCACGGCTAATCGGTGAATTTCGGAGGTATCTCTGTCCGCTGACCAACGAAAGACTGGGGGGTCCCTGTATGTCCTCTGAGATTTTCAAGTGAAGATTAAATCAAATATTGGTTTTGGGATCTGAACTCCAGTTAATCTGTTCTATCACATTCCCCTATTCACTCTGGAACCTCAGCCTTGGGAATTCCGTTTCTCACTGCCCACCACCACGATTACCCTACCCCCTTCCCAACGGACCAAATATTAGGTTGATTCATAATAAATCGGACGAATTGACCAATTTTAATCATTGTCGTACAACTTTTTTACGACAACAGGGATTCACTTGAAATATACTCCATCTTTATCGATGACCTTCTGCCACGGTATAGGCAGATCATGGATGCCCTTGCTCCAGAAGGCCGGAAGCTGGAGCTCGAAGAAGTTGCCGAGTGCCGCCTTGACCTCGTCGCGAGTTTTGAAGTCTTGGCCGTCCAGGTGGCGTTGGCTGTGGGAGAAAAGGTGGAAATCTGAAGGGGCCAGGTCTGGGGAGTACGGTGGGTATAGAAGTACGGTCCAACTGTACGACAGCAGCTCGGCCTTGGTCGATCTTGCGAAGTGCGGTCTGTGGAAGTAGACACGTTGTCGTGCTGGAAGTAGACATGTGACCGCCGCCGTAGCGAACTTTGGACATTGGCCTTCAATTCTCGTAATTGACGAACGTAGACGTCGGCGGATACTGTGGTACCTTCATCGAGCAGCTCCCAGTACTCTACGCCGTGTACGCTCCACCAACCGCGGTTTTCGTCTTCGATGGAATAGTCGCCTGACGCAAACTTCGAATGCTACAACTACAGTGTACTTCTGCCGGGGGCATGCTCCTTGTGAACTTCTATCAGACGTCTGCCGATATCCGCGGGTTCCTGGCCAGATAGCGATATAAATAGTATGACGTTGCGGATGTGGTCTGTGGACGGCTTGAAATCGTGCGGCATTGTGGCGGAATGAATTTACTTTGGAGTGATTATTTTTTTCATACTCATTCCAACGGTATCTCGCGCATCCATTTTCGTTAATTCGTTACTGAGTTATGATCTCTAGAAATCATCACTACCATTTGTCCGATTTATTATGAATCAACCTAATACCACCCCCTGTCGAGGAGTCCTCGACAACTTGACTCTGGTCGTGGTAGGGTCCTTTTCACGTTTTTACGTGTATGTCAGCTTGCGACATAAAACGTGAAGTCGCGTCTTCCCTACCCTTTCCCACCCTCCCTCCGCGCCCACACTGACCCGGTTCTTGTATTTTTTTATAAGTTAGATGTAATTTGTTAGGAGTCGGTGGGGATTTCTGAGAGCTCCTTTTTTGTCTCTCGTAGCATTTCTTTTTCTGCAGGGCTTCATCGAGGATCCAGAGAAGGCACTGGTGGAGGATGACTATCCAAAGATCCATGACGGTGCTTCACTGACGGATATTCGAAGGAAGGTGATGACCTTTTAGTCTTCTCCTTGTTTTCTTATGTCCGATGCTTTTGATTCGAAATAGCGAATTGGTGCTACTGGGTCCTGCTGTTTGAAGTCGACCCATTTCAGTTACCTTAGTGACCTCCGTTCGTAAACAGTAGGATCTTCTGCCTACCTGATTAAGAGCCCTTTAACCCATAGTGAAAAACTGAAACAAAGTGACCCGCGAGCCTCGCAGGTCTTAAGGACTTTATTTATTTTTTTGATCAGCGGATTTCTTCCAGGTAATGCAACTGCATATGCTTGCACGTCGTTTACGATCGATTCGAGTGAAAAACGGAGCGCTGCGTATCGAGCAGCCGAAATTGGTGTTTTCACTTAATGCGGAAACGAAATTGCCCTATTCTGTGAAGGCTGAAGAGGTTAGTTTTTTGTCTCATAAAAATAGAATTACAAAGGTGTTCACTGCATGGGGTCGTTTGGGAAAGGTCACGTCTTTTCCAGCCTCAAGATTCGCACAAGTTGGTCAAGGAGTTCATACTGTTGGCGAACATCGCTGTAGCAACGAAGATAGAAGCGCACTTCCCGAAAACGGCTTTCCTGCGTCGTCATTCTCCGCCAAAGCAGAAGGTGCTACGAGAAGTGGTGAGTGAAGAGATCACCTAGAGCATTT
Source organism: Trichostrongylus colubriformis (assembly GCA_963978905.1). Taxonomy (NCBI): domain Eukaryota; kingdom Metazoa; phylum Nematoda; class Chromadorea; order Rhabditida; family Trichostrongylidae; genus Trichostrongylus; species Trichostrongylus colubriformis. The sequence continues at coordinate 813,210 of OZ022257.1, forward strand.
GGACGTTTGAATGTTGTATATTATGATCACTACTAAATATAATCCTAGTCTGTCTGTCTGTCTGTCTGTCCGTCTGTCCGTCTGTCACGAAATTCATATCTCGCGTCGCAGTAGAGCTGGGACTTTGCATTTTTGAAGTGATATAAGGGGTAGTAAGGGAACATCAGTGGTGAGGGAACGGAAGCGATAGCAACTGGTAAGGGCTGATAAGGAGCCTTAAGGTGAAATGATGGGAAGTACATATCTCGCATCGACGCAAAGCTGGGCGCCTGAATTTTTGAAGTGATATAGGAGGTAGTAAGGGGACATCAATGGTGAGGAATCGGAAGTGATAGCAACTGATAAGGGCTGATAAGGAGCCTCGGAAGGCGAATGGGGGGAAAATCATATCTCGCGTCGCAGCAAAGCTGGGACACTGAATTTTTAAAGTGATATAGGGGGTAGTAAGGGGACATCAACGGTGAGGGAACGGAAGTGATAGCAACTGATAAGGGCTGATAAGGAGCCTCGGAAGGCGAATGGGGGGAAAATCATGTCTCGCGTCACAGCAAAGTTGGGACCCTGGATTTTTAAAGTGATATGGGGGGTAGTAAGGGGACATCAATGGTGAGGAATCGGAAGTGTTAGCAACTGATAAGGGCTGTTAAGGAGCCTCGGAAGGCGAATGGGGGGAAAATCATATCTCGCGTCGCAGCAAAGCTGGGACACTGAATTTTTAAAGTGATATAGGAGGTAGTAAGGGGACATCAATGGTGAGGAATCGGAAGTGATAGCAACTGATAAGGGCTGATAAGGAGCCTCGGAAGGCGAATGGGGGGAAAATCATATCTCGCGTCGCAGCAAAGTTGGGACCCTGTATTTTTAAAATGATATAGGGGGTAGTAAGGGGACATCAACGGTGAGGGAACGGAAGTGATAGCAACTGATAAGGGCTGATAAGGAGCCTTAAGGTGAAATGATGGGAAGTACATATCTCGCATCGACGCAAAGCTGGGCGCCTGAATTTTTGAAGTGATATAGGAGGTAGTAAGGGGACATCAATGGTGAGGAATCGGAAGTGATAGCAACTGATAAGGGCTGATAAGGAGCCTCGGAAGGCGAATGGGGGGGAAAATCATATCTCGCGTCGCAGCAAAGCTGGGACACTGAATTTTTAAAGTGATATAGGGGGTAGTAAGGGGACATCAATAGTGAGGAATCGGAAGTGATAGCAACTGATAAGGGCTGATAAGGAGCCTCGGAAGGCGAATGGGGGGAAAATCATATCTCGCGTCGCAGCAAAGTTGGGACCCTGTATTTTTAAAGTGATATAGGGGGTGGTAAGGGGACATCAACGGTGAGGGAACGGAAGTGATAGCAACTGATAAGGGCTGATAAGGAGCCTCGGAAGGCGAATGGGGGGAAGATCATATCTCGCGTCGCAGCAAAGTTGGGACCCTAGATTTTCAAAGTGATATAGGGGGTAGTAAGGGGACATCGACGGTGAGGGAACGGGAGTTATAGCAACTGATAAGGGGCTGATAAGGAGCTTCGGAAGGCGAATGGGGGAAAATCATATCTCGTAATAATCTCGTATAATATAAGCGAAGAAATAAGGGGCGCACATATACAATGTTACGCCCTGCCCACAGTGGGCGGGGCGCGTGCTGAAAATCAGAAAATCTAAGGGGTAGATATGCTATGGTAAGCAGGTAGTTACAGGAGCAGCTAAGAAGACCCGTCGTCAGTGGGTCAAAATATAAAGCGAATTATGCCGGCCTGAGGGGGAGATATGCGCCAACACCCGCGAAAATCGGCTCGCCGCTCACGCGGCGAGCCGAGAGTCGCCCCCTATAAGGCCGGCGTAGCCGGCTCCCGGGCCGGCCCAGCCGGCTCCCGGGCCGGCCCAGCCGGCCTGGACCAGTCGGATTGGCCGGCGTGAGCCGGCCAATCCGACTGGTCTCACCTATAGTTGGGTAGCAACTGCAGAACTGTTTCGAAGAGATAACTCGCTTCCATATCATATAGATAGCGGTTGTATGTGGAGCACCCTTGAGAACGTCTCACGGAAACCAACTTTGGCAAACTTTCTATATAACTTATTATAGCTGGAGGTGTGTGAAAAGATAGGCTTCCCACTGGATGCGGCATCGTCAGCTCGACTCGCTTCTTCGTTAAGCAAATTCCAAGGTGGAAATTCGTTATTGCAGTCGATCAATCAGGTACATATGTGGTTGTAACTGTATTGACAGTGTGTCTTGCTATGATTTCTCAGGTTTTGTCTATGCTATTGGCGAAACCGATGCAAATGGGCTACTATCTTTGTGCTGGGTCAGCGAAGAAGAAAGACGAGTATCACCACTATGCATTGAACGTGCCACTGTGAGTCCGTACCATTCTTTGATTGGTTGTTAGAGTGGGTCATTGGTGACATACTGGGAAGTTTTCTCTATTTTTTAGGTTCGCAATTTTTTTCTCGAAACTTGCTCCTTCTCGAGGTAGAATCGCGATTTTCTCCGTGTTTTATAGATATACACATTTCACTTCGCCTATGCGTCGTTATGCCGACATAATCGTGCACCGTCAGCTAGCTGCCGCTCTCGGGTATTGTCCGCCTACCGAAAAGACAGTCGCTGATTTGGAGAGGCTGGTCAGTGGTCAGATAATTGTTTTATTTCTTGTGAATGCTGATGAGTGATCGCTTAGGCTCAACACTGTAACGACAAGAAACTGGCGGCAAAGGCAGTTAGCGACTCGAGTGATGACACGTTCTTTGGTCTAGTTGTGAAGGTAGGACACTATTTGTTCACTATTTGTTTCAATCTACGCACTTCGTTTTAACTTGTCGTTCCTCTCGTTTTTCTGTCGACTTTTTCAAAAAGTTTTTTTTCAGCAGAATGGGCCAATTGAGGCTCGTGGTGTGGTAATCAGTGTGATGGATGCGTCATTTGACGTGCTGGTGCTGAAATACGGTGTGGTAAAGAGAGTATATGTGAATGTAAGTCTTCGCTAGAATCGCCTTCTCTTCCAAGATTTCAAAAAAAGACGCGAGCGATATTCGCAGTTTTTTTTTTGAAGGATCCGCCCTGACTGTCGCGATTGCCATTTTGATATTTTTTAGCGACTTGATATGGCAAGAGATCCGATATATATCGACGGTCCACCTGCTCAGTTAACTCTGTTCTGGAATCCGCCACTTTCCGGAGGGCAGGAGCGAAACAATGCCGTGATCGAGCAGATTATTCAGATGTGCACAGTGGTTGACGTGGTGCTGACCGCCTTGCCCGAACCAACCAAGTATCAAGCACTGATCAGAATGCACCCGCAGTCCGAAACCCATACACTGCTTGAGCTCATGGAGGGAAAGGCTTGAGGTTTATTGGTTAAACTGATTAATTGAAAATGTTGAGAATGTGAAGTAGTCGATGTTTAGTAATTAGATCTACGTAATTTCTATCGGTAAAATTGAGATTGGAATCAACCTTTACCATCTTCTAAGATGGCATCTCCGTGCTAGGACATAAATATTGTCGAAATTCTAATCATTTTTTGGGTTACTTGTTTTATTCATTCGTCGTGTTGAAATGTTTTCATTGTAAATACGTAGTCATCGTGCTCTTTAATTTCCTCTGTTCTGTGATGTTTAGTTGTTTTAAATAGCAGTTTTCGTTGTAATTTACAGAGTGACTTAATATTTATTGAGAGTTTTATGGTTAATAAGCGATGTTCAAGGAGAGTTTGTGATTACTCGTGTTTGAAGTAGGGATTCACTCCAATCTATTCTTACGTGGTGATCGATAGAATCGTGATTTCAATTTTCGAGAAAATGTAGGCGGTACGGTCGTCACTCATGGTTCAGTGTTTAGGCGGCACAGGCTTCGAGAGCATCAGGGTCCGGAAAATCGACCCCCGGTGATGCTGTTGGGTCGAACCATAATTTCTGTTACACGATGACGAAATATTTCAAATTCTTTTTTCTTAATTTGTGTCTAACTTCAGTCAACAAAATATGCACCATTATAATCAACAATATGTTGCCAGCGAATAGGGAGATGATAGATGCCTCGCTTATAGAAGTATGGGGATTTCTGGTCGAAGAAAGCCTGGAGGTCGATTTTGAGATCATCGTCATCTTTGAGCTGCCGTCCGTCGAGGAATTGGGTCAGAGACCGGAAAAGGTTGTGTCAGTTAGGGCTATGTTCGGAGATTACGGTGGGTGGGGCAAAGTTGGCGTGTCGAAGGATCCAGGACCTTGGTTCGTCCAACCAAGGTCCTGGTTTCTTCGACACGCCAACTTTGCCACATGTGGGCGAGCGTTGTCGTGGAGGAAGAAGTCTCGGTTCATTTTCCCGGTAAAATTTGCGGCTACGGTGTCCAGTTGCCTGCAGTAGAGATCGGCAGTGACTGTCGTGTTGGATGGCAATTTTTCACCCTTCTTCTAAAAAATTGAATTTTTTCTCTGTGCAATTTTTTGTAATTTTTTTCTGTTTCAATTTGAGTCGATCGAGCCATAGGGTTGCCGCCGTATGAGAGACAGTACCTGGGACCATCGACTGGTTGATTCGGTAAGTGGCCTTGCATGCTGAGGAACCGGGGCGGGAGGAGGGAAAAACTCACCGGCGCGCGTATGCGGCGCGTGCTGGGTGACGTCACAGCCACCGCGAGACGCGACGGTGTGCGATGGCCTGCACTACAAACATTGGTTTCGATGAGGATAACCTTGCTGTCACTTCACCAAAATCGCGAGACGTCTGACACTTTTCGTCTCGTCTTATTCTGTATCTCCCCGCATGGTTATACATCAGACGGAGCACACACACATTGGGCTGATGGAATTCATACGGTTGGACAGGCTAGACACACCAAAAAAAGGCCAGCTCTCCCAACTGTCATATGTCAGTCAAAGCAGTTAGTTAGCCGCAGCATCATGTGCTCACCCTTAGTGTATTAGCAATGCATCGAGAAGCTTATCCTCACTGAAACGCAAGATGGAAGCGCAGGCCATCGCTCACTGTCGCGCCGCGCGGTAGCTGTGATGTCACCCAGCACGCGCCACATACGCGCGCTGGTGAGTTTTTCCGTGGAGCCAACCGGGGCGGTTCGTGAATTTCGCCCCTCTCGCGAAATTGTCGCAGATTCACTGCAAGTTGAAGCCATAGAGAATATGAATGTGTTAGTCAGTAGTCCTTTTCACTCGCGGGTCAAATAAAGTCGGGGGGGAGACGCAATTTTGCGTCGACGTCAAAGCTCCTTTCCCTCCCTATGCTTAGGTTAAAATTGATATCCCCTTCTCCTACATGAAAAAGCATCTGTCAGAGCATAGGTTTCATCTGCTTTAACCTAAGCCTAGGGAGGGAAAGAGGCTTTGACGTAGGTGAAACGTTGACGCAAAATTGCGTCTCCCCCCCGACTTTATTTGACCCTCACTCGCTTTATATACTCCCCACTACCAAATATTCCAGGAGCTTCCACAGTTTTCCCCAAGAGTATAACAGAAATTATGGTTCAACCTAATACATTGGCGTAAATCATTGCCGAGTATGAACGCAGGCTTACTTACAATGTTCTCGATTGGGAGGAGTACTAATGTGAGCCTGTTGTTCCCCATTAATCCTTTGCAAATCTTCTGTATACTGTGAATGCATGTTATCTGAAAACAAACCTTCCACTTCACAATATGTTATGCAAAGCGAAAACCGCATAGAAAAGCGCTGTTCGGGGTCATATCACGATCCCGCGGCACGCTGTTTCTTTCTGCAGTTCGTCAGAAGGGGAAACTGCGGCCGGGGGCAGGAACGTACGTGGCTGGCCGACATAGACACTTGCCCGCCTGCAGTCTACCGATGACTAGTGACGCAGGGAGCGCGAAAGAAACTGGTGTTTTTGGGTTCCTATTTCTCAGGGGTTTCCGCCGTTTCATTTCGTTCTTTCCCAACTATGACACTGAAATATCCCTGCTTATATTTCACACCAAATTTGCCCCTCACGGTGTCTTTAATATAAACGGGTCACCTTGCTAATATGAGCTGTGCTATAAAATATATTACAGATGTAACATGCAGTAGCGGTCAAAAATATATGCGCTTCTGGACTCTAACCATAACTTTGGTCGAGGTTTACATTTCTCATTCATTTTTTTTTGTGTTTCGAAGGCAATTGGTACTCGATGAAGCGAAGTATCTCAGCTGAGTGTGGTGGACGGTGAAAATGTATTCAACTGGAAACTGTGAAAGTGACAAGTCTCAAAACATTCGATTAGCAATGAAAGGTTTGTGACTTATCAGTAACGTGAGGACTTCTGCTACACGATATTTGGAAGCGACAGGTCTACAGCGCTGAGGCACGGAGTTTTTGCTTCAGGATTTCCAGGTGACTAAAATTTTTACCCTGCATCTCATTCAGCTGGGAGACTTTGCTTCATTGAGTACTGACAGCCTTTGAAAAAAATTGAATAAGAAATATAAACATCGACCAAAGTTATGGTTAGGATCCGGAACCGCATTTATTTTTCAACGCTATTGTATCTCAGGTTTCTGGTCATCTTCCTTAGCAGATTCTGTCTCTCACTGATATCTAATCTTGAGAGTTCATTATAGAAAGTGAGGTATTGCAGTGAAAGATGACAAGAACATCCCAGGCTCAGGAACTGAAAACGGAAATGGTCTGGTCACGACTAAGCTCAGTTTTCAGCAGCAACAGGTAAATTTTCCATTTCTTCAGTATGCATCAAGAAATAGTAAAGAGTAATGTACAGCAGATATGTAACAAATGAAGATGCAATTCAAAATTAGCCAACATCTCTGAATCAATCAGTCTGACCTACTTCAAGGCGCTTATGTACTATGTGGGTCGCAATTAAAGATGCGTTTGTGATTATAGTAGATATTCATTCCATTACATCCATTACAAATTCTAACATTGACGTGTCCGGTTGTCATTAGGATGTTGTTTTGAAATGTCAAAAGTAATCAAACAAACAGAATCGTTCATGCACCTTTAACAGCCCCTTAGAAACGCATTCACAGTTACGATAGAATTTTTATTTCCAAAAACTCATACTTTCTATTCTATGAGTTTTTTTATTGCATGTTTGTCTAGTGTTGCTTTTATGTGCTGCAAGGTACTGAGGTACCAGTGTAAACCAGAAAATGATTTTCACCTTAGCTTGGGAGGAAGGAACTCCGGATGGAGTGAATCAATTCTTCAGTGTAAAATTCTTTTGGTACTTCTTTGTGGAGAAGGACACCTTTTAGTACTCCTTGGAGCTCCATCTCATCCTTTCAGAGTGAGGAAAATTTTTCTACTCCCTAGGTATTGTTTTTGAGTGCGAAACCCATAGTACACGAGCGTCTACTACAATGAGCACAGAAATAAGTCTGAACTTGAGATTACCGACCTTGAGAGGAAAAGTCTCAAACAGCACAAAACGACAAAGATCATTGGAAGATGAGCAACACAAGTGGAACCAGTAGAAGTTGGAACACCGCAGACGTCGAAGATTTGTCGTCTACCCAGTCCGCCAGGAACAAATTCAAATCGTACCTAGTCGTGCCATTGCGGCTTGAACCCCACACTAACTTCGTGCCGGCATGGTTCATCATCGGAAACGCGTTGAATTGGTACTTATCACCAAAAGTTATCTGCAAAGAGTAATTCATTCCCTTTAAAGGGTGCTGCTCGATATTTGTGAGGTCATTTATAACAAATGATTTTTTTCCTATTATTTTCAGGTGAGGAAGCAGTATGACAGGAAAATCCTGGACCGTTTTCTTCTTGACTGCATCAGACATTCGAAAAAAGGTCTGTTGACTGATTTTGGCTTAAATAATCATCACCACCACCCGATAGTAATAGCTGATGAAAATAGACTAATCTTGAAAAAAAAAATTCAAAAAATAGCCACTAATTAGTCCCCAATCAGCCTCGAAGTTACACTTACTCGCTCCAATCCGGTTCCATCATCATTTATGACGAACAAAGCAAAAGCACCAAATCCGTCGGAACTAGCTTCATAGTTTGAACTGCAAGAAAATTAATCATACAATGTTCTCTGATAAATTGGGCGATTCTGCGCCCTTGCGATTGCGCGATCGCCCCATCATCATCGACGCGGTCTGTCACTGTCTCGTACTCTCTCACTTTAGTGTTCTATTTACCCATCTTCCCTCTGTACCCGCATCTTTGTACCATCTCACACTCTTTTACCTAATACCAAACGTTTCGCGTACCCCCCCCCCCCCCGTATCTTGCCATCGCAGAGTTGCAAAATCATATAGTCAATGCGTATCTAATCCTTACCTCAACTGCAAGGGACAAAAAATTGATGGCGAGGTATAACTGCGGCCGATAAAATCAAAGTTCGAGAAATGGGAAACATGTTTTTAGTTTAGTCTATGCGAGATACTGTTACAAAATCGAAACAATTCTGAAGAGAATAATTGTCACAAAATTACTAGACTCGTCCATAAGTATTCACACAAATGCATATTTGCCAGGGAAAAGTCCTTTTCGTAACTTTTCACTGATGGTGCACGTTAAAGAATTCAGATTGATCTACTAATTTTTAGATGGATCTCGTACGGTACCTGAACACAATCCGTTTATTGTCGGTCAAGTAGTACGGTGCCCAACTAGCAACACCGAGGTTAGTGACTTGTCTCATATTGGAGCCATCCACGTCCACCACGTATAGTTCCATGAGTGTCGGCTCCACCAAGTCGTGTTTGAGCAGCGCCTAAAAGAATCTGTTTGATGCTGTTCATTAATAGTATGACTGAACGGTTGCATTTGTACTTTCAAATTTATACCTTGTATTTTTCGATTTCCGCCTCAGTTTTCGGACGGCTCGCACGGAACACGAGGCGTTTTCCATCCGGCGAAAAGAAACAACCACCGTCGTAGCCAAGCTCATTCGTGATCTAATATGAGACAGACGTCGCACTCACATGCAACATTTGCACATTGCGAACCTGCTACGTGTAATGTTTTTTCCATACTCAGCTCTCTGTTCTTTGCTTCGCACATTACGCCGAGACCTGATACCGTGTTTACGATTCAGTAATTTCGTGAGGACCGCACTTTTTCGCAAGATATAAATGCGACCTCAATGCGGCTGTTACGGAATGTTTCGCGATTGTCTGCATTTCCTCGATAGTGGTATCTCTCACTTTCTGGACTCTGTTCACTTTTTAGGAGTAACGCCACATCCTCTAAGTTATCGTGCTGAGACAATTATGGTCTTCTGAAAAGCTTGAATAGACAGAACAGACCTGTTTGAGATTTGTGCCGTCCGTGTTCATGGTCCATAGCTCTAAATCTCCGGAACGAATAGAAGTGAATGCGATTGTTTTCCCATCAGGGCTAAGCACCGCTTCGGCGTCGTATCCAGGCTCGTTAGTCAGTTGCAGGACAATGTTACCGTATGTGTTGACCTAATTGTTTATAAGAGATGCTGATTCGCTGAAGCTTCAAGATATGAGTCGAAAGGGGTGTTTACCATGAAAATATCGTAATCAGGAAAGATGTCCCATGTGTAAGAAGTATTGCAAAGTTGCTTTAGAGTGGGATCAGTGATACTCTCCGGATGTGCGCATTTCTTCGGTGGACACGTGTTTGTGATGTTTGGGTAACTCGTGAGATTTACCTGAAAACTTAAAATTTTCAAGGGTGGAAATAGCTCAAATTTTTTGAATTAAATCGAAATCTTCACTGACCGCTCTGAAATTGCCAGCATAAAGTCGATGATTGTTGTCGGGTTCTTTATAAAAGAATGAGCAAGTGGTGCTGCCAATACCGGTGCTAACCCTTTTCATTATCTGTTTTCTTGGATCGATATTGAGATCAAGCTCATAGATCTGAAGTGATCCACTTCAGATCTATGAGCACTACAATAGAAAGTGATCCACTTCCACTGAATATTCGAATAAGTTACCTGATCGCAGTTGGTCCCATAACCGGTCGCTTGAAGAGTGAGTTTTGAGTCATCGTAGCTGAAAGGTGAAATTCTCAATGGGCAGGCGGTATCTACACAAGTAGGTACAGGTCGAGCATGTTCACAAGAGTTCCTCCATATGAGTTTGATTGATCAGAAGTTCAAAAGCGGCTGGTATGGGCGGATTATTGAGAGGTGCGTGGTTGGTTGGCCAAGCCAACAGCGCGCTCTGCGATCCAATTGTTTTGGATGGTTCACCCATGCTTGCTGGTAGGTGAGCTATACCTTGATCGCCGGAAGAGGGGTGGGGTCCACGAGGTCGAATTTCCGCGCGGCCGCGCGCGACGAGCGGCACAGCGGGTGCGAGTGCCAGTGGCAGGGGATGGCAGACTTCAAGCGAGGCAGTGTGGTATGGGTGGAAAGCGCAGACGTGACGCAGTCACGCTCAGCCGGCCGATCAAGGGCAATCGATACGGCGAGTCGTACGGGGGCGCCGCGAGTGAAACGCCGCAAAGCGGAAATTCGACCTCGTGGACCCCACCCCCGGAAGAGAGGAGCATTTCGAGCACAACCACCAGCGTGCTAGGAGGTGTGGTCGGAACACTCCCAACCCTCTCGCACTAAAATCTTATATCTCTCCAATAGTTCTGTCTCTTAGCAAACAATAAATGCGCCCACGGTATACAATACCCGCCGTAAGTTTTCAAAAGAAAACGCGGAAAACGCGGATACGCGTTTTCCGCGTTATATTGAAAACATATGCACTTCGCATAAAACTAGCATATTATCCAATTTGTTTGGTTAATGCAGTGGCATATCACAGTGGAAGGCCAATCAATACCTGTCTGGGAGATCTAAGTGAGATGTTTAATTGCTATGAGACCGAGGGGTCAGACAGGGTAGAACGGTAAAACTTTGGAGAAGGATTGATAGTCTTACCTATGGTCATGGGCTATATACATAAATCAATTGAATCTTCTTTATTGTTTTGATTTATGCCTTTTCATTGAAAGACTGTTAAAACCTGAGAAAAATTATTTTTTGTAAACAATGATCGGATGGTGACCACTACAGCATACCGGGTGAAGTGATACTTAATGAAATTCACCATCAAAGATTAAAAATCTACTTTCAATTCAGTTTTAACTAGAACAGTATCACTGTAAGTTGTTGAGTTTTGTATGTTTACGGCAGATTTGCCTGCTGGTTATAATTATAGCGCTCGTCGCTCGCTGATGAGTGCCCACTGGCACTTCGTGCACGCGAGAACATAAAAAGTTAGCTTTTTGAAAGTTTGAAGAGACCATATTGTAGAGCTCGGTGAGCTGATTGATTGATATATGTATATTTTTATGGAGACTCAGGCAAAACAAACCGAGTTACAGCAAAAAAAAAAAACAAAAAAAACGGGGATCCGCGTTTTCTTTTGAAGATTTACGGCGGGTATTGTACTTCCTTGGAAATATCAGTGGCTTTTGAGTGCTATTCAGCCTATATAAACTTGATAGGACCGATCCATGCACGTACTAGTGCTTTTGGGTACTCTTTTGAATACAGCAAAATCTCCCATAATCTTCGGTACGACTAACGGCACCTGCTGCGACTTGCTGTATTTACAACCTGTTTCATTAATAATTGTGTTTTATTTGATAATGGGCCAATTTGAAGTTTCTTCTTCTTTTTATTCCTATTTTTTTAACTCTCATCTCCCAAAAGAGTAATTACGTTCGTTCGTGTTGTGAGCTTTTTCGAAGAAAATTTGTTATTTTTGTCGGTCTGTGGTCTGAAATATTCGAGGAAATGATAGGAAGTGCGATTGGGTCACTTGTTATAAGTATAGGTGCCGTCGCAACTGATGCAACTGAATCGTCGTAGGGTATGAAAGCAACCTAAACGATCTCGCATTTCGTTAAGGCTCCGTTGACTTTGTTCCGGATTTGATCTGTGGAATAATGGATATGGTAGCATTGCTGCTGCTCACCTATGCTGGAACTATCAGGGAAACAATGTTGAATAGTAACTGGTAGGGGTCAAGAAATTATTCGATTCCAGGTAGTCCAGGTAGTCGTCGTTTTTTTTTGCTGTTAGTTTTGGAGATCTCAACAGTCTGAGTATTTTAGGAGCTTCGAGCAATTCCTATTATATTTCTCGACCAGTCGGATCGCCCAGCTGCCGCCGGGCGCTCCTCCTTCTTAGGAGGGCCCGGTCAGCGGTGGTTACTGTTATGGATAGTTACAATGAGCACTTGGTGACAAAGATTTTAAGGTGGTATGTGGCAACTGTTTGGCGCACACTAAGCAGGATGGGAAGAGCGCATACCTCCCGCAAATACTTTGCACTATGCGATCGATAGGTAACGAAAGGGAACACAATATTGCCATAAGTCTGATCAAAGATACACCTAGTAACATCTTGGCATTATTGTGGGCATTATTTTATCAAAAATGGATTTAACATACATTGTCTTATTCTCCTAGGATCCTCAAGAAACAACTTCTCGCTGCTCTTTAAGGGCAACAGTGACAGTAGCTTCCTGCATAAGACTGGATAAGGAAACGGAAGACTGTTCAAGGCAAAAGAATTGGGATGTGCATAAAGTATCAGTCATGCCTGCTTTTCCGAAGCGCACATGGTCCACCATGACTCCGTAAAAAGACTCGATGAAATCTGAACACTAAGCCTCATGTGTCGAGCGACATGGAAACAAACCCATATAGATTTGGCAGAGCCGGTACTACAACCTCACAGAGCGGGCACCGGAGCAGAGTAATAACTACTGACGCAATGTATGTAAGGTGTGGGTAGCAATGATAGAAAAATGAAATCTGAAAAGGCTGGCGAAGCCGCCCCTTAGGAAGAAGAAGCGGGGACGGTGGCTTGGCGATCCAACTGTTATGCATACGATAATGTTAACGCTCAGCATGCGATAACGCTCAGCAATGTGATGGCAAGGATTATTGTATAACGTTGTTGGATTTACACTTATCCGCATATCCATTGGTGCACCCATTAGTCACAAAAATAAGAGAATGACCCCCCTGTGAGGTGCACCATCCGTTCCGGCCCTCCAAGTACGATAGCTTTCTGAGCCACTCATGGCTTGAGAAAAAGATTGCAATCGTTTTGTTCTACACAGTTCCCCATTTCGTGATCGGTTCCGTTTAAGAATGAGGTGAGCGTACAAAATAGGTGTTTTTATAAGTAGGAGATGCTATCACTACGATAACATGGACTTATAATGATACTACAGTACCCATCGGTTTCTCCCGACCTAGAGCGGTTGTTTTGCTTTTTATAATAAAGTGATATGTAGATGGTATCCTGAACATGAAGCATAGAACGCAGTATTAACAGCGCGCAACATTATTTGGACACTAAACTATTTAGCGGTGATACATCGGCAATTGATTTCAGAACACAATCAAGTATGTTCACATAGTGGCACTGTTCATTAGACGCTTTTATTGTAGCGGTCGTGGACTAGTAGTCAGCAGTGCACTGAATTTTACCCAATCCACTTCCTAACGGCTCTTACAGCGCTAAGCAGTCGTTATATTCATTCCGTCACCATTAGGGTCCCACTCCGGATTGATTCCAACAACTACGAGTTTGGACACTCCACTTTTTGTTGAGAGAGGAAACGGATTAGGCGACGTTGGCCTTTTGACGCTCCTTATCGAATCTTATCAACCGTTATCAAGCTGGATCACTCCTGACCAATGTCCCCGTCCCACTCGCAAAACACCCATGAGTATGAACGCTCCAGAATCAACGCGAAACGGATTCGAAGGCTCCAGCCTTTTTGCTCTCCTCATCGAATCTTATCAACCGTTATTAAGCTGGATCACTCCTGGCTAGTGTCCGGTCCCACTCACAAACACCTATGAGTAAGAACGCTACAGGATCAATGTGAAAAGCGAAAACGGATTCGAAGACTATAGCCTTTTTACTCTCCTTATCGAATCCTATCAACCGTTATCAATGCGCGTCACCCACCATTAGTGTCCGTCCAACCCCGCACAACACCTGTGACTATGAACGCTCCAGGATCAGTGCTCCTGCAACTAAGCATGTCATTCCAGTGTGCTGACACCTACTGCGACGTCAGCGCACCGCAGAATGACGGCGAGAGTACAAAATAGGTGCTTATATAAGTAGAAGATGCTATCACTACGATAACATGGCCTTACAATGATACCCAGCATCCATCAGTTTCTCCCTACTCAGAGCGGTTACTTTGCTCTATCTTTCCCTAATCACAATCATTCACTTGCGGACGGACAGACATACCAACGAACCTACCGACAAACCTACCGACAAACCGACACACAAAGTTAGTGGTTTATATAATAGAAGAAGATAGAAGATAATCACTGAGAATCTATTAGAGAGCGTAGCGACTCACCTAAAGTAGCCTTCGGCATTTTGTCCACGGAAGGTCAGCTGTTTAACGTTCTTGAAATGTCGTTCTCCTTCGAAATGTACAACGTTATCATAGGCAGTCGTTGTGGTGTCCTGCCAATGAGTCTCATTCTTTTGAGAATTGAATTCCTGAAAAATTATTGGAATTCATTGCAATGGGAATTTGCATGAAAGAATAAACACGAGGGCGGACCTCTGTTAATCGTTTCGGGACACGATTCGTTCGGATCTCCTCCTTAGCGTCGTTTTCATCGTTGGCGCTTTGTCCAGGATCAACCTGAGATGCAGGATTCTTTGCAAACTAGACAGCTGCCAAGGATACCGATGTGCACACGTGACATTTTCTCGACTTAGCGACCTATTGTACGATTAGCCTAGTTGACCGATCCCTTCATCAGTAAAAGGAACTTTTGAGAAGTTCCGTCGTTTCCACGGCTTGGAGGGCACGATAAAGTGCTATGAGCCTAGTAGGTGCGTCCATGTCTTCCGCCTACTCTTCGATGTGATAGGCATGACCTCGTCGTCTCACGACTCTCTACTGACGCCTGCCATCCCCGATATAAACTCGCATAAAGACGAAAATTAAGGGCAATAAGTGGGATCTGACCTGAGTATCGAAGTTTTGTCTCTAGCGACAAGGTGGGTGGAGGGTGTGTATCATGATGTCCAACTAGGTCATTGGGCAGCGGAAGTTGCTCCACCGCAAATTCTTTGATGGTCCCTTGTTAATCGCCCCAAAGTCTTGTAACTAGATGGAGCTTCTGACGAACGCAGCGTGTGAATATCGAATTTTTGATAAAAGGGCAAGTGAAGAACAGTCTCTATACCCGCTTCTTTATCTTTACCTACTTTGATACATGGTATACTATTCATTTCAGAGGATTAATGATGACCCACCCAATCAGCAATGAAGACATTTATCTGACGCGAATCAGCAGAACCACGAGTCGACGACCAGACGAGGCTCTTGCCATCATGAGAGAATACAGGAAAGGCATCGAAGTGTCCCTCATTGTAAGTCACCTTGAAGTAATCCTCTTCGAAAGAATAAGGAGGCAACCTAAGAAAAGGATGGAGACCTGCTCAAGTCCAGTGCCGTCCTCATTAACTATGTACAAGTTGAAATCAGATGTACACGTCGAATTGAAATTAGAGCTGAAAAAGCGCTGAAATAGTTTGAAGCGAGTGGGTGTTAACTGGACAGTTTCCTCATTAACCTGAATATGATCCTCTTGTTGTCTGGATGATAGGAGGGAGCCCAGCTGGCATTACCAAGCGGTTTATTGAAGATAGGACGTTGATCAGTGCCATCTGCATTCATCACGTATAACTCCATTTCACTGGTAGCTACCAGATCGTATCTAAAGGTATGCGACTTCTTTTCAAGTTGCATGTAAAGTCACAAGTGAAGGAAACTGACTGAAGTAGATGTGTGTATGTGTTCACTTCTTTTGCTGTCTTCGGTCGACTCGCACGAAAAACGATCTTGTTGCTGTCCGGAGAAAAAGAGCCGCCTCCATCGTAGCCCGTTATGTTTGTCAGCTGAAAGGCATGGCTTCGAATACATGCCCTTGGCGTGGATGGAGCAAATAGTAAAAGGTTATGATTCGATGGCTAAGTCGTCGCTGCTTTCTTAAAATGAAATGCAGAGATTAAAAGTGCTGGTAATGCTGAGTATGTGGGCGGAGTGACGGCCGGCATTGCGCGCTTCTTACTACTCGTACTTCCTCGCGCTACTTCAGACATACTGCGTGTCCACTGTCTTAAGAAAAACAAATAATTGGTGGGGCTCCAAGAGAAAATTGTGGAGGGGATTCTAAGATCGTACCTGCTTCTTATTAGACCCATCAAGTTCCATAATATAGATGTCCAGATCGCCCTTTTCTCTGCTAGTGTAGAGAATTTTCTTGCCATCTGGGCTGATAACAGCTTCCGCATCGTAGACCTCATTGTTAGTGATTTGAGCCAAAATGTTACCATACTCATTAACCTGCGTACATTGATTATCTTTTTCTCCGTTACTTTGGTGTATCTGTGAGCTAACCTTGAAAATATCGTAGGATGGGAAAATGTCCCACAAGTAAGATGAGTTGCCTAAAATTGGACAAATTAAGTCGAATTCTTGCGTGTCTGAACTTGAAGCCCAAAAGTGTCCAATGGTACAGAACTCAGACTCAACTTCTTGAAGCCCTGCCGAGACAGCATTCCATTGTCAACCACTGCATTAAAGTTACGGCTTAGCGGTCGCGTCGCCGAGTATGAGAGCAGACTACAGAAGAGGAGAGGGGAGGTTGTGAGCACGCTTGATTCTCGCAAAACAGCTTTAATGGCAATTCACCTTAGGTAAGGATCAACCACGTGTCGGGGAGAGCATTTTGGTGAAAGTCGCTCAATGAGACTGAACCCTCCTCCAACGAAGCAACATGTGATCTTTTCATCCTGAGAGGAGGATTTGCTCATCTTTGAGAATGCTTTGAATGGCCTTGTCCAAACCTTCAGTGCAAGATCTGCTTCTACCGGTTAGGCCTCTTGTGTGCGTGCCATTAAAGCAGAAAATAAGCGAAATAGGTAAAAATTTGTTCGGTGTGCGACACGATGATGCGAGCTATGCGCGCCATATTAGATCCTGGAGCGATGGCGGTGCCCTACCCCTGTCCAAGGCAGAATCGCTCTAGGATTCAACTAATGCGGTGCAACTAGCTGACACGGTTTCGTGAAGGGTTGCATCAAAGATTCAGAAAGACTAAAAAGCTCACATACATAGTTCCTTGAGTAAGGGATCCTTCTCTGCCTCTGATGTCAAGCACTTCTTTTTCGTACAGCTGTCGTCCCTTGTTAACGTTTTAGCGTCGATTTTTGTCTGAAAAAGCACTTTGCGTAGAAAATTAATGGAATTTGCTGTTAATTAAGGAATCGTCCACGGAAAATTAGTTTTTGTCACCCTTAGATTTATGTTGTATTTACCTGATAAGGGCCGCATGCAAAGTTCCACGCGAAAAAGTGAGAATTCGGCTGAGATACAGCTCCTCAAATCCTTGGCCGGGTGGGCGGGGCCTCCGAATGTAAGCCCCGTCGTCCGCCGCGGTTGGAAATGGAGAGTGGGACTTTGATATTTTTAATTTTTGATAACTGCTGTTTATCGCCGCAGCTCGCGATGCGAAAGTTACTACAAGGATGCTGAGTTATGGGCAAAAGCTTCGGTGGTTCACCTTAACTCAGCTTTTGAAGGTAAGGTGAAGGTGGTGTCGGTAGTGTAATGGATTAGCACATATCCCCGGAAAGGATAAAGTGCGGGTTCGAGTCCCGTCCGCCACCGAAGCTTTTGCCCATAACTCAGCATCCTTGTAGGAGAGTGGGACTGTTTACGTAACCTTCTGTTCCTACAATGCGTCTCCGACCGCGGCGGACGACGCGGTGGGCATTGGTTCGTGGCTCGCCCACCCGGCCAAGACCCTGTAGTTCTGTATCTTAGCCGGATTCACATTTTTCGCGTGAAACTTTGCACGCGGCCTACGAAGGGAAATACAACATAAATATATGGGTAACAGAAAAGCTCATTTCTCCGTGGACGATTCCTCTAAGGTGTGTTAACCCATTCTCAGCCCTAATACTTTCTTGTCCTCAAAGGTGGGAGCTGTAGCTATGTACAGTTTCGCTCAGCACAGCTTACGGCACTGTAATTAAAGGCCACGTCATCGATTGGTGTATTGCTCTTATAATAGGTTTCCTCGAGATTACAGGATTTGAAGAGCGGTGCATTCTCTTAGGTTGCGTTCATACCAAATCGAATGAGAGTTTTGGCGCATCGGCGTATCGGCGCATCCGCGATTTGAGAGAATTGGCGTGCCACGTCACCCTTTTGAACGCGGCACGTGCCAACGTGCGGTTGATTTCTTTTTCTTCTCTTTTCATTTCTTGATCTTTTTCTGTTATGGCAAATATCCAAAATCGCGGATGCGCCAATACTCTCACTTTTCAGTCGATATGTATCCTATCCATCACGCGAATGCGCCAATTCTCTCAAATCGCGGATGCGCCGATACGCCAATGCGCCGATGCGCCAATACTCTCAGTTTTTCGATCGATATGTATGTTATCAATCACGCGAATGCGCCAATTCTCTCAAATCGCGGATGCGCCGATGCGCCGATCCGCCAATGCGCCGATGCGCCAATACTCTCATTTTCTAGATCGATACGTATCTCATGCATGACGCGAATGCGCCGATACGCCAATGCGCCGATGCGCCAATACTCTCATTTTCTGATCGATACGTATCTCATGCATGACGCGAATGCGCCAAAACTCTCATTCAATTTGGTATGAACGCAGCCTTACGTGCTCGCTAACGCCAGAAATCGATAGCGAGAGATTCATAGACCGGAGTACTCCAATGCTCAAAGCCAGCCTACAAAGCCTAACACTCATTCTGAGAAACTCCACCTATATGTCTATCCGATCCAACGCTACTCTGACCCCTGACCCTATTTTTGAATGTTGTGATCATAATAAAAGTTCAAAACTGAGTGGAGGCGTACACGGACACACTTTATGGAAATTTCCAGAATACAGAAGATCCTTGTTGTTCGGAAAGAAGTACGATCGTGTGCAGGTGCCAATTCCAGTACTGATCCTATTCAACGTCTGGTTCGGCCGACTGAGATCCAAGCGATAAATCTGAAGATCAGGGGTGACATGCAGGTATTCCGATAGGGCAAGTCACCAGTGTCGCGTGACGAGCATTTCACTACATATAAAAACGAAGAAACTAACATTCTCATCCGACTAGACTTTGTATTACGGAGTGTTACATTGAGTAGCCTCCACCTATTCTACACATCCTATCCGCTTCAACATGAAATTGCATGTGATGGGAGATGTCACAACTTTACCACTTATATTACGATTGTCCAACCTTTTTATATATGTAACTCAATAAATCTCTGTCTTTACTATTCGGCCTTTATCTTTAACTGAGTGAACCAGATAAGTGGCTAAGGTCTTGAAATCAGCAGCAAACCAATGGTCTAGCGAGGCGAAACCACCATGGGCGACCTCATCCCACACCATCCATCGAAGCACTCGCCCACACCCGAAAATCAGTGCATTTCCGAAAAAGATATAATATGTCCTATGTCATGCTTATGTATAATATGTCACTTAACTTGTAGATAAGAGCTATAGCCGGGTTCACTTTTGCCTAGTGCTTGAGCTCAAGGCCAATTCATGTTCCACACCTTCGTTTACGAAAAACGTGAAGGAAGTAAGAGCCAATAAGTTCTGAAAAGCGTTGGTGACGGAAGGAGGTGGGGTGAACGAGGCAAGTGGAGAGGGCACGGATTATAAAAGAAAAACGGAAGCGGTTCGCGCGCGAATTTCAAGTTAGGTTGGTTCAAGGTGTCCGCAGATCGTTGGAGCTAGTCCAGTGAGGCGGTTAATGATCTGTTCATCACCTGACCTTTTATAAGTACTTTGAAGGCCGAGCCCGCGTATGGATGAGTTCATGGTCCCCGATTGGGATTCGAGTGTTTGGCGCATTTCAAGACTGTATGTAACAGCGTCAAACAATCCACCCGTCACGCTTGTTACATTAGCAATTATGGGGATGGGAGACGTCCATGCTTCCTCCTATGCCCAGAAAGTCGAAGTTTGTCGCACCTGATCACAATCAATGCCATATCCAGTCGCTTGAAATGTCAAGTACTTGTCGTCGAAGCTGAATCGAAATTCAAAGTATGTAGAAAAAAAAAGTAAGGAATTGCGAGTAGAATTTTGCTCACCTGAAAGACGCCTCAGAATTGACATACTCAAATGTTAGTTGGCGTACATTTTTTAAATGTGTTTCCGCCGGAAAATGTATAAGAGCGTTGCAGCTCCACAACAGTGACAGCGGCGGTACCAACTGTACTGCCACTAACGATAAACCCATCTGCAAAAGGAATTGATAAGACTAGAAACCCAGGCTCAGGACCCTATAATGAGGCTCAAAACCAGCTGAACGACGTCAAAAATGCTTGAACAGAGCCGATTGCACTGATAGTAGCGGCGACGACAAAACAATAATGTTCTTATCAAATGTCTGCATATACAGTACTCAAGGTTGCATCATATCATCAGAGCGGTAATGGTTCAGTTTTTCCAATTACAAAAAAAAACTCAATAGCTGTTATGCGTCAAAGGCAGTGATAGGGGTAATGTGAGCGGTGAGATTTCCTGAACTGGGTCACGCAAATGATAGCTAGGAGTCTAAGTGAGTGACGAAATCCCGATGAGAAAGAGTGCCCCGGGCTTCATTTTTCAACACCTGCCTCGTGTTTCATCCCAGCCCGCCCTTTATTTCGACCCGACCCGTCGTTTTTAAGAATAAACGGCGGGGAGGAGTTCTTATTTCTGGGTTTCAGACCGTTTCATTCCGCTTTTCCTTCACTGTATTGATAGCAGTAAGCACGTCTTTCATATTTGATGATCCCTATTATATTCATATATATAAAACGCTTCGTCCGTCTGTACGCCCCTCCGTCCGTCCGTCCGTCCGTCCATTTATCACGAAACTAGGTATTATAAGAAAAACGACCTGTGGGGATGGGTAAGTGTGGTATGGGTAGGGGATGGGACAAGAAGTAAAGACCACACACGACCAAGCTGGGCTCCACTCGCGGTGGGCGGGGCGTGCACTGAAATGTTCCGTTTTCAGCCCGAAAGTTGTTGATTGGTTCGAATGTGGTTCAAACGTCGGGAGAAGATGAATCTAGGTCAGCGACAAAATTCGGAAGCTCAAGAAAGAATCCTGAGCACAACGGGCGGAGCATTCATAGTGGTGGGTGGAGCTTGGCATGGGAAACGACCTGTGGAGATACGGACAAGTTTGGGATGGGTAGGGCATGGGTCAACAAGTAAAGAGCACACATGGACCATGTCAATCTACACACGATGGGCGGGGCAAGCCGTGGAATGTTCTTTTCAGACCGGAACTTGCAAACTGGGTTCCAATATGACCCAGGCGTGGGAGGAAGGTGGATTGAAGTCAGGAATGACTTTTTTAAGTTATGAAAGAAGCTAAGCGTGGACGTTACATGAAAAATGGCCTTCAGAGATGGGGACATGTTTGGGACGAGTAGGGTATGGGACAAGAGGCGAGAAGCACCCATTCACCAAATTAAGCTCCTCCCACGGTCGGCGGAGCGTGCACGGAAATACTCTCTCCTCAAGAAAAGAGCAATGTCGAACCTACTGACGCACATGGTGTTTCGCGTACAGCAGTGTGCGCCAGTCACCTGCTATTTTCAAGTTCGGCCCGAATTACCCTTATCACTATCTTTAATGGCATTGATACGGAAACTGTTCATTGGTCGTTATCTTGTGCTCTAACTCATTTGTTTTACTATTATACTTAATTCTTTTTTTCCTTCATTTCTATATTTATTACCAAGCGCACACTACTGCGCACCTAACATAATGGGCATCAGTGGCAAGATAAGTTGTAAATTGGTCATTTCTGCCGATTCTCTCGTGGTCTCAAGGCTGCGTCGGAACCGAGTTATGAATTATGTTGTACGGACCTTCCCCACTTTGCCCAGGTTTCTTTCATGGATACTCAAAGCTGTCTTTATTCCATCTCTCCCCCACGTTTGGGTCATATTGGAACTCAATCAACAATTTTCAGTCTGAAAACGTTCCGGGGCACGCTCTGCCCATCGTGGGTGAAGCTGGAGGCTATGTATGCTCTGTTCTTCTTGTCCCATGCATGCCCTACCCATCTCAAACTTGTTCCTATCTCCACAGGTCGTTTTTCGTGTAGCGTCCAAGCTCCGCCCACCACTATAAATGCTCCGACCGTTGTGCCCAGGATTCTTTCTCGTGCTTCAGAAACTCGTCGCTGAGCTGAATCCATCTTCTCCCCACGTTTGAACCACATTCGAACCAATCAACAGTTTCAGGTCTGGAAACGGAACACCATTGCACGCTCCGCCCACGGTGGGTGGAGCTTAGCTTGGTCCGTGTGTGCTTCTTACTTCTTATCCCATGCCCTACCCATCCAAACTTGACCCTATCTCCACAGGTTGTTTTTAATGTAATGCCTATTTTTGTCGACGGACGGAGGGGCGGACGGACCTACAGACACAGACAGACGAAGCGGTTCGCATATAGTAGAGATTATACTTATAGAGTTTTTCTCAATTTTGTTAATTTTTTTTGTTTTTTTCGACTTTTTTTTTTAATTTCCATGCACTTCTGCCTCCAGTATGTATGACATTATGTTCGACTTTTGGATCTTAGAATATACTATCTCTGAACTTTGTTGAAATGGAGACCTATAGTAAGGAAAGTTTTTAGTGAAGGGTGGTAGTGAGGGATGAAGCCTACCGTGAAGTAAAAACCGAAAATAAGTAGAAAAAATGGTGGAAGACATTTTATAATTTCTCCAATAGTTACCATAAACGAACGTTGAATAACTGCATTCGAATAAACACTTCTGCTCCTTCTGAAGACAGCGTCAGAGGTAATATTGGTAGATTGTGGAATAATTGTGGAAAATGAAAGTAGTGGAGATCAGAAGTGCAACAGCAAAGCGACGCAATGAAACGGTATGAAACCCAAGAAATAGGAACCCGGAAACCCTCATTCACAGCCCTTCCCTTTTGCCCCATATGCGTCACTAGAGTTCCCAGTTATCATTTCCTCCTTACCTCTGACAAAGCTCTCACGCTGCGCATGAGTGAGAGCAAATCCGCGGCCTTCCTCTTTGTCTCTTCCTGTCATTCAGCTTATATATCCGTTCTGTTTAATCCTTATTTACTTCTTTATCCATTTGACTTATATTCTACCTCTCTCTTTCCATCGCTCTGTTTTTCAGGAGGAGGCACTAGCACCAGTTGTGCCATGGCACTTGTGTTTGGCAGCGCGAAGTCTGACAGCAATCCAAGCCATTTCCTGATTTTAGCTCGTCCTCACTAGCTTTTCAAAGTCTCTGACACTTCATTTATTGCCCTTTACTCCCCGATATTTCACTTTTCCCTGCATATTTCCGCTGATCCCTCTTCCTTACTTTTTCCCACTTCCTAGCAGCAGCAGAAATATCTGCCTGGATGCAGATTCTTGAAGGACGCGATCCAAAACGAGCAGCTTTCAATTCGTAATCAAATCCTACTTTTAACAATCTTTGCTACGCTGCCATGGCAGAAGCGATCTTCACACCTCTTATCTCCCTGCTTCTCATGTCCTTAAATTGCACCCAGGATCAAGGGTGGCGGCGACGAAAATTTCCAAAAAGTACAACCCCCCAACAGGGGGCCTCCACATGACTCCCCCTCCCCCCACCCCCCACCAGTTCTTCAGGTCCTTTCTATGGTTTTTACTCAGACTATGTTCAATACCTATATTCCGAAGCGAAAGCGTGGCCGACCATGGGTCATGTATTCGTCCTCTGATGACAAAGGAGAAGGGTTTAAAGTCATACAAATTATGCGGCAGGGATAAAAGATGAAAAAAGGATGGTAAAAAAGTTGGAAGCTAACACGAAGCCATGTAACCGTTTCACTGCGACTGCCGTGTCGCTATTGCAACAGCGACGCGGAAATCGCGATGGAGTGCGGTATTTTACCAATGGCAGATGTGAGCTTTTTTTTGATACTTGTCAAGCTTCCAAAATAATCTGAACTGTTTTTAATAACTCACTTGAGATCAGTCCAATCTATTAGCCGCTTGGTTTTCCTAATGGCTGCGTAGTTTTCTATGTGCAAATTCAGTCGAGGATATTTGGAAAAATTCCGAGGTGCCTCATTTTGAAAGGACGTAACCTCCCTCAAACTTAATTTTAAAAAAGCGAATTCCCGATGCGGGGTCTGCGAGGTTGCCGCTTTCTAATAGGTCGTAAGTTTTGACCGGTTTTCGCTATTAATTTGTCAGTTGTGATTTGGAAATTATCTTCATAGGTCGTCATTTTCTGATGACCAAACGTTGGAATCGTGTTCAAGCACACTTATCCCTAGGCAAACCCGTCAGTCCTGGTAAACCATTTTGCAGCGATTAGCCTTCAAAAACCGACCAAAATCAAGCGAGGTGATAATGAAATACTAGCTCTTCTAGATAAATCTTTTTATAGAAGCACGACCAGCTGTTTCACGAGAAAACAGCACTATAACATCGAGAGGAAAGAAGTAATAACGCGTTATCGTGACATCGAAAATTTGTTCTAGCCATTGAGAAAGAAAAATTGTGAATTCATCCGGACAACTAGAAAGGGCAAGTAAAGGGAAATAAATTGATCACACAAAAAAGCAATGCCATCTGGACGATCGATAGCCAAGGCTCGGCCTCAACATTAACAAGTAAACATACCTCTTTACACTTTACTCACATGATGTACCTACGGGAATGAGTAAAACAGTGAAGCTGTACAGCATTTCGACAGCTCACGCAGTACATTTGATCTTGATCTGTGCAGCGAGAGAATGCTCGTGAGGAAGGCTATTCTGGAGAGGCCCATAGCATCAAGCGAGGTCACACCAGAAGTGTTACTCGGATATTAAGTGCAACCAGCGTGCCTGTGAACTGCATGGGGAAGAACTGATGACACAGCAAATCAATAATTGCATTGGTCCGCTCCCTTGTGGGACCACAGAACAGCTGAATGCCAGGTGCTGATGTAGTTGGGGGGGGGGGGTGGCATTCATTGTCGCGCTGTTGTCCCTCACTGTATATCGCTCTACGATCATCATTCAAACATGGAAGTGTATACTTTTACTAAGATGAGCACAGTGGAATGGCCCTGCCCAAGTACATTAAAAGCGAGTACGTAGAAATAATGACACATTCTCCAACAATGAGCCCAGTCACGCGGTTGAATTATTCGACCCATCCGTTCGGATCAGCCCTTTGACGGCGAACCCACATTGATAAATTGCTCCAGTAATTCTCATGATAAGAGAATGCTGTTTTTTGCTGGGATTCCGGATTTTTCCGCTTTTCTCTCGAAAGTGAGTTCATTAGAACGAATTGGCTAAATGTCTCGTAACATTTCATGCTCTAGCACTAATACGTGTAGTGCGCGCTAATCACGAAATTTGATAAAGTTGTAAAGCTTGTACGTACATATACGATGGTTGGTGTGACTCCTTTTTCATTTGCGTGTTTATTTACCACACTACGTTTCTATTATAACCGTTGTTGATGCGCTTCCGGAACTTCCTTTTTTCTGGTTGTGAATGAAGCACTACTCCGGCTCTTGAACTTTGTTTTTTCCCAGGACTGTAAAGTCGAAGCAAAATTTATGTGAAATTTCGGAATACACCTAGTCCCTGGTCAAATATCTTCGGTGGAGGTCTATTGGCGAATATCATTTTATTAGAACTTCATGTTGTTGCAATTGATTTCCTTATGGAAAAGATGCCATTTTGGCAGTCAATATTTTCACATTGTATAACGGGAGATGCCCATTCATTTTCTTTTCTTTTGCTGTGTCATTTGCGGTGCCGTATTTGCTACCAGATTGCCTATTAGATTAGTTGAATACGCTATTAACGAAATACGACTCACGAATTATTCTACACTAGTTGGCGGGTGCCCACTACTGTGCGCTTAACATCATGGGCCCCAGTGGGTCGATCGGAATTCTCTATTTTTCTATAGATTTACTCAGTACCCGTTACCACATCGCGTCCGCCCATGTAGGCGGGTTTCCTCTCATTTTAAGCGTGTTTAAGATAACTTGGTCATTGATCCTTTCTGCCGATTTTCTCCTGTTCTCAAGGCTGCGTTGAATAAGAGTTAACATTTTTTTGTCGTACGGACCCCACTTGTGCGGTCCACTCCGCCCAGGCCTTTTTCATGGGCTCTCTTGGCTGACTAAGCCCATCTTTTCCTCACCTTTGGACTAAATTCGAACCAAGCAAACAATTTTCGATCCATGGACCGAATATTTCAGTGTACGTTCCGTTCACCATGGACGGAGCGTAACATGGTTTATGTGTGCTCTTTACCGATCGGTCCGCACGGTATAACCTCAGCCTAACGTGGTCCACGTGTGGTCTATAATTATCGTCCCATGCTCTATCCGTCTCAAACTTGACCCTATTTTCACAGGTCATTTTCATGTAGCGTTCAAGTTTCACCCAATACCACAAATGCTCCGCACACTGTGCCTAGAATCCTTACCTTCAGAAACTCCTTACACTGACCTAAATCCGTCTTCTTCCTACATTTGGGGCACAATCGAACCCAATTTACAATTTTCTGGCTGGAAAAGGCTACCCATACCACACTTGTCCCCATCTCTACAGTTTTTCAAATAACACCTAATTTCGTGACAGAAGGACAAAGGGACGGGACGGAGGGACGTACAGCCAGACGAAGCTTTTTATATATACACCAGTTGGGCTGGCGCACACAACTGTGCGCGACACATATAAAAGCATGCTAATTGTGCTTGATCAATATCGATCGATCAGTATCATCACTCAAACGGTTGCAGAAACGGGCAATCCGCAAAAAGGAAAAGGGAAACAAAATTCCTCCCGTCCATCTCGTCCTTATACCACTTTAAGACTTGAGAGTCCCAGCTTTGCTGCGACGCGAGATATCAATTTCTCGCCATTCGCCTTTCGAGGCTCCCTATCAGCCCCTATCAGTTGCTATCACTTCCGTTCCCTCACCATTGATGTCACCTTACCACCCCCACATCACTTCGAAAATTCAGGCGCCCAGCTTTGCGTCGATGCGAGATATGTACTTCCTATCATTTCACCTTTCAAGGCTCCTTATCAGCCCTTACCAGTTGCTATCGCTTCGGTTCCCTCACCACTGATGTTCCCTTACCACCCCTTATATCACTTCAAAAATGCAAAGTCCCAGCTCTACTGCGACGCGAGATATGAATTTCGTGACAGACGAACAGACGGACGGACGGAGGGACAGACAGACGAAGCGTTTTATATATATTAGGTTGTAAGGAAAGTTCTGGCCGCTTTTTCGTTATCACAAGATAAATTTAAATATCAGAGCGCGTCAACATGAATCAGCTGACATATTGTGCTCGTTAGATAGAGAAAAAGTTGCTCTTTCAGAATATATGTTTTATTTGGAATGCCATAAGGTTTTCAATTTATTAGGGAAGTTTTAAAGTGCTGCGAAAATGGCACTTTTAAGATGACTTCACTTCAAGAGTTCTTGTTTAGCCGAGTCCCAGCGAAGGTGACCACAAATGTGAATACTGCAAGAGGAGGGGGTGTATCACTGGATGGAACACATTGTCTCCGGTTTCAGAAGTGCAGAAATGAGGACGAGCTGCTCGAATTTTCAATTGATCAAATCGCTTTAACTAAAACGGCAGAAGGCGATGAGCGTCCATATTTGCAGGGGATATCCACAAGTATTGGCCCTCAACAAGCAACCTTAGCTGACCACCTCAAGTGGCCTTGATTTGGAAAAATCCAAAAAAATGGGTGCCGCGGGACCCCTCACGGCAGTCATGCGCAAGCGCATTTTTCACAAATCCTCTTCCACTAATTGAAGCAGTTGCAGGGTGAGGCCCTTACTCGTCTATCATGTTCATCAGATCTAGCGCTAACTATGCCCCACTTCCCAAAACATCTGGCCAGCTCCTTCAGTAGCAGTGTGTTCAGAAAGAGTGGCGATTTGAAGTCGACTTTTTTTCATTTCGCGCAATATAAATTATCAGCCCTTTATCAAATTGAGATGTGTAGGTATGCATAGTGTTGCCAAGAGTGTGGCGAATCTAATGGTGCTCACTCTGTGAGAAAAGATGCACTCTGAGCCGAGTTATGATCTCTCGAAGTTGAAATTTCAAAAACCGGCCAAAACTTTCCTTACAACCTAATATTATAGTAGGGATAGTAGGAATACGGATATTCACATATGGTCTGATGGTGCAGTGATTGGAAAGTTGAGATACTTACTAGAGCAAAAACCAACAGTATTCATCTAGCCTGTTGGAGCTCTTATTTTTTCGATCCACATACAGTCAACCCTCGAGCTGCTTTCTGCTCCAAGGAGCCATACACCTTCGACCTTTACTAGCTTTAATTCCCTGTTTCATTTATTTTCTTTCTTTCGCCTTGCAGTACTCAACCCCACGGTTAAGGTATGCCGTTTGACATGTCAAATAGATATCCCGTGTTCTTCTACTTTTTCTTTCCCCTAGATATTATGCACTTGGCGAATTCTTTTGAAAACGCAAAGGTCACTTTCTCGTGCATTTTTTAATCACCAGGTGAGCTTCGCGATCTACATCGCGTTACGGGGCACCGGTGCGAAGCGGGCTGTGGGCGAAATGATGTAAACAGGTGAGCTTCGCGATCTACATCGCGTTACGGGACACCGGTGCGAAGCGGGCTGTGGGCGAAATGATGTAAAAGAAATTGCACAGCAATGTGGTTTGGCGGAAATCAATACATAGATTTTACATTTGTGCTGAGGGGTAGTCCATTTACAGCCTTCTTTACAAAGGTCCATTATAGCAATAGGTATCGATCTACATGCAATAAGCTCTACAGAATGTAAGCTTCTGCAATTACATCCACTGGTGTGGCCCATCTCATTGCCCGGCCCTCTGTAAGAAAACCGACAATTACGACCTATAGCACATGATGCTGCAGTTTTTCAACTTCTGCGACTGTAATCATTCAATGAGATCCCATTACCTGTTCAGCTCTTTGCATAGAGATCTATCATTTCGATCGATGTCGACCAATAGGACTTCATTGAAGTTCTGCAACAGCTTCACCTACTGGTGTGCTTGCTGATGATTTTCCAGGATTTCATCTTTCATGACGGTACTCACTGAGTCTATGGTCCATAAGACGTTTGCAGCCTTTCGCAAAAACCGATACTTTCAGCCAATATCCTGATGACGGCCCGTCTACCGTGATCAGTTGACATTATTTTTGTCACTCTAGCAGCATAGAATTACTTCCGCTCTCTACGGCACTTTAGACCGCTCCGGGCGGTGTTATATTTCTTACGAGTGAGCACGATATTGGTGATTGCACGTTCCGCCCATTGTAGGCGGGCCTCCACCTACCTCAATAATGTGCAACACCGCCTAGACAGCACTAATCTCCATCGATTTTTTTCGCAGTTTCTGGGCTGCTCCTGAGACAACTTATAAACGCTCGTTAAGCACCACCTACGTGGAGCGTGCTCCGCCTACTGAAGTCGTGTATTCTTCATCTACTACATACACCCTTCACTCATTATGGCCTACCTTATCGCTACTCCTGGCTCTTTTGGAACGAATTACAGCGAAGGGGCCGGTAGGTCTCTTCAACAGTCACAAACTCCCTTGACTTATTTTGGCCCACCTTATCCCGACTCCTGGGCTCGAATTATAGAATTTTGCATTTGGACACCGAACATTGTAACGCGCACCCCTCCCACAGGGGACGGAGTCTGACATGGTCCATGTGCTACCTGTTCATCTCTTAGCAAAACCTATCCAATCCTAACATGACCTGACTTCCCCCGCTTGTTTTTCAGGCAGTACAGAATTTCGCTTGGGACAGACAGACAACTTAACAGACACAACAACTACTGGTTTGTATATAGGTTATGTTATCCCGACTCATGGGCTCCTTGGAAAGAATTATAGAATTTTGCATCTGAACACGGAACATTTTAACGCAGGCCCCGTCCACAGTGTCCACAGTGAGCGGAGTCTGACATGGTCTGGTAAAGTAGTGTGCAGTAAGGACACCTTCTGCACAAAAACCGATATTTCCGATCAATATCAATCGGTGGTGCATGATGTTATAGGATTTCAACTGTCCATAAGCCGTTTCCAGCCTTTGGCACAAACACTGATATTTGCAATCAACATCGTAGCGAAGGCTCCGCCTAACGTGATCATTTGGCATTATTTTTGGCCACTTGGGCTGTTACACATTTTGGTTTTCACCCCGTCCCTGGACCGCTCTAGAGAAGAATATGATGTTTCATGAGTGAACACGATTTCGGTTGCTTGCACCGCCCATTGTGGGTGGGTCTTCCCTCACTTCAAATATACTGGAAACAGCTCAGACCTCGCTGATCTCCAGCGATTTTTCCTCAGTCTCTAGACTGCTCTGGGGCTGGGTTATGAACAGTTGCAGTAAGCACCGGCCGCTTGGAGCACGCTCCGCCCGTTGAAGGTGGGCTTCCCTTAACTGCTACATATACTCGGATCTCATCTTGGTTCACCTTCTCCCGCTGCCCGTGGAATTTTGAGATGAAAGAATTTTAGCGTTGATCTGAAGACAATGCAGCGAACGCCCCGCCTACTGCGGGCGGAGTCAGGCATTGCCCATGTCCGCTCTGATCATCTTGGCCATGCCCACGCAACCCGAACTTGACCTGACCTCCCCACTTGTCTTACTGGTAAAACGGAGAATCGAACGGACAGACAATAGTACAAACACACCAAACTCCTTGTTTATCTATAGGTTATGCTTCTGCAAAAGTGGGAATTGAGGAGCTTTAACCTGCTGGTTACGCGGAATGGACGACACTCGTTCGTAATGTAGATGGAACTAACAGTTCTGGACAGCCACGAACCTCGGTGGGGCAAAACCGTTCTTCACTTGGGCACATCACATGTCAGGAGCAGGCATCGTCGGCATCGAGGAGGTCTTCCGAATACGGGTCGCGCATGGGTAAGATCAACAGAGAGCCCCACATATCAGTTGATCACGTCTATATGGCGGTAGGTGGCAGAGATCATGTGGCTGGGGACTCGCAGAAGTGTACGAACTGAAAAGCATTTTAAAGCTGTATTCTGCAAAAGTAAATAATAATAAGTTGGAATTGAGGAGCTCCAACCTCCTGATTACGCGGAATGGGCGACACTCGTTCGTAATGTAGATGGAACTAACAGTACTGGACAGCCACGAACCTCGGTGGGGCAAAATCGTTCATCACTTGGGCGTCACATGTCAGGAGCAGACATCGTCGGCTTCAAAGAAGTGGTTCAGAGCGGAGTTACAATGAAAAGTGTTTCTAATGCTGCGTACATATCAAATCGAATAAGATTTTTGGCGCATCACCGTAAAGTTAAATATACGCCTGAGAAAATGATCACATTTGCGCATCCGCGATTTGAGAGAATTGGCGGATCGGCGCATTCGCGATTTGGAAATTTAGGCGCGCCACGTCACTCTTGTAACCGCGACTAGTTGAACGCGGTGCGTGCCAACGTGCGGCTTTCGATATCGGCTTTCGATAAGATATGGAAAATTACGAAAAGGAAACAGGAGAAAAAGAAATCAACCGCACGTTAGCACGCGCCGCGTTCAACTGACCGCGGTTGCTAGAGTGACGTGGCATGCCAAAAATTCCAAATCACGGAAGCGCCGATGCGCTAAAGCTCTCTTCAATTTGTTATGCCATACCCAACTAAATGAGAGTTTTGGCGCATTGGCGTAAAGTTAAATATACGTATCGATCGAGAAAATGAGCACATTTGCGCATCCGTGATTTGGGAATTTTGGCGTGCCACGTCACTCTTGTAACCGCGATCAGTTGAACGCGTTGCGTGCCAACGTGCGGCTTTCAATAACGACTTTCGATAAAATATGGAAAATTACGAAAAGGAAATAGGAGAAAAAGAAATCAACCGCACGTTGGCACGCGCCGCGTTCAACTGACCGCGGTTGCTAGAGTGACGTGGCATGCCAAAAATTCCAAATCGCGGATGCGCCGATGCGCTAAAGCTCTCATTCAATTTGTTATGCCATTCTCCCACCCCGCCACACACTCTCACTCTCGCCTCGTACTCTCACTCTCGCCATTCACCCAAGTCCGTAGGGACACGCCTACTCAGTTTTCGGGAAATGGACTATAAATATACGTATCGATCGAGAAAATGAGCACATTTGCGCATCAGTGATTTGGGAATTTTGGCGTGCCACGTCACTCTTGTAACCGTGATCAGTTGAACGCGGTGCGTGCCAACGTGCGGCTTTCGATATCGACTTTCGATAAGATATGAAAAATTACGAAAAGGAAATAGGCGAAAAAGAAATCAACCGCACGTTGGCACGCGCCGCGTTCAACTGACCGCGGTTGCTAGAGTGACGTGGCATGCCAAAAATTCCAAATCACGGAAGCGCCGATGCGCTAAAGCTCTCTTCAATTTGTTATGCCATACCCAACTAAATGAGAGTTTTGGCGCATTGGCGTAAAGTTAAATATACGTATCGATCGAGAAAATGAGCACATTTGCGCATCCGTGATTTGGGAATTTTGGCGTGCCACGTCACTCTTGTAACCGCGATCAGTTGAACGCGTTGCGTGCCAACGTGCGGCTTTTGATATCGACTTTCGATAAAATATGGAAAATTACGAAAAGGAAATAGGAGAAAAGGAAATCAACCGCACGTTGGCACGCGCCGCGTTCAACTGACCGCGGTTGCCAGAGTGACATGGCATGCCAAAAATTCCAAATCGCGGATGCGCCGATGCACTAAAGCTCTCATTCAATTTGTTATGCCATTCTCCCACCCCGCCACACACTCTCACTCTCGCCTCGTACTCTCACTCTCGCCATTCACCCAAGTCCGTAGGGACACGCCTACTCAGTTTTCGGGAAATGGACTATAAATATACGTATCGATCGAGAAAATGAGCACATTTGCGCATCAGTGATTTGGGAATTTTGGCGTGCCACGTCACTCTTGTAACCGTGATCAGTTGAACGCGTTGCGTGCCAACGTGCGACTTCCGATATCGACTTTCGATAAGATATGCAAAATTACGAAAAGGAAATAGGAGAAAAAGAAATCAACCGCACGTTGGCACGCGCCGCGTTCAACTGAACGCGGTTGCTAGAGTGACGTGGCATGCCAAAAATTCCAAGTCGCGGATGCGCCGATGCGCTAAAGCTCTCATTCAATTTGTTATGCCATACCCAACTAAATGAGAGTTTTGGCGCATTGGCGTAAAGTTAAATACACGTATCGATCGAGAAAATGAGCACACTTGCGCATCTGCGATTTGAGAAAACTGGCGGATCGGCGCATCCTCGATTCGAGAGAATTGGCGCGTTTGCGTAAAGGATAAGATACGTGCTAATCGGAGGGTGAAAGTATTGGCGCATCCGCGATTTTGGATATTTGCCATAACAGATATCGGCTTTCGATAAGGTATGGAAAATCACGAAATGGAAAGCGAAGAAAAAGAAACCAACCGCACGTTGACACGCGCCGCGTTCAACTGACCGCGGTTGCTAGAGTGACGTGGCACGCCAAATCGCCGATGCGCTAAAACTCTCATTCAATTTGGTATGCCAGCTGGAGCACACTACTGCGCGTCACACATGGAAGCATGCAAAGTTAGCGCGTGTATCGAACTCTCTCATCCCGTCACACACTCTCACGCTCACCCAAGCCCTAGGCCACGCCCTCTACACCTCAAACTTGAGTAGTTGAACCAAAGGGTGGACACACAGATATACAGACTCACCAAACTCCTGTTTTATATATGAGGTATGATATCCCGACACCTGGGCTCTTTCCGAACGAACTATAGACATTTTCATCTAAACACCGAACATTTTAATGCAGGCCCGTCAACAGTGTCCACAGTGGGCGGAGTGTGACATGATCCAGTAAAGTGGTGTGCAGTAAGGACACCTTCTACACAATAACCGATATTTTCAATCAATATTGATCGGTGACGCATGTTGTTGTAAATTTTAACTTCTATGAGGGCACTCACTCAGTAGTATGGTCCATAAGCCGTTTCCAACCTTCTGCACAAAAACCGATATTTTCAATCAATATTGATCGGTGACACATGTTGTTGTAAAATTTCAATTATTATGAGGGAACTTAATCAATAGTATGGTCCATAAGCCGTTTCCAGCCTTCTGCACAAAAACCGATATTTTCAATCAATATCGATCGGTGATGCGTGATGTTGTAGAATTTCAACCTCTATGAGGGCACTTAATCAATAGTATGGCCCATGAGCCGTTTCCAGCCTTTTGCACAAAAACCGATATTTTCAATCAATATCGATCGGTGATGCATGATGTTATAGAATTTTAACTTCTATGAGGGCACTCACTCGGTAGTATGGTCCATAAGTCGTTTCCAACCTTCTGCACAAAAACCGGTATTTTCAATCAATATTGATCAGTGATGCATGATGTTGTAGAATTTCAACCTCTATGAGGGCACTTAATCAATAGTATGGTCCATGAGCCGTTTCCAGCCTTTTGCACAAAAACCGATATTTTCAATCAATATCGATCGGTGATGCATGATGTTATAGAATTTTAACTTCTATGAGGGCACTCACTCAGTTGTATGGTCCATGAGCCGTTTCCAACCTTCTGCACAAAAACCGATAATTCCAATCAATATCGATCGGTGATGCATCATCTTCTAGAATTTCAACTTTCATGAGGGCACTTAAGCAGTAGTATGGTCCATAAGTCGTTTCCAGCCTTGCACAAAAACCGATATTTTCAATCAATATCGATCGGTGATGCGTGTGTTGCAGAATTTCAACTTTCATAAGTGCATCTCCTACCATTCCCCACCCAACCCACACTTGACCCGACCTTTCCCGCTGATGAGCCGACCTTCTGTTGGATCGGGTACATGAGCCGGCTCCAGCCTTCTGCACAAAGCCGATATTTTCGATCAATATCGATCGATTCAATCGATATCGACAAAGTCGATGTGCGTTCTGTACATCCCCCATTACGCCTCACCCAGCCAGCACTTAGCTCGACCTTTCCTGGTAACTTCTGAGGGTCTGTATAGTGTCACATACCTCAAACTTGGGAAATTGAACCAAAGGACGGACACACACACACACAAACGGACAAACCAAACTCCTGGTTTATATATAGGGTATGATTGTTGATGGAAAGCACAAACTTTTGGCTGAGGGTCTTCCATTTTTTTTGATATCTGAGAGCGAATGCTGGTAATGCTGGTTTCCATTTGCATAGCTTTTCCTCTCTGAATTTCAAACGTGGGCTCATTAAAATTGAATGAAACGACACAACTAGAATTACAGGGAAACAACTACATATTTGGGCAACTAAAGGATATGTGAGCTTCATGAATCTCATCAAGCACTTTCCGGTAGCCCGGAAATGTAATGCTCATGCTAGAAGTCGTGAGCAAATCCGCAACATTCGCGTAGAGGGATCTCGTATCCAAAGTGCCCCATGGCTATACGTGCGGTTAAGACGTCCCTTATTGTCATGCATTACAGTACCGTTCATTATTATCAGTGAAGTTGTTTACGTGTAACATTGGCGGGGGTTTCATATTTTACGATACTTCTAATACTACTCAACTGCCAGTAGCCTAGATACCGCAAATTGATGAAAAAAATTAGTTTGCTGAAACTCTGGTGAGGGTGGTTATTTGGAGTGATTATCACGAACATGACATTCGTTTCTGGCGTTGGCGCCAATCTGGTGCAATAGCATCAGGTTGGTGCACACTCGTTTTCACCGAAATCGCTGAAACTTAGCTACATATGACATCTGTTTGAGGCGCTAGTGGCCTTCACTTCCACTACAGTGCTAATATGGTAGAGGCACTATACTGTTCCCACAAGTCTTGCCCAAGTCCTAGGGAAAAAGGAAACCTTTCCTTCTTCTTTGATTCTTAGGCGAAAATATGTATACGCTCAAATGTGCAAGATGATGACTGTAGTACGGTAGCATATGAAAGACAACAGCGGGAAAATGACGTCCTCCAGCTACATAAGCACTGTAGCAAAAATGAACATGACTGGCGCAATCTTGGGTCAAACGACGCCCGCGCTGAAAACCGATCTCATTTCGTGATCAGCATTCTGAGTAGCCATTAGGTTGTAAGGGAAGTTCTGTCCGGTTTTTCGCGTTCACAAGATAAATTCAAATCTCAGAGCGCATCAGCTTACATACTGT
The DNA here is from genome assembly GCA_963978905.1 of Trichostrongylus colubriformis. Classification (NCBI taxonomy): domain Eukaryota; kingdom Metazoa; phylum Nematoda; class Chromadorea; order Rhabditida; family Trichostrongylidae; genus Trichostrongylus; species Trichostrongylus colubriformis. Next base: position 849,446 of record OZ022257.1, read on the forward strand.
ATCACTTACATAAACAAAAAGTTGCTCTTCTGAATATACAGTAGCGCTCAAAGTCTTCGGCCAAAACTCTTTTGTCATAACTTTTTTTCTACTCGACCAAATTTGACAAAATTTTAATATGTGATGCCTGAACCTATTGCCAACATTTCCTTCTACTTGAGTGCCGCTTGGCACTTTTCATGGTTTTTTACAAGAATTTACTACAAGACCACCCAAAAAAAGTAAAAGGCTTGGTCAAGGAGAACGGCTTTCTTTACAAAAACAAAACGAGCAAGCCTCAGAGAACATTAATATATTGTAGAAAGACCACGACTTTTGATGACAGCGGCACAGCGGGACGGCATAGCGATGGCACTCCAAAAACAAAAAATTTCATTTAACCGCGTAACTTACACCGTTGAGCGCCAAAATAGTATATTAAGTATGTGTCTCTAAGTACAACATAAAAATTTCTCTTAGATCGGTGCAGTTGCAAAAAAGTTACAAGTGAAAAACCGCAAGTGAAAGACCATTCCGCCGAAGACTTTTGAGCGCTACTGTATGTTTTATTTGAACACACACATTTGCACTTTGTCCTTGGTTTCAGAAGTGCACAAAAGAGAACGAGTTGCTCGAATTCTCAGTTGATCAAATCGCTTTGACTAAAACGGCACAAAGCGATGAGGCCCATACTTGCAGGGGATGTCCAAAAGTATTGGCCCTCAACACACAAACTTGTTGAACCACCTCAAGTGGCTTTGATTTGAAAAAAACCCCAAAAAATGGGTAGCGCGGGACCCCTCAAACAGCTATGTATGCGCAAGCGCATTCTCCACAAATCCTCTTCCATTAACTGGAGCATTTGCAGGCTGAAGCCCTTACTTGTCCATCATATTCACCAGATCTAGCGCTAACTAAGCCCCACTTTCCCAAACATCTAGACGGCTTCTTCAGCAGCAGTGTGTTCAGAGAGAATGGTGATTTGGGTCGACTTTTTTCGATTTCGCGCAATATAAATCGTCAACCCTTGGTCAAAATGAGATATGCAAATTCCTCGATATTGCCAAAGGTTTAGCGAATCTAATAGTTCCTTTTTTATGAGAAAAGATGCAGTCTGAGCCGATCTCCCGAAGTTGAAATTGCGAAATCCGCCAAAACTTTTCTTACGACCTAAAAACTTGCCCGACCTCTCCAGGCCCTTTCTCACTCGCCCGGTTTACGGCACCTAAGCGAGGACTCAAATTTCTGCAACCATCCGCTCATGCTCCGCCTACGGTGGGTGGAGTTAGGCTTAGTTCTTATGAGCTCCGTACACTTTAGTTGGTCCCTACCGAATCCTACTTGTCCAACCTCTCCAGTCCCTTTCCTAACTTGCCCGATTTTTTGCACCCGAGTGAAGACTTAAATTTGAGCGTTATCGATTTCGGCGCAAGCACCGCAGACGGTGGGCGGAGCTGGGCTAAGTTCTTATGAGCTCCTTGCACTTTGGTCGACTCCTACCCACTCCTGACTTGTTGGACCTCTCAACGTTGCAGTTGGTTAAGAGTGGATCATGTGGCAAACAGACAGACAGACACACGGACACGCACACGAGCACACCACACTTCTGATTTATATATAGGTAATGGATAATAGAATACTTCATCAAACATATCACATAATTATTACAAGTGAAGTACAAACATCACACCAAAACAATAGAGTGCAAGAGGCGAGTGCGAATACCCGACTGGTTAACAGAGTGAAAGACAAAGAGCTAGGCGAGCCGTACGGCTCACTCGAACTATGAGGGAAGTGGTGAATCAGTACTGAGCAGATTCCTGTTTTTGAAAAGCTCCCTATATTTATGTATTCGGCACTTGGTCGCTGCTAGAGCCAGTGACTCCTTCCGCCTTCGGAGATAACGGGCTGTGTCTGAGCGATCCAATTCACTGCGACACCTATAGAAAAGATCTTGTTCGAAGGAGCGGGGATAAGGCAAGAAGCACTTACGTTTGAGCATCGGGACAGCATTTGGCTAGCCTTGAACAATGCTGTTTAAGTACATGAACCTTGCTGCGGCAAGGTTCATTCCCAAGTGAAGTGGGCAGGGAATGGGCAGTACATTGCGTAGCTTTCACCTAGAGTACATCATCACAGAAAATTAGAGGCTTACCACGCGATGATCAGTTTATTGGCTTACTTTCATGGAGTGACTAGGTTCTCAGATAATTGCTCAGGCTCATATTTGCTGCGGCTGTACGGTGCACCCTCACGTTTTCTCCCTTCTTGAACACAACCAAGCCCCGCCCACTTAACCAAATCACACCTGGCTTTAGACGAACGAATTTCCGATGTGGAAGATGCCTTCATCATTGAAATGGCTGTTTCATAGGATTACCTTCTTTTATCGCTAGTTTCTTTTTCCACGTGAGCGCCATGTTGGAAATTGTTCGTCTAAGACCGCGTGTGGTTTGGTTGGATGGCCGCAGCTTGGTTGGGGTTAATTAAAGTGAGGGGGGAGGAGGAGACGCAAAATCTCAGCGACTCCTTTTCTTTCCTAGGCTTAGGCTAAAGCAGATGGCAGATGCTTATTTATGCAGGAGAAAGAGATATGAATTTTAGCCTGAGCCTAGGGAGAGAAGGAGCTCAGACGTGAAAAAAGACGGTGAAAAGGCGTCCCCCCTTCCCACCCTCCCACACTTTAATTGACCCCTGGTTGTGTACGAGCATGGCAACTTCATGAGCGTGCACCGTGCAGCCTGTGCAGTTATTAAAGTGCCTACTTGCTCTGGAAAATTAGCCACTAATCTAACTATGCGGTGTGCCTTTGAGCTAACTCTTAAGCTTCATACCAAGGCTCATACCCAGTCCCAACAAGTACCTACCTCTGCTATGTTCTGTCCAAGTCGATTCTTGATGCAGGCGCTGTAAGATTCTTCGAGACTCCTGGTTTCAGCATCGACAGCCTATCAATGTGTTCACTGTTTACATGGGAATGTCCTCCATTATGGGGTTGAAGTTACCTTATAATCAGGCAGGAGCTTCTTACTACAAGAACTCCGCTGTTTTCTTTGGCTGTGAGTCACAATGCGACTAGCTTGTGCTCCACATGCCTTTTCTTCACGAGAAAGCTCATCCAGACATAATGAATATACTTCGCAATGTGAAAGCTTAACTATCTGCAATAAATGTGATAGAAAAGATTAGGTGAGTTATAGAGTAAGGGCTAGCGTTAGTCGAGGTATACTCGAATGTCATATTCAGCTACACAAAGTGGAAAGGGGTGGGGGCTCGTTTGCCTAGACGAGGATGTGGTGGCAAGCTAGAGGTTAACCGAAATTATTTTTTCGTTAATTTTTAGCAAATTGGTGCCTTTCCCACTCCTTCTGACGCTGAACACCTTTTTTTGGGCTAAGGAGGTAGTACAACGGACTCTATTCTATGATTGATTAAGGGCCGTATTACCGTACCTTCAAGTGAATTCTCTGATGCGATATTTTTCTCTGACACAATGCTGATTTTAAGCAACTGGTGCACGGCCATTCAGTGGAACGGGTATGCTAATTTGCTTTATGATCGGGTCAGGGATGAATTACATATGAAGGGGAACATCAGGTGCCGGAATGCTTCTATGGCAATTCATGTTTGTCAGTTTCAGATTTCCGCAATTTCGCAAGATTTTCAAGGAAATCCTACGGTTGCGTCAAAAAAGATAGAGGTCTCAAAAGATATCGCTTCTCGTGGTACTGGTTCTCAATATGGTACCCAAACTATTAGGTTGTTCGGAAAGAAATGCGCGTTGAATTTGTCCATTTTTCTCTGCTACTATAAAAGATTCTTCAAAACAGTTCAATCTATTAGAAAGAGATTTTTATTGTGCATCTTTTCATATATCTTTGTCTATGTCTACTTGGTTTTTTTCAAAGAAAAAAAAAAAGTTTCAACGACTTGAGGCCGACTTCCATGTTCTTCGTCATCCAAGCTTTCATTACCGTTTTTTAAACGTCGGAACTTTGCCCGACACTTTATACAGCCAAATCTTTCTGCAAACATTATGCGCATGGCGACAAATATTTACCGCTTATTGCATTGAATCTTGCATTTTTTTTTAAATTTTTTAATTTTTTTTTTCAAGATTTTGAAAAAAAACTGAAATTTTTTTTGAATTTTTTCTTCGAAAAAAAAAACAAGTAGATATAGACAAAAGTATTCCAAAAGATGCGCAATAAAATTCTCTTTCTAACAGTCAAAACTGTTTTACAAAATATTCTGTAGTAGAAGAGAAATAGATGGACAAAAAAACGCGCATTTCTTTCCGAACAACCTAATATTTCAATCTTCCTGTTCCGCTGTTCCGAAATAATTGAACGGACCGTTTCAGAGAGCTTAAGAACAGAGACGGCTTCGGTGTTGTCGTGAGCAGCAGCGGATACATTAACCATGCTATCAACTGGCTCAGAGACGCTGGAAAGATAATATAGTTAGCTGGAGTATCAGCAGTAAGATTGTTATTGAGCCATGTCGAACCAACCTCCTCACGATTTTCACACCCATTGCTCGCGCACGATTCATTCCGCTCTCAGGCGGGAGCGGTCCAATGAACTCCGGAGACGATTCGATTAGTGTTGGGAATGAGGTCTGAAAGTTCTGCCGGATACATAGGAAGTAGGTTACGGCAAAATTGGCAATTAAAAAACATACTGTAGTCTCCGTGGGCGCCGATGATGAGTGTTTAATTGTCACAGCTTTGTCCACCGCAATCAATGGCCCATCGACGGGATTACTTCTGGGAAAAGGAATCACTTCCACCTGAAAACCGCTGGGAGGCGAATCGCTTGTCCAGTATGGGCTCCTCATAGTTGAAATAATTGTCGCCTCTTCCTGGATCGTGTCATTTTCAGGATTCTTCTCGTAGTAGTAACGAGGGCCTCTGTAAATTTCCGAGTTTGAGATTACCGAGAGGTTATCAAAGTCAGATAGTGACTGAGATTGGAAGGAGTGGCGAGAGGCGACCTGAAAATGGGAATTCGAAGTCGTGAAAATCAATGGTTGATTCGTGAAAATTCACGTACCGTGATTGGTTCGGTGACTCTCGACTCCAAGGTTGTGTTCGGTTGAGAAGTCACTGTCTGAAAAGATTACAGTTGATTACAATGTTGCTCGATTGTTGATTGGATCCGCATTATCTACGTACCGCGAATGAATCATTTATTGATTCAGTGACATTCAGTGTCAGAGGTGTACTTGGTCGGAGTGTGATTGTCTGAAAGATTATTGATACTCCAACATCGCATGGATTAATTCATCAAGTAAATGAACCTCGTTGGAAATCTCCAGTGGTTCGAGTTCCTTCTGCTCCACTTCTTTCAACTTTACCGTGGCTATGATCTGTCTCGTCCCTTCGTCTCTAGTTAGAGGCTCCTCAACTAATGCGCCTTCAAGCGGATCAGTGGTCGTCGGTATTGAAATCACTCCGCTAAATAGTAGGCTTTTTTTTCAAAAAAAAAACATTAAAAAAAAACGTGTCTGTACTCAAGGAAGATTGAGCGAAGTAAAAGGGAGCCCAAATTCTCGTACCTGACTGTGGTCATTCGTAAAGGTGTCGTCTGCATCGAAACGACTTTAGTGAACACTGCCCTGTTTTTGGGTGCAGTGTTGTCCCATTTGAAGTAGAACCTTTCTGAAATGTTTGACATCGTTTCACTTTCTGCGTCAACCCATTTCACCATTGCAGGAGCACCTCTACCTTGCTTTTATATAGCTCTTTAGTTTTAGTGGTTTTCCGAATTGAGTCGCTTCAGAATGCTATTTTGCAATTTTGGTTTTCACAGTTACAATCAGTACTCGGAGCTCTATCGATCCATCCGGATCTCATTTCAATGTTCCATGGGAAGTTGAAGCCCTTTCCTTGTAAGACCTTTTTGTGGGTGGCGTCCTTTCCATGCGACAAAAATGTATCCCAGATCTCTTGGTCCTGTTCCATGTTATCCATATCCTCCTCAAATAGCTGCCGTTTTCAAAGAGGGATGTTAGCGGCCTTTCTTTAGTCAGTAGAAGTATACAGTGTAACCAACTAGAACTAGCGCATTACCTGGAGTCATTCCTAATTTGTTCCTATGACCAGTGGATCCATAGCCTTTCCGTCGTTGTTCAAGTAGGACAAGCGGTGCAGTGGTTCTGCTGATTCCTTGCGATTGCGGAGAATCGATAGAGTCGTCGAAATCGACCTCGTCTGTGAGGAGCGGAGTATTCCGTTGAGATAAAGCCTTTCTCTCTTGTACCAGAATATCCTCGTAAATCGCGTTTTCTATCCCGTTGTGTGCCAACCTGGAATTTCTCAGACTCGGTCATGGCGGTTTGAAAATAAAATATGGGAACCCACTTCTCTGGGGAAATAGTAATATGCGTGAGATGACTCGTGTCTGTTTCGTTCTCAACGGAAGATCGTGGACGTGGTACCAATTTGTAGCTGAAACAGTTTATTCATCACCCTATTCTACTCTCCGATCTCAAGAGTAATAGGAGTGAATATTTGGTTTTTTAGGAGAGTTTAACATTACCATTGTGAAGGAAGCAAGGGTACAATGAAATGATGTGTGGCGCATTTTGCGATGTGGCACTCTTAGTCCTTGGCAAGGCTGCGTTGGTTGGCAGACTTTCCGTGACCGAGCTCCCGCATATGAGTACTGCCACATACATAGTACATATGTATCACTCTGACCTACATCCAGTGCGCCGGCGAGAATAACGTGGGCAGGAATTCCGTTTCATTATTTTGCCACACTGTTTATTCTCTAATCACTGCCACCCTATCTAGCCCATTTGCGTTTGCGCGGGCTACCAGACTATAACTCCTGTTACCTGATGTACTGACAATAAAATGCCTACCGAGTTTTAGGCTTGAGCCGATTCCGTTCTGGGATCGCTATATCGGTCAATATATCCGTATTTTTCGGATATTTGGAAAATTCGTCTTTAAAGGCGCTGCTTGGTCGAATTGCATGTGAAAAATCCTCACGCCGTGGTGGAATTCTTGCTTCGTTGTCAACTACCTTCGCCGTTCGACCAGTGGTGTAGTTCTTTTGCTGAAATTTCTTGAGGTTTCCGATGTCGAAAAATGGCAGAAAGTAACGATTTTTCCATACCTTGCGTTTCGATGTACCTCTCCAACGTGCTCGCTTAATAAGCGTAAGTTTAGTTGACCACGGTTGCCGAATTGTGGGTCTATTTACAGAGTCCCCCTTTCGAAGATGAATTGGTTCTCGAATTATGTAGATCGGTGTAGAAGTGGAAGAAATGGGAGAGGTGTTGAGTGGGAGAGAATGACGTGGTAGTGGAGTGGGTATCGGCGGTATAGGTAGAAGAGGAGAACGTGGTTGCTCGTTGAATTCACTAACTGCTCAAATAGTGTTGAATAGCATGAAAGAGTGAAGGGAATAATCAAAACTCACTGCTGTACTCTCGTTGAGGAATTGGTGGTATAGGTGCAGGATGAAAAAATTTCTGGAATGATCGATCGATTATCAGATCGACCTGATATGGAGAACGGGTTGTAGGTGATGGAGAAAGCGGTGCAAAACTTCTAGAACCACGCCTATACAGTCCTCCCTCGTTTATTAGCTGACGGAGACGTTGGTCCCGGATCATAGATGCAGTTCCTTCCACTGAAATAGTTGACTGAAAACCTTTCTAAACGGTTCCAAACCAGAATCTTCTCACCATTACCAGATTGCCTGTCCAGTATTAAAACGGGTGAAAGACGAGTGTCTGGGGGAGATGAAGTTGTAGCGTCTCGCACCTGAAAAACGGTCGTAGCTCAACGGCGGCATTAAGTATCATGCAAAATGGTGGGAAACGTTTCGAAATCCAATAGCTGGAACAATTCCGGAAAGGAAGACCGTGACCACTCCAGCGACGCTATACAGAAACTCTTGTCCCTTCTTAGTTCCTACAACCATGTCTTCAGGAGGTAACGGACTTTCGTACTCATTGGCACTTACTCTCATGGGCATGGAAGTGGTCTCTGGTGGGTGAGGTATGTGAATTATAATAATCTCGTGTTTCTGGGTGCGGGTATGTACCCTTATGTCAGGATTTCGCGTTGCGACGCTCTGTGCGCGAGACTCGCGCAGGCAGCATCCGGCTAAATTCAGTTCATTTCGAATATTTTCATTCACCCTTGGTTGATAATAGCGTTTTTCATGCTTCATTCCATTTCCTACGCTGTGCATCCCCCCTCATATGCATCATTTTTGCTCGCACGGATTTTTTTTTGCTTCATACGTAGTATTATAGCGTAAATGATATATTTAGTAGTGTATCGAGTTGAGAAGCAGTGCGCTTCGGGTGTTTGCACAGGTCGGTCTAGGGGCGATGATGAATCACTTCTACCGTAATGCGAAAGACCGTTCTTGCATAAGAGATGGTTTCGATCACCTCGGAGTTTCTTCTCCCTAGGTTGAGGCGAAATTTCATCTACTTTTCTAATATCCTCGGGCTGATATGCGAATAAAGATGATGCATAACAACGGAAATGGAATGAGTGTATGCAAAACGCGTAGATGGTTTCGCTCACCTTGGAGCTTCTTCTCCCTAGACTGAGGCAAAAGCCTGTCTATCTTTCTGATATTCTCGTTTGATATGCAAGTAAGGATGATACAATGGAACAAATGCATGAAAAACGTTTTCATCAACGAAGGGTGAACTGAAAATATTCAGACGGAATTGAATTCGACTGAATTTGTCTACAAAATGAGAACAGTTCGGAAACAACTCAACATAGCGCCTGAATGAACAAAAATAGGCATAGATACGCTCGACGCCCTTCTTACGCAATTCTCGCGATTCCCGTCTAGGGCAGCCAGCTCGCGCGCAATTGTCGCTTGCCGCACGGCGCTACGCAAAGTTTTGGCATAAGTGTTACACTCTCCATTTTTCTGGTTCTAGGTTTTTTTCCCGGAAACCGTTGACACTGGTTGTTTTCTGGGTGGTGTAGGATTGCGTTTTATAGGAATGTCGGTTTTCTATTGGCTACTTGTTTTGAAAATTACTGGTATCAGTTAATCGCTCACTGAATAGAGTGGTACGGCAAACGTTCGAAATCGCAACCGGTTGTTCGTCGTTGTTGCTCTGTTTCTATACTCAGTCTTGACTTGAGATCGTCGTATCTGAGCTTCCAGTCTTGTTGCTAGGGGCCATGACGGTGCCGTCATGGTGTGAATACTGTTTTTCTTCAGGGATGTCGACAGTAGATTTTCTTGAGCAGGTTTCGACGTTTCTTGCTAAATAGACCCGATTGATTGATTCAATTGGGAGCGTCTTAAATCTTGTAAATGCTACTAACCATAAGTACGGTACTTGAAGAAAAGGTAGTCACCTACGCCACTACAAAGATAGCTTTCATTGAGATATAATATAAGTTATTGCGTATAGGGCTAGGCTGCATAATATAAAACAATCGTGCCTTTTCAGCCAGTTAATCGGTGCCTCAGACTTTTCAAAAAGTGAAGCCCAGACCTCACAGGTCCCCTTGAAGGTCAGGTACCCATCAAAAGTTATAACATTGGTGAACGAGAGAACGCCGAGTTGCGGCCGTCGCTGGTATCGACGAGTACCTTATCATTTTCCCTTAGGTAATCTGTGTATGGCGGAGGTGATGTAGTGACATGCGGCGCGGCGCGTACACCCTTTCTCATGGTATGGGGATGAAATCCCGCATCAACGCTTGTCCATGCCAACCAAGCCCTCAAACCCTCGAGGGTCGGCGAATTGGCACTAGGGTAGTCTGGGGAGGTAAAACCACTGACCTGTACTTGGCTGGCCCGCCAAGTCATTGTGAAGGCCAAATCGCATTCACTTGGCACCTCGATTTTGAATGGAACTGGAATGCGCGCGCTTCCCTACTACACTGGGCTGAATAACGCCAAAAATTTGACACTCCCCATATACAATTTTCCAGCCAAACTGGAATGTTGAGTGATACTACCTTTTGTTCACCATATCCACGGTGGGGTGGCTGTGGGTATAGGGCCGAATTCTGATTAGCTGAAACATTTCTTATCAGCCTCTCAAAAATGCTCACAAAAGGTTCTTGTCGATTTTGATGTCTGTCATGCCACACGAGGTTTTTAAGTGGAACCTTTATTAGTGGCCCAACGTTTCGACCGTTTCGTCTTCTTCAGAGGCCTAAAGATGGCTTGAAGCTTTTGATTTGTCAAGTACTCGAACAAGCGCCTCTTCCCCTCTAGCGTTTCCGACATCATTTCGGGAAAGCTCCCGAACAACTCAGTAACAGGACAACAAACTCACCGATGGTTCCACCGCTTGTGAGCAGCGTAAAGCGTCCAGTTGAGAAAAATTTTCAGAAATTACGACCCCCCCCCCCAAAAGAGGGCCTCAATACGACCCCCCCTCAGGTTCCGCTTCTTCCGTGGTTTCTACCAAGTCAGTGCGATCCACCAGAGGAATAGGAGCCTATGGTAAAAAAACAATGAGGCCAAACCAAACTCCTGACAAAAGAGAGAAATAAGAACACAACAAAACTCAGTACTCATATTCCAAAACAAAATCTTCTGAGATAAGAACCCAACAATTCCAATATTCATATTCCGGAACGAAAGCGTTGCAGACCAGTGGTAACGTGCTGGTCCTCTAATGACAAAGGGGAAGGCTTGATAGTCATGCAAGTCATGGGGCAGAGATAAAGGATGAAAAATAAGAATAGAAAAGTTAGAAGTTAAAAGAAATGCTAAATAGGAGCCATGTAATACGCTGCCGGGTAGCTACTGCGACTGCGACGCGGCGATCACGATGGAGCGCCGTATCTTCTCCATACTAGATTTGGACACTTCAATACTTCACTTCATACTTCAAACTTTACCTAGAGCCCATCTTTCAAGCAGCTGTGAACTGTTTTCTTAATAACTCGCTTAGACCCAACTACTGACTGCTTATTTTCCCTAGTGGTTGCCTATTTCTCAATATGGGTTTTCAGTTGAGGATCAGTTAAGGAAAATTTCAACGTGTTTCATTCAAATGGCCATAACTTCCTTCAAACCTATCCATATGATGCGGTTCTATGCGCTAAGATCTGCGAGGTTGCCGCTTTCGAATGACCACCTGAGCTATGCCATATCTTCAAAAAGAAAGAAGATAACTCCAGGAAGGCTAGTTGAGGAAAAGTTTTTTTTTTCGTCGAACTTGCGAGATCTTCTCACGATTCTTCCGAAAAATCGATTCATTGCTACTGAAATTTTTGTATGCATCATTCGCTCTCGAAAGCCTAGTGGGAGGGCGAGAAGCGTCGGTCAGCTTCTCTGTTGAATGCGCCATGCATGAGGATTTCATCTACATTCTCAATGAATACAAACGTTTTTCCGGCACATAGTGGCCGCTAACACCAGATTACGTACTTGCAATCGTAGTAAGATATGAAAGAAGTCCATATCAGCTAGTTTTTCGTTTTCATCCCATTGTTCTGGAGTGTTCATCCACGGTGGTACCCGTTGATAGTTATCGCTTCCCATTGTTAATCGGTGAATTTCGGAGGTGTCTCTGTACGTAGTTCCGGTGCACGGACCAATGAAAGGGTTATTGGCATTGGTTGGCTTCGTTGTGGATCGCTCCATGCATGAGGTTTCCATGATGATTAAGGTAAATTAGTTTCGGGTTCAAACCCAGCTAGTCAGTTTTATCACTTCTCTCCTCACACTTCAGACCCTCAGCGTGAGCAATTCTGTTGATCACTGCCTACCTCAACGATTACGACCCCTCTCCTCCTAGAGGACGAAATACGACCCCCCCCCCGTTGAGGATTCCTCAACGAAGGCTTGACCCTGCTTGTGAGGAGCGTGAGCTCACAGCCACAGTTAGTAATGTTAGTATGAGTGAATGAGTCCTACTTGAGTCCAAGGCCACATGACATGATGTTGTCATGCACTCATACTAACATTACTAACTGTGGCTGTGAGCTCACGCTCCTCACAAGCGGTGGAACCATCGGTGAGTTTGTTGTCCTATTACTGAGTTGTTCGGGAGCTTTTCCGAAATGATGTCGGAAACGCTAGAGGGGAAGAGGCGCTTGTTCGATTATTGACAAATCAAAAGCTTCAAGCCATCTTCAGGCCTCTGAAGAAGACGAAACGGTCGAAACGTTGGGCCACTAATAAAGGTTCTACTTCAAAACCTCGTGTGGCATAACAGACATCAAAATCGACAAGAACAATAATGCCGAGGTTACAAGAAGAGAGAACTTGGAGGCTCACAAAAGGCTTCATAGTTTCTCACTTGCTTGTCCTCCAAGCAAATACGGTGGGTGAATTGAAACATCTTGGACCAAAAGGTAAGGGTGGTTAGTAGGCAAAATGGCACCTCTCAGTGTCTGCAGCATATCACGTAGGGCCACGTACTCCTCAATAAAGGCTAAAAGCATTCTGCAAGCTTTTGGAAGGCACTTTAAAGGAACCGGAAGGGGTCCGAAACAGAGAAAGATGTAAAGAAATGAACATTCTGTAACAAACACTCAAGGTTAGAAGCGATAATCGGTGAAAAAATCCGGATTCAAAAGCGCAACGCTGCGGTGTGTTTTCGCATTGCATTCGCATCAACACACTGGCTTTTCGAGTTGTCCGCTGTAGGAGACGGGCCGCGCCCCCACGTTAATTATAACACCTGACTCCCAGCGCAGTGGAGATTTCCAACTACATTAGCATTCATGTAAGTACATCTAGAAACAATATAAGAAAGAACAAATGAAAATGCTTAAAAAAACAACTTTATAATAGAAACATCTCCTCTTGTCACCATGCCAAGGCGTCAAATTGGCGTGTTTGTGCAACGGCGACCATTTAAACTCGTCCGAACTACGACTGTTCTATCGTAGACCAAAAATTACCCCTTCCGGTGTCTTTAAAAGGAAGCAAAACAAGCACACTCATCCCGGGCTCGAACTTACAAGGAAGGCCCATCAGGTCATGGTGAGCTTTTTCGAAACGGTTTTTTGCATTCTATAGCGTCACATACATGAAGCATAAAACTGGTCTCAAATTCGGCTAAATGGTTTTGGGAGGTCCAGAAAATGGATGACAAAAGTTGCTTAGAAAGAAGCAATTTTGACCAGTTTGGTGCAATGCTTTCCAGCTGCGGCTTTCAGTATATGCATATCAGAAGACTGTCTTCAAACTTACGCCAAAAACCCTGCGTGCTGGTTCAAAAATTTAGAATCGCTCATGGTAATTGCTAAGCGAAGCAAAGAAAATTGATAGGGGACGCACAGGGTGAGGCTGCTGCAGTGGTTGGATAGCTGAATGGATACGGGGATGGGCTGGCATTGTAACGGTGCTTGTGGTTCAAGTCCCCTCGACGTTCTCGTTTTTGCAATTTTCTTAATTCTCTCTGTCCAACGCTATACTATTGACGCACGTGCAAAATGACTGGAATTTTCTTCGCTGGTGCACGGAATTGACCTCATTTGCAAGCTTTCAGTGGTTGACGTGTTTGGACCATTCGACGCCCCTAGCACGCGTGTCAGACGTTTTCCTGCGAAACAAGTGTGATATTCTGCTCAGGAGACTCAATTAACTCTAGTTACAAAATATTATCCAAATTGAAATTTTGACCCAAACTTGAGACAATGGGTTGGACATGGGCACACAGTCACTGCTCTATTGCACAGACGAACAACTAGCAGCCTCGATTGAATGCAATGGAGCATGTGCAAAATCAGCGCATTCCAAGAGAACTGCACCTAATCACCATGCGAAGGCAAAAGATAGCAAATCATTCCTTATATCGCCTAGCGACCTCCTTTCGTTGGATGCTCTTTGCTATGGCAATAGTAGTACTATTGGTCGCCCAATTTTCCGAGTTTGGGCCCAAATCACGATTAGGCTGAAAACTAGCCACCTAGTGTAGTTCGACCCCCTGAGCATGAATATCACACGCACTTTGCGGGAAAACGCCTAGTTCCCCAGTCATGAGCGTTGGCAGGTCCAAACCAATCATTCGCTTAGTACGCAAAAATACTGGAGATAGCAGTTCCCTGGTAAGATGAAAATTGATTTTGCACATATTTTGCACGTGTGGTCTAACATGAGCACAAATAGATGAAAACTAGAAAAATGCAAAAATTTGTCCTCAGTGGGGATCGAACCATCAACCATTTTCTGGGCCCTCCAAAACCATTTAGCCAAATTTGAGACCGGTTTTTTGCTTCATGTATGTGGCCCTATAAAATGCAAAAAACCGTTTTGAAAAAGCTCACCATGACCTGATGGGCCTTCCGTGTTAGATATGGAGATTTCCAGTTCAACCCACTAAATGCTGCCCCATCGGAGCCCGCCAACGCCCTTTCGCTACTCACATAAGGCATGCTGCGGGCTGAGCCGTATATTGCAGACATCTGTAACTTGACTCTCAAAATCGTTTAGCAGATTTGAGATCACCGTTCGAAACTGCATTAGGCCATGTACATCTCATCTCGTTTGGTCACGTGACATGGGAGCCCTTCTTGTGAGGGGATAAACGTACTAATCCGTACATTGGCTGAGCTCCCCACGCCATCGTAGAGGCCAGATCGCTAACCCGCCGCCGCAATCCTGAGTGGAACTTGAATGCGCGGCGCATCCCACATAAGAGATCGATGGGACCAAGATCGATCTTTCATCCTTTTGATTCATGTGTATAGTCATTCCGTGCATACGTTCGAAAAAATCAGCAGTAAGGCTCACCGACACTTCCTTCTGAGGTTCCTTAAGTCCTTCGATCAACTCCAGCGCCGAAGACACAGCCAGCGCTCTTCTCTGTGTCGTTATGACATCACTCCTGAAAGGTCACGATATCAGGTACAATGCTCTCCTGCGTGGTAGTGAGATCGTCCTGTATGGTGAGCTTGACAACAGGGCAAGCTTGTGTCAAGTATTTTCATAAGAGATCGTATCTTGGTTTGTAGGAGGGGAGCGAGTCAAAAGGGACATAGAGTGAGTCTTTCGAACTTTAGATGAAGTCATAGAGCAGATAATCGAGATGGGAGGAGTTCATACGGTAAAACCAATTTCGTCGACACCAAGCTTGCTCCTGTTTGACATCACAAAACATGTTTTACATTGAGATATGGGACTTCAGAAAGGAACCGCACTTTTTGTCGTTGGTGAAGGGTAATGAGTCTATTTGTGAGCGACATTCCAGCAGAAGCGTCCTTACTGTTGATATGTGGGCAGCAAACATTGACAAGATTGTTGTAGTATGCTGCTGTTTTTCACATCTGAAAATAGATGTGGGACTATTTGGTCGATGAAGGTGTTGGGTTGTGTACCTTTGAGAGCCGGTGCAGCATTTTTGCAGATTTTCACAACGATTTATGGTGGAGTTCTTGAGCTCTTCACAAGAAGAAAACGGTGGTATTTGGAAGCGCCTAGGACATATACCCTGAAAAGAAGATAATCATTGTGATGGGGAGTCTGAATAATTCGATCCTGCTCCTCTGTTTTTCCTACATTTGGGACTCTGAAGCGATTAGTATATTGTTAGAAATCGCTGTATGGGAAACATTCACATATTAACTCTTTTTGTGGAATTTATCCAAGGAAATGGAAGCAACGCTCAATAACGTGATCCAGCTGATTCTCTGAACTCATAAATCTTTCCGCGAAACACCAATTTGTCCCACCTGCAGTCAGACAGTTATCTGCCTTCTTTTTCAAAGGAACCGGAAGGGGTCCGAAGAAAGCAGAAGATGCAAAGAAATGATCATTTTGTAACGATCATTCGAAGTCAGAAGCGATAATCGGTGGGAAAACATGGATTCAAAAGCGCGGCGCTGTGGTATCCGCATCACATTCTCATCATCACAATGACTTCCCGAGTTGTCCGCTGTAGAGATGTCCTTTGTTGTCTCGTAGAGTGTATTTCATTCATTGGTAATGTTGTGAAATAAGTAAAACAACCCACAGCAACAAACAAGTAAAACAGTTAAGTGAAGAATAAGTGAAAGCATAAGAAAATAGTGTGATTAAACTAAAACCCAATTAGTTCACTTTCAACAAGGGTGGGACATCCGCCCTTGCCGGCAACTCGCCGGCTGATAGTCTCCGGCCCGTCGGCAATCTACGCCTTGGCAAGGTGCCGTGTGTGCGTCGCGGCCACCGTCCTCCCATACCGTAAACCAAAATTGCCCTCCTCCTGGTGTCTTAAAAGTCACTAGGACTAGTGAGAGGAAGAGAGAATTGTGAATACTTGTTTTTTTGAAAACAAACCTTCCACATTAAAGGCAGTGTTTGGGGAAATTCGGCAGAAAAGTGAAAGATGTAGTGCATATGAAAGTCGAGATGCCCAGCTACAGGACACTGAAGAAAAAGCGGATGGGAATGGTCAAAGACCTGGGGAATAGGACCCTTTCCCACCGTTGATTCCCGACGTGGAGCCTTCCCCTGAAGAGGCGGGTGGTCCGGGCGAGTTTTCCATTGACGTGTTGCCATGTCCTAAACACGAAGGGATGTTCGGAAATGAGAAAGCATCCTTTTTCTGGAGTGCGCTTCAAATCAAAACTGCGAAAGCGGCCGTGATACCTTCTATTCTCACCCAGCCAATCAGTCGATAGGAGGAGGACCGAGCACAGTAAGGCGGCTCGAGCTGAAAAGGGCGCCTCTCACACAGCTGGGGGGCGCGCCCTTCGCGGGGGATTTCGTCGCAAATAGACTTTCCAAACCCGTAGTTTTCGAGTGAATGACTCCTCTTAGGGATTCCTTACCACCCACTTACCCCTAACACTGTCCTTGAGAGATGTGATGTGTAGCGAAGCTCACATTGAACGCGCGGTTTGGGATCTTATCATGGTCCCGCGTACGGTGTGTCGCTCTGCAGTTCATCAACCGAGCTATCAGCTGGCGAGTTGCCGGCAAGGGCGGATGTCCCGCCCTTGCCGGCAACTCGCCAGCTGATAGCCTCCGGCCCGTCTGCAATCTACGCCGGCTGATGACGCAGAAAGGCGCGAAAGAGAAGAGTATTCTCGGGTTCCTACTTCTCAGGCTTCCGCCGTTTTATTGCGTACTTTCTTTACCGTTACACTGCTGAACATACCTACTTTCATATTCCACGATCTGCCAAATTTACGCCTTCCGGTATTTTTAGGGCTCGTGGACACTTTTAATCGATTTGCAATTGCTTGCAAAAATGTGCGCGTTTCTATGCATTCATGTACGCTCTCCAAGTGGCTCACTCACTGCTCACCCGCTTTGTTTTGGGTTTAGACTCTGACAGGGTGGGTCAATGCCACTAAGTAGGAAATTCCCTTTATGGCATCCGTCATACACGCCATGGGTGCGAGCTAGGAGCGCTGCAGTGGGTCCACACGCGATGGCCGTGTTCTGCGCCTGAATCTGAGCTTGGTCCCTTTAGAACCCGACTATAAGTCGCACCCTTCGCGTTACGCTCCACGCGAATTTTGCATTCCTCCTACTTCACACACTCCCATGGCGTTACGCTCCACGCGAATTTTCCATTCCACAGTTTCAAAGACACACACTCATTGGGTTTCCAACATAAGATGCCGAATCAGCCGTTGACTTTCATCCGTCTTCGCTCTGATGTCAGTATTTCCCTTTTGGACAGGTATGTACCGCAGCCCTCAAAGACAGCGAGAGGGACAATTTTGGCCTGAGTAAGCGCGCTTCTTAGTTCGCCGCGAATGCATACACGACTCCTTGCCATGGCATCGAGTAAATTCATTGGTTTTCAATCATAAACACTTTTTCTTCCTCACTCTTCCACTTATTCTCCCTTTCGTGTTTCATATCCATTTCTTCACCACAAAATGGGAAAGTGGCGCCGTGAACTGAGAGCACATTGCTTCGTAGTACCGACAACAAGATGACTGGAATCTATACTTTCTCAAGTAATACAGCTTCCTGACTTTAGACGATTCGAACAAGCCATCAAGAAACTCAATTTGTTAGAATTATTGAGGATTTCGGATGTTTCATGACGCCTATGCCGGCGATTTCATCTCATTTCTGTTTCCTTATTATGCCTCTACTCGATGTACACTTCGAGATTCCTTACCTTCTTAATACTCCCTTTTCGGTCCTTGACCGAGAGAAAGTCACTCTACCTACGCCCAGATGACTTCCCATTACACGATTTCAACATAGTGCATTCCATTTCTTATTTCTTATTGTACGGCAGCCTTCTCAATACCACTGACTCGATATGTTAAATGCGTTCTCTTTGAATTTTCAGTTCTGGTACTGTCTTTACTAAATTTTTTCGTAGCTCACAGCTGCATACTAAGCACTTTTCCTAGGGGTTTGTAGCGCATCCATGGCAATGCACGAATTCCTTACTTGTTAACGTCACTCTGGTCTGAGGTATTGGTTTGGTTGTGACTTCCGTCAAGTTGCCGGCTGGTGCAGACATCGCCGGTGGAGCCGGTGGTCTTCTAGAAAGAACTTCCGCCTCCCATCATTTGAAGTACGCGCTACAACCCACATAGTTGGTTGTCACTCGGTTGTCTTTTTTTACCGTTCCTCGCTCGTCTCAGCGGGAGTTGCACTTACGAGCTCGATTGTCAAGAAGAACACCGAGCCAGTGGGTAGGGTCCGTATCTAGCTAGGTCAATGAGGTGCCCAACCTGCACTCGCCCTAGAGGGCA
The DNA here is from genome assembly GCA_963978905.1 of Trichostrongylus colubriformis. NCBI lineage: Eukaryota > Metazoa > Nematoda > Chromadorea > Rhabditida > Trichostrongylidae > Trichostrongylus > Trichostrongylus colubriformis. The sequence goes on from OZ022257.1 coordinate 868,050, forward strand.
AACCTGCACCGGTCCCCGCTGCGGTCTCGAGCTTGGTTATCTTCTCGGCTTTTACCTTAGCTGACCATGATTTCTTCTATCCCACTTAGCTAATTCTAATCTCTTCTTTCTGGCAAAAGTTGCTATTACCTTGTGCACCGTATGGTGCAATTGAATAAATGAATAAGTAAATAAATAAATAACTAAATAAATAAATAAATAAATAAATAAATATGTTTAATTCACTTGTTCGATATAATTATGAGTGAAACCAAATTCGCCCGACGCGACATCAAATGACAGTGTCGTCCCTACCCGCCGCAACTCCGCCACTGAAGCGTACCGTTTAAAGTAAGCGCGATAGAACTGCGGTAGCGTTCTGAAGACGCGTTTTTCAACGCAATTTTCGCTTCACTTCATCTCTCTTGAGTTGTTCCACAGAGGAGAATTTTTTCAATACGCTTCGCTTATTCCCCACCTCCTGTGGACTAATCTCAGCTGAGCTTTGAAAGTTCAGACCGGGACCGTAGAAGTAGGAAACGGTCATGCCTTCACCTTCGTCCTCACAACTTGATAACGACAAAATGAAGTCAAATATACCATTGCTTGCATTTCATTATCCTCGACTTTTGGAGTAATGGTGGCGACACAGTCGGCAAAGTCACTCTCCCTTCGCATAGTTAACGCCTTTAGCGACCTGCAAAATGGGCATAGACGTATAAGTTACTCCACAGTTGATTAAATCGCTTGGTCAACGGGATATAAAAAACTGTCACGACTTTAAGTTCGCATCCACGATTATTCAATGGCAGATTAAATAAGGCTTAGACTCAAGCGCAGATCGAGGAATCTCTACGGAGGGGTCTCGTTTTGGGTCGAACAAAGGGGAGGTTATAGGTACTGACAATAATAGGAATGTACCCTCGATGAACCTTTTGAGTGGCTTTCGGACCGATGAGTTAATATTTCCAGAAAGCGGAAAGTCGTTATGACCGTTTTGATGTACCAACAAGCTCATAATGGAGGAGAGAGGGGATAATCAGAGTCGGTTTGGGGATGGGGTGTATTTCTCAAAAAAATTCCTTTACGCAATGCTTCACGCTGGTGAGACTATATACAGAGGGTGCCAAAAAGAAAGTAATTTTGTCTCCTCCACTTTCGACCCCACTTTAATCTAATTACAGCAAATTCTGTTGGAGGATTTTCATCCCCAGATTTAAGAGCAGACCTTGTTCTATCATTATACCCCGTGGCAGCATTCTGCACGAACGGAAGGGAGCGAGGAAAGAATGAACAAGATGTGTCACCTCAAATGGCAAAATCCGAAATTTTGTCGCCCTCGTTCAGAACCTTGCTGAGGTCCGTTCACTCTGGGTACCTAAGGGGATCCATACTAGGTGCTTCTTCAACATTCTGTTTTTTCCGGGTTCCCAGCGCCCTTCGTTTCCAAGAGCCAAAACGTGCCCTTACCACTGAAACTCCTCCGGAGGCGGATCTGAGGCATGAAAACGATCGTAGCAGCCTTGTCCAAGCAGCAGGGGCTCTGTGACTTCCATGAACCGAAGGGCCAATCCTCAGGAAGCTTCCCACACAAGACCTACCACGGAGCCTGGCTTCACTGTTTTAAGCGGACCTTGATACTGTAGGTACTCCGAAGCCCGACTGTGCCGAATAAGCTCCATATTTCTATAAAGGTGAACGTAGTGAGCCACAGCTCGTTTCTGTTTTTAGAGAAACATTTCGGGAATATTTTGCCCCAATACTTCTATCTCTTTCGTTTCCCTGTGTTTTGTATAGTTGGCAGATGTGAACCGTGGGCAAAATTACTTTTTTTGGCACCCCCTGTATAACGTAAAGAGGGCTAACAAGAAATGTGGGTTGGAATTCGCAGTATTTCCTGTGGTCGTTCTAGTCGCGGAAACTAATAAAATTGGTCATAATTGAATGAACATGTTCGAGGTAATTGGGTCACTGTTGAGGGTCAAAAACTCGGAAGTGTAAACTGTTCCCACCTGACATGCCGTTCAGTTCGGCAACTTTCGGAAAATACAGATAGTTGCTCAGCGATGCATTTCCAGCGCATTTCAAGATCATCGCTTCGACACCGCAAATAGTCGGAACATTGTACGAGCGGACTCTTCAAAAGAGATGTTTTCAAAATAATGAAGAAAAGCAAAAATCAAAGCATATGATGGAAAGGAGGCAAGATAGCTTACGCTCGCTTTCTGCGTGCAAACAGCAGCTTGGAAAAACACAGCCAAAAACAGCTGAATAACTTGTTTCATTTCGAATATCAATCAGCAACTTTGAGCATTTTCACGGTTCGTGACGTCTGCTTGCTTGCGTTGGAATGAAAAGACAAGCAAAGCTTTTGTGGAAAGACGGGTGCTTGGTTCCCTGGAAACATCCTCAATCCACTTTAGGCGACATAACAAAGCAGTCGATGAAGTGCTAAGGACCTCATCCAGCGATGTGAATATGCGAAAAGGCGAGAAAAAAGCGAAACACGTCATTGAGAGAGACAAGACAACCAAGACAGGAACATGGAGAGTTCGTCATTCGCAGCTTGATGTTACATTTTTTGGTTCTGTAGGGTTTATGGGCTGAATCATAGTAGAGACACAAGGAAGTAACCCTTACCTTTGCGCTCATCGACAAGAATGGTTGTCTGGGTGCGCGAAAGAGTTTCGCTCGAGTTCGGTAGAGCATTAGAATAGTACTGTTGTCTATTAATGTCAAGGTCTATGGCTACATTCTTCGATATCTAGGATACGAGTTATATAATACTTGAGGCTTTGAAAGGTGCTTTCGAAGATCGTGTTATTCCTGCAACATAGCGCTTGTGGGTAAGGAGATGTTTGTTTAGGAACCCGTGAGGTCATGGAAAACATGTGAGCTGGTTAGGGACGACTTTTGTGAGACCATGAAATAATTGGCTCCAATAATGTTCTCTGTAGCGCTGTGGAAGAAAACCTTTTCTCTTGAAGCCTTAGATTTTTTTCTCCCTAAGAACCAAGATAGTCAGAGCACCAAGGGGCACATTTGGGTGTTCAAGTTTTTGCATGCCATCAACCAGATTTCGAGGAGATTTTTCACTGGTCGTTTGGGCCGTGGTACAGAGACTAAAGATGGCAAATTGGATCAGAGATGGATGGATAGTGAGGCTATGGCTAAATTCTAGGCGACAGTGAACTACTCAATTGGCATAGTGTGCAGCATCGGAAACAAAGGCATAAGTGAGAGTGAGCGGAGGTTCTAGCGCGTAGTGAAAGCGTGTGTGTGATTGGAGGTGGGGGCGTGGACAACACGGTAATCTCCGTTTCAGTCGAGCAGACTGACCGGAAAAGGTGAGATGGATTTGCGGATAAGGTCCGCAAACGAACATTTACTCGAACGTATGGGCTCTAATGTGATGAAATGAGCGCGTTTTTCAGATGGAGAGATAACCTACACGACGGTGTTCTAGATGCTTTTGATCCGAATAAATACACATGTGTGACAGCAACATAAACTGAAGATTACGGAGACACAAGCATTGGAAGAAAAACCCATGAGAATATGCGGTGGGAGTTTTGGGATGCGCCGCGCACTCGCCAGTCGATCAAAATTTTACGAAACCTTTGTATGAGTCATCATATCACGGTTAGAGTATCCTTCCGGTTCGAAGGAATCGTGCACGGAATACTGAGCTCTTCTGTTACTCGTATATTTATGCGTATTTACCTTATGTGGGCCGCATGCAAAGTTTCACGCAAAAATCGAAAATCCGCTCTAGATAGAGGTCCTCAAAGTGACTCCAGTGGGGATGCCCGCTCCGTCGCCCGCGTGGTTGGAGAGGCATGGTGAGAACACAAAGTCACATGAGCAGTCCCACTCTTCGTCTCCGACCGCGGCGGACGACGGGGGGGGGACATCCGCTCCGAGACCCCGCTCCTCAGCCGCCACCTTGAGGAGCTATATCTTAGCCAGATTCCCACATTTTCTCGTGAAACTTTGCCTGCGGACCTTATTCAGCAAGTACGGTATGAATACAGTTAACAGAGGAACTCATTATTCCATGCACGATTCCTTTGAATTCTTGAATTTCGTCAATCGAAGTGTGCTCATCGAACACGTCAAAGATTTAGGCAGTGGTTCTGCACGAACGGGTTTACACGATGGTACTGCCTGATCCTACATTAGAGCTAGACTTGTTTGGCCCTTTTATAGGAAACTGCCCAGTCCAGTGAATCATGAATAGTGCCCCGCAAAGCACCACCAATTTATGCAATTTGACGATTATCGCTGAACCTAGGCGCTATAAACGAGTCGCACAAGGAGTTGTTAGTGTCAGATGAAATTTATTCTCACACAGGTTTTTTGAAAACTCACTGGTTAGAGTATGCGAAAATTTCTTGATTAAATTCTCTGGTAAAGTCTCCTCGCACGAAATTGCTTTACCATAATTTCGGGATATCTACGAAAACTTGCCTTGTTAAGTAAGGTGAAGTGGAGGGTACATGGCCTAGGACCCAATCAATTCACCAATCCGGATTCGGTGCTTGTATATGTAAGTTTGCCAAGGGAATTTTTTTCACTGTTGTGAATACGGGAGGGCAGGGGGGCCTATAATGTTAGTCAGTCTCAGAGCGCAACATTCGAAAAATAGTTAAAGGGCTAGGGAAGAAGTGATCAATGGAAGAGAGGTCTGATAACAATGGAAGCACTCTAAAATTTCTCTAGGAAGCTCGCAATCTTTATGACGTCATTAAAGTTTTGAAAAAATTCGAGATATTCGGCATATTTCGCTCTCTCTATTCTTGTAACGTTTCAACCGCTTTTTTTCTAATTTTCTGGTGAAATTTAAGGTGCTCAGAATGAGTACATTGAGATGACGATGTGGTTCCGAAATAAAGTTGTTGAAAGGAAAAGAGGCCCAAAAACTGCTTGCCCCTCACCTCCACTCACAAGGTGTGAACATTTTGTGTTTTCACTTAGAGGTGACCACACGCTACACGTTTCTGTCAAACGTACGAATAGAAACGGAGTTGACGCCCGCCGAACCACTTGACAGCAGTTGAAAAGACATGTTGTCTAGCAAGCAATTACAGGGACAATCGCTGGGTCCGAGAACGTTAGTGGCCGTTGCATAGGCTGGCTATTCGGCCATTCGAGTGTTTTTTCTAATGTTTCCTGTTGCAATTGCATATGTGCATCACTAGTGTTAAGAATCGTAGAAAAACGGCAAACTATGGGCGGTATTGAAAGCAGGCTGCTGTCCAGTTGCGATTAGCAATCTCCATATGTATTATCAAGCGGCTGACATGCGTGGCACATATAGCACATTCTTTTAAGAACTCACGGGCAAAAAAAATTCGAAAACCTTTAGAAATGATTTTGAGTCAAAAACACCATGAAGTTGACATTGCTCCCCGGAGAATTGCTAATTGCTCTTGGATATACTTCATTCTGTAGTTGTGTTCTATAGACCTTACACAATTGGAAGAAAATGAGGCCAAGAAGTCTTGAGTTTTGAAATCCCATGAAACAGCAGATCTCTTATTTGGAATCCTTCCATCTTATGAGCTTGTAGAAAAATTTGCCTATTTAATAGTTATTAATTTTCTTTCATTATCGATCACTCATCATCCTGCGGATGCAAGAAGTGAGTATAAAGAATCTTGAATGATTCTTATGATGCATCCTTTCAAAACCTTTGAAATGTGTGTGAAGACTGAGCTATTCCTAATAATGTCTATGGTAATCAGTAATCGTACACATGTCGAGTTATAGGTGGCAAACTTGCTTTTCCGAATTATTATCGATAGTATTGATGCGAAGGTGATATAGAGTCAACTGGAGCTCCTCTCAATAGTAATGTTTAGAAATCAGATCTTTTATCGAACGCCTAGCCGAGCAGGCCAACTCATTCTCCAGCGTTGACGACTTGCTGATATGATAGAAGCACTGAAATTTGCATTGGCTAGCCCCCGCCAATTTACGTCTAGGACAACAAATTGAAGTGCTACTAACAATGAGGTCCTGACCAGGAAAGTGTTTCGAACTCCCGTCGCCGGGTAGGCGTCGATTAATCGAATTTTGCGGGACCGCCCGCGGGGAAAGGCGCGGCGAGTGCGAGTCGTTTGGAAATCCGCTCAAGACGCAATGGGCTGGTACATGAGGGACCTTCAAAGATTGTGCCTATTTTCAGCGCGGGCGGCTATATGCTTTTGTTCTTATGCTTTCTAAGAGAACAATATCAAGATAATTCAAATGTTAGTGTTCTCTCATTCTGCGGTGAGTGATCCATGGATGTTTCTTCAAGAGCATTGACACTGGACGAATCCTATCAAGATAACACAACAATCAACAACAGTTTCAAGTACAATAGGAGCAGTGATAGCTATGCCTTTATTAGCTTTGAATGACGATGAAGAGCTCATATTGCAGTCTTGGGAAATCTAATTCACAACTTATTGCCAATAATAGGTGCAATCTTTAAAGGTCCCTTACGTTACCAGCCCAGCGTCTTAAGCCGAATTCCAAACGACTCGTACTGACAGCGTCGCGAGTGCAACGCCGCGGAGCGAAAATCCGACCAATCGACCCCACCCCCGTCACCACGTGTGTACGCTGTAAGAAGTGGACTTGTATCGAATTGTTGATCAAATGGTTGCAGCTGTTGGGAAGAGAAATAAGTAGATGGAGTGATAACTTTGCCTACATTTTTAGTGCGCATCAGTCGCAAGAGCTTCTCTTCATCTTTTTTGAATTCATGTATCTCAGAAGACCTGATTCACGCTGAGTGGTATATTCAGTGAATTTAATCTCATCTAAGTATCCATAGCCTCCTGGATTGGTCTTGGAGCCGCGTGATCTAATAAGCATTGAAGGCTGAAGCATAGAGGTTCGAGAGACTGAAAGGGGTACTGATGGGTGATGTTGGTTTAGCTTACACTCAGGTCAGGTTAGACTTAGAATCGCACACCTCTTCAAAAAAAGCATCTTCACAGCTTGCTAGCCGTAGGAGCTAGGTGGCATCCTTTTAAGACTTTAGGCCTCAGACAAACTTATTATTGCTTCTATATCCGGTAAGGTTCCGCTATAGAAACTCGTCACGGGTAAAGTGGAATTATTCTGAGGCAACCTATCTGATCAAAATCGTGGCTTCTATGAATACTTTTTGCAGGTGTTTAGTCATTGCAAAAAGTTATCGCTGACTTCCATCGCATGGTAACAAGTGGCGCCGCTCTCGCTAACACCGTTTGTGGATGGTGTGCGAATCTATCTCTGTGGGCTTAGGGAAATAAGTAACATACTAGTATGATAGTATAAAAACACAGGACTCTCTATAGGTGAGTTTACAAGAGAAGAACCCGAGTTTGAGTGGCCGCTTGTAATGGAATTCATACGGTCCGACGTATTTTCGGACGCTCACCTCGAATGTGCTTCCCAAATTTGCGAAGCGATTGTCTGTGGAAAGTCACGGGGCTCATTTTCGACGAACGTCGGCTCAAGTATGTCACGACATTAAAGCGGACTGTCAGCAGCCGTGTGGCAGGGAGGTGTCACGCCTCCATAACTGAAGGCGATGGTTCGGATCCGTTTGGAGACCATGTTTTTGCATTTTGTTAAACTTCTCCTACTGGATATAGAAGACATTTCTATTTTGATACTACCGCATCTTTCATGCTTTTTTTCATAAGGCGTGATAGAATGGTAAGCTGAGCACTTTTTGCAACTGTCATGTCCGATCGATAACTTCGAAAGCGTCAGTATCTTCACATGACCAAAAATGATCTATCATCTTTGGAAGTGTTAAGTACTCCCCAGGTGCAACAACCTCCATACGTCCACTTTTTCACCGTTCAAGGCAATGTTTAATGGGTCATGTATAACACATAGCATCGACTTTCCAGTTTATGTTCGTGACTCCATCCTTCGCATCTGTACGCCCGTCGCATTTGTTGAGTGCTTGTCAACGACAACTTCTGACGAAACTTGTTCTGTTCGTTGTGCCTAATGTGAGAAGCTTTAATGTTCCAATCATTTCTTACTGGTGTACCATAAAATGCTCACGTCATCTTGGTTCAAGCTGATAAAGTATAATCGGACCTCATAGTTGCGAAGAAAGTGTTCAGCTTACTATTTGACCATGTCTTATGCCAAAAGAAGGATCAAAATGCGGTACTATAAAGACATAAGTGCCTTGTTCAGCCACTAGATGAAGGTAAACAAAAGGAAAAACAGCGTTCACAAAGATCCGAACCATCGTCTCCAGTTTAAGGAGCCTGACACTTCCCTGTTTGCCAGATGGCTGTTGACAGTACGCCTTCCTGGGGTGTACTTGAGCTGACCTCTGTTTATTTATTTATTTATTGTTGGTCAATCACAAAGAAAAAAACATAGACGAACTCGAGACAGTACTGTCGATTGACTTGTATTCGAATCAACTTTAGTATATTGAGTTGATAGAAAGCATATGGGTATTCGTTGGTATAATCCATCTGCCCAGAGTTTTGATGCGAAAACCCATGATTGGAAAGGCACGTGACACAGGAAGTGGGCATCAAGAAGGGCCAGCCATAGCTCTAAGTTTATTTATTTATGTATTCGATATTGTAATATACATAGCAGAGAGCCATTACCCGGGAAAAAGCTCAAATCGCGAAGGTCTTAAGAGGCAAACTAGAATACGAGGTCAAAAAAAGGCAGAAATGTCTTTAAATTTGTGAATGGGACATGTGGTGTGCGAGAAGGCCGTTTTCCCCGTTGGTAGATGAAAGAGTCCCCCGCGAGATCCTGGTCCCCGGTTCAGAACGCAGAGAGACGACTGAACTGGGGCTTGCAGAGCAACTTAACCCGTTACGAACGAATTCGTTCGGGACCCCAGGCGAGCGAACCAGGGGGGACCTCAAGCGAGGGGTTCATCAAACCTCTAGTTCCTCAAACAACTGCAGCACATAACACAAGTCCACAGTTATGGAATCATGCAGTGATCAAGTCTCTACTTATTGTGAAGGCAGAAAATAGGCCATTGGTTTCGATGCACTAGCCTCATATGGAATTGACGGAGAGCATAGTGGTGGATCCAGCAGTACGGTTGAATTAGAACCAGCGAATGTGCTTTTGTATGAAATTGTTATTGCTAGAGTTGGCGATCAGTACTATTCGAGTTGGTGAGGTTTTCATCAATACAATTATACATGCAATCACAATTCGATAACATTTGAATGCCTTCTTCGGTACTTACGTTTCCTGATTTGAATGGCTGGAAATCATTACACACAGGAAAGGAGGCGAAAGTATGAGACTGAAAGGATTCAGAATTGAAACCATAAACGAGCATGCTGGGGTTTCAATAAAATTGCAGATGATAAAGAGCTGCATGTTGAGCTTCAAAAAAATGTAGAACGGAGTCATAGAGAGCTCGACGGGTAGTTTATTCTGTAACTTGTTTCTTGTAATGGAGTGGGAATGCGGACGAATGCTTGTGGCGTAACATGTTTGGGTCAAGTCTGTTCCAGGGAATTTGGATCCTTGCTAAGAATGAGAAATTATATGAGGTACTATGTGGAATTTCCACTTGCACTTTATATGGGTGACCTCTTGTGATGCCAATGAGAGGGGAAATTTTGAACAAATCGGTTAAGCAGAGGTCAATTTCATTCGTTGTCAACTTGTACATAAATACCATATCAGCAATTTTTCTACGGAGTTCAAGAGAACAAGAATTGAGCTGCTTCAAACGCTCGTCATAAGAAGTCCTTACGAGGCCTTTTCTGTTAAAACATCTTCGCGTAAACTCTTACTGAACACTCTCTATTTCTTCTATCAGATAGGCCTTGAAAGGGGACCAAAGCTGGGGGCAGTATTCAATTAGAGGTCTTACGTAGGTCTTGAATAGTTTGAGTAATAAGAAAGGGTCGCGTGTTTTGAAAGCTTTCAGAATGAAATTTGCTCTTCTCTTGGCCTTTAAAACAGAAGTATGAATATAAGTACTGTAGTCAAAAGAGTTAGTGTATGTGATGCCAAGGTCACGTGTTAAGTTAGGGTGTTTGAGTCTGTCTCCACCGAGGGTGAACTCTGTTTCAGGATGTTTTCTGCCAAAACCCATAACAAAGGTCTTCTCAAATGATATCTCAAGATCCCACTTTGTGGACCACTCATATACAGCATCCAAGGCATTTTGTAGTAGGGAACAATTATTGATTGTAAATACTTTCAAGTCGTCGGCATATATGGAACACTTGACTTCCTCAGGCAGACATCGGGGTAGGTCGTCGATGAAAAGCAGGAACATCAGAAGCCCTATGCATTATCCTTGGGGCACACCACTAGTAGTGACATATGCACGAGAACTAGCATTATTTATTACAACTAGCTGTTTTCGCTCTTTTAAGAAAGACTCAAGGAAGTTGAGGAGACAGCCGTCGATTCCGTAACCTTTGATTTTGCTTAGCAATAGAGGTATTGAGATTGAGTCAAAGGCTTTTTTGAAATCAATAAAACACGCTGTAACGTAATTTCCTTTATTCACCTCTCTATGCCATACTGGAACTGTAGACAGGAGGGCAGATGTTGTAGATCTTTTGCTCAGAAAACCATGTTATGCATTAGCTATGAGATGATTACAGCGTAAAAACTCATTTATTCCCTTGCATATGATCCGCTCAAATAATTTGCATGTTGAGCTAGTAAGACAGATGGGACGGTAATTAGCAACGTCAGTTTTAGCCCCTTTTTTGTGGAATGGACGAACAATTCCGATCTTCCATATCTGAGGTACAGTTCCATGAAGAAGAATCCTATTGAAGAGTATAGTTAATGGTGCTGTGAGGCCAAGGGCTGCTTGCTTGAGGAACACATAGGGAATGTTGTCGGGTGACGTTGAATTTCTGTTAGGGAGTCGGCGAAGAGTACTGTAAACAGATTCACTAGAGATGTCTATCCATTGTAGTCGTTTGTTGGACGAGGGGGGATAATCTACATCACATTGTTGAGGCAGTCGGTAGACAGACTCGAAATAATCAGCAAAAAGATTGGCTTTATCTTCGTCATTTTTTATAATAGTGGATTCACTAATTAAGGGAGAGATGTTGTCCGAGATTTTCAGCCTCTTATTACAAAAATTGAAGAAACGTGTCATGTTGCGAGATGCCGCTATAGTATTCTCTTCTCGTATTGAATGTAAGGCAAGTTCTCTTTTAAGTTTACGTGCCATCTTAAGATATTTATCCAGGCCGTATCTTTGAATGTTGGCATAATAGAACTTAACTCGGACGTTCAGAATGTGAATTTTCTTAGGGTACCTGGGATTCTCTACCGTTTTTCTTGTCAAAGGTGCATGGCTGTTAATGAGCTGATGACAGATACCAGTGAATATGTTATAACACTCATCAAAATCCCCAGATCTGAACTTGTCCGACCAGCTGATTTGAGCTAACAGGTCATTTATGATACTAAAATCAGCTTTAGCAAAGTTTCTGTAGGCAGTTACCGAAGAGGAACGGAGATAGCTCGAATTAGAAATTTTCCATGCAATGCAGCAGTGATCGGAAGTGCTAAAGGGTGGAAGGACAGTAAGGTGTTTAATCATTGATGGGTCCGTCGTTATGACTAAGTCTAGTGTATTTGAACCATGTGTGGCTACCTTCACTAGTTGGGTCAAGCAGTGAGAGCTAATGAAATCAATAAGAGCCAATGAAGATGATGTATGCCGTCCTTCGCGATTTCCTACGACATCCCAATCAATATGGGGTAAGTTGAAATCGCCAATGATGAGGATGTTTGACCACTTCAAGCATAAATCATTGAGATAATCGAGAAGTTGCAAAAAAGAAGTTGAAGTTGTAGATGGACTTCTATAAACCGTGACAACAATAATGTCGCTACTTTCAGTATTGATGTGAATGACAATGATCTGGCAGTATTCTGTGAAATTTTTTGCTAAAATCTTTTAGTGATCAACCTCCTTATGTATTAGAGCGGCAACCCCGCCACCCTTATTACCACCGTCTCTATCGCAGCGATAGACGAGGTATTTATTATCGAAGTTCAAAATTGCATCGTGAATCGTGTCAGGTTTGCACCACGTTTCAGTAATAAAAACCGCATGTGGGCCTTGGGCTAGTAAATGGTTAAGATCAGGGATTTTGTTTGTAATGGAACGTGCATTAAAGAGAACGAATTTGCCATTCAGTGCATAGTTTAAGTTTGTATGAGTTGTAGAATGCTGATAAGTGGATCTTCGGTAGGCGTCATCGGGATCGAGGTAGGTGGCGCCTACCGAAAGTCCCTAGCGTGGGGATAACGTAGGGGAAGGTTTGAAAGACTCTGACCTGCAACAACTACTAGCAGAAGATGATTGGGTTATCAGGTAATCATTCGTGTTGTTTGGATGAAAAGCCACTTCATCATTACTACACGGTGCAACTGGTCGGACTGCATGGGGAAGGTTTCGGGGGTAGCGTAATTTCTGAATTGATAAGTCTCTGACAACATAAGCTAGTTTTCCTTCTTGGGCATTTAACATGCCGGCTTTTTTTACGAAGATATTTGTCAAATTCCAGCTCCTCACGCGTATAGTCCTTCCTCGCATAGGAATGGACAAAAGCCTTCGTTAGGGAGAGTCTGCCCATCCTCATGTACGATAAAAGCTTATCTCTAAATTCTTGTGAGCCCGGTTTGATTTTAATGATTCTAGGTCGTGAGCTTTTCACAGGGTCTCTCATAGGTGGGTGACGGTGGATCTCAATCTTACCACGTTTCCACTCTGTGATTAGATCTTCCTCATGGGCGCTCTCCACCACTTCTCTGAGAGCCTCCCTATCAAAGGCATCGGTAGCAATTTGATCTTCTTTTTCATCTATTCCAACCCATGTTATGCCACAAGCTTTCTCACTAACTGTCTTGGCATCATTTTGAAATTTGACCAAGGTGCTATATAATGCAGGGGTGTTCCCATCATTTTGATAATTGCACCTGTTTTCTAGAAGGCTGAACTTACTCAAGATCTGCGTTTGGGTTTCTTGCATTTTGGCTAAGAGGCTGAAAAATTTGTCAAAACGAGAAAAGTACTTGTCCCACCGTGAAAGGATGCTTTCGAGCCAATCAGCCGGCTGTCCAGCTTGTTCGTTCCTTTTGGTCTTCTTTGGTGCCATGTCTTCAATTGAAGTTGGTGGGCAAGGAGCAATCAAAGCAGAGTTAGCAGGAGGATGGAGACGATGTGGGAATCGGACACAAACAGCTCTAGCCAGAGCGAAAATACAGCGACCGGCTATGAAGCAACCAACTGACCGAACTGTTGAACAATAGCTTTGTAGTATTGCTCAGGGAATCGTGCAAATCTGGGAAGCAGATTCGAGATCAGCGTCAGAACACGTCCGACCACATATATCCCAATACGAGCGGTCCCTTCGACCTCGGCTCCTTCCTATGTCAGCCAATTACTGACAATCAGACCAAATTGCGTTCGAATACCACTACAGATCCTAGCGGGAGGTAGGATGCGTATCGTATTCCTGAAAAGCATTGATGAGCGCCGACTGTCATACTCTTTATTTCTTTGCTTTCGCCAGTAATCGCGCTGAATTGCATTAAATTCAAGTAATTCTCTCCAAAGTGGGCGTTGCAGAATGCTATCACTGGCTGTTCCGACAAATGCGTATGTGAAATTCATCCAGACAGAAGAGGTGAGAGAAGTTTAGGAAGACTGCACAAAAATTCATGTTCCTCGCGGTGAGTTCTAACTGCCCCATTATAACTTCGTCATGAAGAGGTTTCGCCCACGAACTTTGCATTCGGGATCAAGCTTGTCCCAGCTTAACGGGATTTCCTTGAAAGAATCGCTCACGAAAACTCCATCTCTAATTCCTTCTGTAATCACTCTACTAGATACAGTACGTGAGCAGAAACGCGAAACGAACCGAGAAATTACATTAATTCCAAAGCAGGGATCGATAAGCTAGGAAAAGCAACTTCCTTGAATTCCCGTCACATTTTCCGACACAACATTTGAATAGCCGTCAACGGCCAGAGCGCAGTTCAAATTTTCGTGCCCAGCGTTCATTTGCTTCCCTCTCTGGGTCCTTTACAACGTGCGTGTCGCCTCTTTGCTCTCAGCTTCCTAGCGTCCAAAACCACTCGGACCCTCCACCCCGTCTTCCATCACTTTGAGAAGCGCTACTTCAATCGGATTCTTGTATATACGCGTGAAACTTTGCATTCTGCCCTTACTAAGCAAATGTAACAAGTAACAGAAGAACAGAAATTTCCGTGGACGAGTTCCTCAAAGACTACACTGGTAGGCAAATATCTAATACCCGATCAAGGGTATTCTAAGACTCGGTTTACTTTTGTAGGGCTGCACAGTTTTGTCGTGGTGACTAGAGAGCTTGTGATGCAACATCAAAATCTTTTTATTCGTTATGCCCATTATGAGAATTTTTACGCTTTCATCTTACCGCTCTAATCGCTTCAACGTTTTGTACTGTCGAAATGTCGAAGCTATTCTGTTTTGGAAGCATAAAGTACAATGACATGGGAGTTGCAAAAAAAGCTTGCAAGCCCACCACTTAACCACGTCTTACGCCAAGAGGAGTGTACGTATGTGTAATATCTGAGCAGAAGTGTCTTCTGTAACGTAGAAGTTAGTAAAATACAAAAACTGCTTTTTCAAGGATCCAAGCCACAATGATACGGACGGTTTTCTCAGCTTTATGCAGCAAGGCATCAAACTCTGTGCCATACCGCTGCTGACAATGCGATCTCTTGCGGTGCACTTGTGCTAGTGTTCGTCGAAGAGGGCATCTGTAACTCTGTTAAGAGAATTGTTTTGCAAACTTGGAAAGCAGTCTCGAAAACAGCACCCGAAAATACGTTGAACGATATTTATCCTATTATTAACAGCAACACTAAATTCGGGTCCTTCCCTTGTAAGTTTCGATAATGCTCGAAAGCTAGAGCAATAAAACTTCCACTGTGTTGTCTAAGATCCTGATCGAACTGTAAGAAATCGGGTTCAAAGCCATGCAGACTCATGAGTGGCTTCAGGTAATCATATTTCCAGTTTTTGATATCTATAGACTTCTAACTCGGTTTTTGTCACTTCTCAGTGCTTTTCGTGTGCTACTTGGAAGTAACCGAAGAAGACTATGACAAATATATCTTGCAGTCTGCAAGATATATTTGTCATAGTCTTCTTCGGTTACTTCCCTATGGCGTACACTCGCTCAATGGCATAAATCTGCTTTCCCTATTTCGAGCATATTTTTCCTCCCGATGGGCGCTTTCAGCATGGGATAAGCACGACAATGTCTGCATTTCCAGTTTTTGAACTTCTGACGTAAATTGAGGAGTAACATGTGCACATTTAATGCCTGTAGTTGCAAATTTTTCGAAATTTCGTCGTAAATTACGGCGGAACGTGTGCATCTACACAATTTTCGAAATTTTTGCGTAAACTACAGAGCAGTGTGTGCAGAAACGCAATTTTTGACTTATTGGTTTGAGTTACACTGCAACTACAACTACACAATTTTAAAATTTTGACGTAAATTACAGTGCAATGTGTGCAACAGCACAATTTCGAAATCTTGGGGTGAACCACGGTGTAACGTATGGAACTTCACAGTTTTTAAAATTTTGTGAAATTTCGGCGTAAAATGCAGTGCGATATGTGCAGTTGCAAATCTTTTGAAATATTGGCATAAAATACAGCGCAATGTATGCACTAACCGAATTTTTGGAAATTTAGCATTAATTGTAGTGCAATGTGTGCAATTACACAATTTTTGAAAATATGGTGTAAAATATGGTGTAGTGTATGCAATTGCACAATTTCCGAAAATCTGGAACTTTTTACAGGTTTGCAGACGTTTGTGCTTTCACATCATTTTATTATTATCGGAATAGACACGAATTATTGCACTTGGGTATGCGAAAAGGATGACGTTCGTAGGCCATAAAGTTTGGTGTGGAAATGCAGTGCATGAAAAGTACGAGATGAGAACCTGCCCAAGAAAGGCCAGCTGAGAACGGTAAAATATTTTTAGCTGATATCCAGTTTTGCTGATAATGTTACGTATCCTTCACGCATCAAGGACCCATTTAGGAAGTGGCAAAACTTGCTGACGAAAAACCTTATCGAAAGTTGATGACTAGTGCAGCTTTCACACCTGATCTGTAAGGCACGTTCAATGGCTTCATAGTCTACCTCAATTGCCTTCATTGCTGCTCATGAACCAATCAGATGACCCAGAGACTATTCTCAGTCATTGCAGGACATACGGTTGAATCCTTCTAGCCGATTGACGGGTGAAGCATCTCTGGGCGTGCAACCGGAATAGTGGTTTGATTTCTCTTTCATCACAACAAACATGAATTTGTGAACTTCATTGATTCCTGTGCAATAAATTTATGGGACATTCGATTTACTTGACGGAAAATCAGTTTTAATGTAGTTCAGGTTTGAGATTGGCTCGTAAGAGGTGTGAATCCTACATTTTTCCTCATCGATACAGATATGTACTGCAATGTTTGCTATCTGCAGTTCTTTGTCTATTCTTTAATGCCTCTTAATCGCTTACGAGTCATCCTTTCTTCGATACAAATGCCGGTATTTTGTAGCTAATTGTAAGGAACGACCAGTCTAGTTTCGGGAGTCGGAAACAAGTATAGATTTGCTCGTGTCTGATCTCGGCGTTATGTCTCGCGCTTGGCTATGTCATACAGGATTCAGTGTTACTTCAGGGACCAATAAGTGTGTGATCCAGATTTCTTCAGTTTTCGAATTTTAGCTTGTTGTTTCCGTTTTTATTATTATTTTGCCTTTCCAGTAAATGTGTAGCATATCCTGTCTGTTTACAAAAACAGCAGCAGGCAACTTACAAGGGAAGTCTACCAGGTCAAGGTGAGCTTTTTCAAAACGGTTCTTTGCATTTTATGGAGTCACATACATGAAGCAAAAAACCGGTTTCAAAATCGGCTAAATGGTTTTGGGGGGCTCAGAAAATGGTTGATGGTTCGATCTCACTGAGGACAAATTTTTGATTTTTCTAATTTTCATCCATTTATGCTCATGTATGATCACACGTGCAAATTGTGTGCAAAATCAATTTTTATTATGTCGGGGAACCGCTATCTTCAGTATCTTTGCGTATTAGGCTAATGATTTGTTCGGACCTGCCAACGCTCATAACAGGAAAGTCGAACTACCCTAGGTAACAAGTTTTCAGCCTAATCGAGATTTTGACCCAAACTTGGGCGACCACTAGTACAGTGTGTCCCAAAAGTATAGGTCCACCCTATTTTTTATCCATATCTCCAGAATGGATAAGCGATTCCTTTCCAAATTTTTATATGTGGTACCTGATCACTGTAGCAATCAAGCGCCTCAGTAAAATTGAAGACATAAAATTGCAAAATTTTATTTGATTTTTTTTTCAAAAATAAGGGTGTCCCAAAAGTATAGGTCCACGCAGCTTTTCCGCCTTGCTTCCATCGAAAGGTAAGTTGTGAGGTAGGTGTGTTGACGCATCCTTCTGAGATTTACTCTACAGTGCCATGCCAAGCGGTACGCACTTTTCCGAGTACGAAAATGGGCAAATTCTGGCCCACAAGGACGTGAGACTCAGCAATCGCAAAATTTCTGAAAAGATGGGCCTATCCCAAAGCTTGATCAACAGCTTCTGTCGTACCATGGACCTGTACGGAACGAAAAAGGGAAGTGGAAGGCCGTAGGAGAAGCAGAAGCGACGGATCCTCAACGCTGCGTCCGATTCCAGAAAGGGTGTTGGTCGGCTGTGCACCCAATGTTTTTATGTACTGCTGTTTATATGGTAGTAAATTACTTTCTAGAACGTCCTGCAAAGCCCTGGAATCTATATGATGCGTGATGAATAGTATCCTGCTCTAACCAAAGCGAAAGGCGGTCCCTACCATACCACTACCACCAGCAAATCCGCGCCTCAAGAAGTAGCATGGCTCCTTCCCCAAATCCCTCCAGTAACTAGCTAAGCCGTCCGAGCCGTCCAAATTGAACTTCTTCTCATCAGAAAAGATCACCTGCAACACCATTACTAATGCTGTGTGAACTACTACGTCAATAATGTAACCCTGCAGACTACCTCATCCTATTGATGGGTCCAGCTGACATTCTACTTGGCGAAATGGATTCGAGCCTCTTCGTGCGCCCTCGTGAGGTATGGCAAGGACGAAAACCATCTTCGCTCGATGTGAGGAGACGACTTGAGCAGACGGTGCACAGTGTTTTTCGATACAGCAGGTGCCAGTTCCCTGCACCGTCGACAAGCACCCTTTCTGGAATTGGACGCAGCTTTGAGGATCCGACGCTCCTGCTTCTCAGAAGTTTCCTACGGCCTTCTACTTCCCTTTTTCGTTCCGTACAGGTCCATGGTACGACAGAAGCTGTTGATCGAGCTTTGGAATAGGCCCATCTTTTCAGAAATTTTGCGATTGCTGAGTCTCACGTCCTTGTGGGCCAGAATTTGCCCATTTTCGTACTCGGAAAAGTGCGTACCGCTTGGCATGGCACTGTAGAGTAAATCTCAGAAGGATGCGTCAACACACCTACCTCACAACTTACCTTTCGATGGAAGCAAGGCGGAAAAGCTGAGTGGACCTATACTTTTGGGACACCCTTATTTTTGAAAAAAAAATCAAATAAAATTTTGCATTTTTATGTCTTCAATTTTACTGAGGCGCTTGATTGCTACAGTGATCAGGTACTACATATAAAAATTTGGAAAGGAATCGCTTATCCATTCTGGAGATATGGATGAAAAATAAGGTGGACCTATACTTTTGGGACACACTGTACTACTACTACCACCATAGTAAAGAACACTCAACGAATCGAGTTTGGGTGAAAATCTCGATTTGGATAGTATTTTGTATCTAGGGCTAGTTGAGCCTCCTGACCACGAATATCACACTAGTTTCGACGAAAATGTCTGGCAAGCGTGCTAGGGGCGCCGAAGTGTCCAAACACGTTGACCACTGAAAGCTTGTAAATGAGGTCACTTTCGTGCACCAGCGACGAAAATTGTAGTCATTTTGCATGTGCGCAAATAATATAGCACTGGACAAAGAAAATCCAGAAAATGCAAAAGCGTAAACGTCGAGAGGAGTGAACCGCAAACGCCTTCTCCACCGTGCCAATGCCAGTCCGTCCCACTATCCATTCGGCCATCCATCCGACCACTGCGGAAAGCTGTCTTGTACAACCCCTCTGAGTCTTCTTTGTTTCGTTTAGTAGTTACCATAAGCGATTCTACATTGAACGAGCTCGCAGTGGTTCTGGCGTAGGTTTGAAGACAGTCTTCCGATATTCATATACTGAACGCCGCAGCTGGAAAGCATTGCAGCAAATTGGTCAAAATTGTTTTTTTCTACGCAATTTTTGGCACTCATTTCTGAGCCCCCCAAAACCATTCAGCCAAATTTGAGACCGGTTTTTTGCTTCATGTATGTGACCCTATAAAACGCAAAAAACCATTTTGAAAAAGCTCACCTTGACCTGATGGGCCCCCCTTGTTAGTTACGCAGTTCAAAGAGCCCTCCGAAAGTAAAAAAAAAACAGTAGAAGGCTAAGCTAGGCGAATACAGTGCATTTTATGACTGTAATCATATAATTCATATGCCGAATATATTGGCTAAGCCTAAGTGAATATGTCCAATATATTAGCTAAGCCTAAGTGAATATGCACAATATATTAGCAAAGCCTAGGTGAATATGCCCAGTATATTAGCTAAGCCTAAATGAATATGCCAAATATATTAGCTACCAGTTGGGCTATCGCACAGTACTGCGCGAATAACACAATAGAATTATGTAAGGAGAAATGGTCAATGTTGAATTAGAAGTTCTTCTGTTGTGCCAACGAGGTTGTTAGGTGGAATATTTATTTACGGCCTGACGAATGAATATTATTTATGTGAACATATATTATTTATATTTATTTATGTGAATATTTATTTAAGGTCACTGTTGAGTTTTTGCTCAGCATCTACTCTCTACATTTATGTGACAGATATTAACCGATATTGAAGATATCAGCGCTGAAGAGGGTCACCATTTTTTAGATGTCCAGATGATATAGCAGTCGATACCCTTTGTTACAATGATATCGACGATCAGTATTCAGGAATGACATGGGTGAATCCACTAATCACTTAACCCTTCGACTGCAATGGTCGCTATTGGGATTTGATATAGTTTGGAGGTCTGGTTTCAGCTGCATCAATTGGTAGCAATTAATCCATTTGCTTAGCATCTATTTCCTACATATTAGTGATCGATCCATATGCTGGTTATCGATGCTTATCGTTTTCGTAGACATGCACCACTACTTGAAATTTGACATAGTCTAGCGGTCGATGCCCAGTACTGTTGCTGGCACCGCATGAGAAAATGAATCGCTCGCTTTGCTATCACAAATCTTGATCGT
Organism: Trichostrongylus colubriformis; assembly: GCA_963978905.1. Lineage (NCBI taxonomy): Eukaryota > Metazoa > Nematoda > Chromadorea > Rhabditida > Trichostrongylidae > Trichostrongylus > Trichostrongylus colubriformis. The sequence goes on from OZ022257.1 coordinate 888,479, forward strand.
GCCTTGATCATCCATGTGGATCGCACTATCAAAAGACATGCACCATTATTCAGAACGCTGGGCAATTTAGCGGTTGATACATCGGCAGCAGATATCAGAACATGAACAAAATATGTTCATGCAATGGTACTAAGCATTAGACGCGTTGTTGTAGTAATCGTATAGTAGTGGTGAGAAGTGTACGAATTTTATCCCTTCCCCATTTCCTAAAGGCTCTTATCAGCCCCTGTAAGCCTTTATCAGTTTCGAAAAGTCACCATTGTAGCCCCCGTACTCTGTGATACTTGTGAGTGTGAACATACTACTGTTAACCAGAAGAGCGAAACAGATGGCGACATTAGCTTTATAACGCTCCTTATCGAATTTTACCAACCGTTATCTGTTTGGATCACCCACCACTGATGTGCCCGTCCCAACCCTCAAAACACCTATGAGTATCGGCGCTCTAGGATCGACTCGAAAGGTGGAAGAATCTGGCGACATTCGCTTTCCCACGCTCCTCATCGAATCTTATCAGTCGGTATCAAATTTGGATCACCCACCACTGATGTGCCCGTTCCATCCCGCAAAACACCTATGAGTGTCAACTTTCTGGGATCAGCGCGAAAGGCGAAACATCCGACCATTTGCCTTCTCACGTTCGTTATCGTATCCTATCAACCGTTATCAAGTTAGATCACACGCTATTAATGTGCCCGTTCCATCCCGCAAAACACCTATGAGTGTCAGCGTTCTGGGATCAACGTGAAAGGCGAAACGGACTCGACGACATATGCCATTTCACGCTCCTTATCGTATCTTATCAACCATTATCAATTTGAATCACCCACCATTAATGTCCCTGGCGCACCCTGCTAAACACCTGTGAATGTCAGCGCTCAAGGATAAACGCGAAAGGCGAAACGGACTCGACGACATATGCCATTTCACGCTCCTTATCGTATCTTATCGACCGTTATCAAGTTGGATCACACGCAATTAATCTTCCCGCCCCATTCCGCAAAAAACCTGTGAGTATAAACGCTCCGGGACCAATGCGAAAAGCGAAACGAATTCGACGACTCTGGCCTTTTCACGCTCCTTATCGGATCTTATCAACTGCTATCAAGCTGGATCACCCACCATTGATGTCCCCGTCCTACCCCGCAAAACACCTGTGAGTGTGAGCTCTTTTGGATCAATGCGAAAGGCGAAATGGGTTTGGCGACGTTTGCCTTCCGAGGCTCCTTATCAGCAGCTATCACTTTCGGTCCACCACCGCTGGGGTTCCCTTGGCACCCCCTACATCACTTCCAAAATTCGTGGTCCCAGCTTTACTGCGACGCGAGATATTAATTTCGTGACAAACAGACGGACGGACACACACACACGCACAGACATACAGTCCATTTCCCAAAAACTGAGTAGGCGTGTCCTACGGACTTGTATAAACGTGTATCAAACTCCCTCAAATCTCTCACCCCGCCACACACTCTCACTCTCGCCACGTACTCTCACTCTCGCCATTCACCCAAGTTCGAAGGACACGCCCAGTCATTTTCCGGGAGATGGACTATACTAAGCGAATTATATATAGTAGGATGCTTCGCAGTGATCCTTGCGCATATAGATTTCTATATGTTGTACGCTCTCAACAACCCGTCCAATGTACGCGGCGGAGATTTATTAGGGAATGGAAAAGATAACGCGCGGTGGTCGTGTAGGAGTGGGGCAGGTTATTCACGATGTTCCAATTGTTCTTCTTGGTCATTTCCTAGCGCTCATCTCAAAGAGAGTTCAAAGAGAAAATAACCGAGAAGAAATGGGACCAACGAGAGAAAGCTGGGCCCACCCGCCAGAGCCGCGTCTGCCACCGAGACGCCGAAGCCCAAGCCGAAGAAGCCTAAGCCGAAGCCCGAGCCGAAGCCCAAGCCAAAGCCTAACACCGAAGCGCTGCAACCTACGGCGAAGCACCGAAGCCTAAGGGTGGGGGTCGATTGGTCGAATTGTTGCTTCAGCGGCATCGCACTCGCGACGCCACCAGTACCTGCTCTGGGAGCCCGACGGAGCGCGGCTTCACCTCTGCACTTCCACCCATGCCACACTGCCTCTTGCACTTATGCCACCCTGCCTCCTCCACCCATGCCACGCTGTCTCTCTTGAAGGCTGCCATGCCCAGCCACTGGTACTCGCACCCGCCGAGCCGCTCGTCGCGCGCGACCGCGCGAAGATCCGACCAATAGACTCCCACCCAAGCCTAACGATAAGCCGAAACATCAAACCTAAGCCGAAGCGCCAAAGCAGCGAAGCCTTAGCCGCAGCCTGTGCACCATTTCAGCCGATCACCCGCGATGATCGTTACCCACAATCGTAGGGGTTCAAGCGGGTGGGCTTAGGTTCCTCTCGATGGTCCGATTGATCTCTTGGTTACTTCCTAGCACAATGTACGCTCACCTCACTCCGAAAAGGAAGTAACCAAGAGAGCAATCGGACCATCGAGAGGAACCTCACCCTTCTCTACACGACCACCGAGCGTAACCTTTTCCACCCCCTACAGAAATCCCCGCCGCGTACATTGGACGGGTTGTTGAGAGCGTACAACATACAGAAATTTAATGCACAAGGATCACTGAGGCGAAACCAGCCGGTGCCATGTGCATTGATTTCTCGTACTGGCAACGGTATAGGAGCCGCTGTGTGAGATACTTCGCTCGCAAACCATCACGTTCACGACTATACCAAGCTCGATGTTGCGTACCGGTGATGGATATACGCGATTCTGATGGTGAACCAGCGTATAATATCTTCCAAGTATCAGTATCAGTATCGTCCTCCAAGTATAATACTACCTAAAGAATCATGATCTGCTTAGATCGCCAAGCATTTAATGGAAATCGTTGTATTTGTGGCACCGCGTGCACCAACGGGTGCCTTCTACCGAAGCAAAAGCCAAACATGAAAATTTTCCGAGTGGGATTCTGGAATCGTGAGACTCGTTCCGCATAGAATGAAGGCGGATTTGAAATAAACGCTCTTGAATCTTTGAAGTTTAAGATTACTGGAAAAAATAAACTCCCGCCTAAGGCCAAAGTCGCGAATTTGCGATTCGCGATTGTACGATCTTGCGATTGTGCGATCGTGCGATCTTGCGATTGTGCGATCTTGCGATTGTGCGACCTTGCGATTGTGCGATCTTGCGATGGTGCGATCTTGCGATGGTGCGATCTTGCGATTGTGCGATCTTGCGAATGTGCGATCTTGCGAATGTGCGATCTTGCGAATGTGCGATCTTGCGATTGTGCGATCTTGCGATTGTGCGATCTTGCGATTGTGCGATCTTGCGATTGTGCGATCTTGCGATTGTGCGATCTTGCGATAGTGCGATCTTGCGATAGTGCGATCTTGCGATAGTGCGATCTTGCGATAGTGCGATCTTGCGATAGTGCGATCTTGCGATAGTGCGATCTTGCGATAGTGCGATCTTGCGATAGTGCGATCTTGCGATAGTGCGATCTTGCGATGGTGCAATCTTGCGATTGTGCGATCTTGCGATAGTGCGATCTTGCGATAGTGCGATCTTGTGATTCGCGACTGCGCGACCTTGCGATCCGCGGTCTTGCGACTCGCGATTGTGCGGTCTTGCGACTCGCGATTGTGCGATCTTGCGACTCGCGCTTGTGCGATGGAGGTTCCAAGCATGGCAGGGGCTGTCATGGTATTCCGTAGTTTGCCATCGTACCCTACTGGCGATTATGAGAGACAAAGTTCTTCAGTTTTGCGGAGGTTTGGAATCTGGCAAAGAAAGGCGAAGGTATGTCCAATATACCAGCTAAGCCTAAGCGAATATTCTCAATATATTAGCTAAGCCTAAGTGAGTATGCTAAATATATATTAGCTAAGACTAAGTGAATATGCCCAGCATGTGCGCTAACGACGCAAGCCTGTCATACCAACAGATCACTCGAAGAGTACAGATATTTGTCCTGGGTTTACATACAGTGTACATTACATTACGAATGACACTGTTGTAACCCAGCCTGGGCTTCGCTACAAAAGTCCGGCCCCCGTGCGAGGTATGACGCACTTGACACCGTCTTGCTCCTCTGCAGTTACGATGTTCAAAATAATTTTTTTTATTAAACTGACAGTGATAATGAGTGCAAAATGGTTATTCTGTGCCAGACTGTGAATGTAAAGGTGAATATATTTAGAGATAACATGAAAACGAGAAACTCCTATCAAATAAGCGAGGGGAATTGTGAAAGCGCATGAAAACCATAGATGAGCATGCACACATAAGTACCACCATAATAAAATAAATAACGGCTTGGCAAGGTAGTCAGTATCTTTTCGAGAAATTCAGCAAAGGTCGAATATAGATAAGACTGCGAGAACCTGAGATCTAATTGTAAGCTCGGCAGAATAGAGGCAGATTAGCATTTCGAAGGAGACATGCAATCTATACAGAACTTCTGTGACAAATACAAAATAAATACAATAATCAGATCACAACAGAACTACACGATAAGTATTAGACAGACCTGATGATTACCATTCTAGGTGAGAAAAATACTTCTCGTAGATCTTCGGATGGTGCTTCCTGAATAGTTCGCACTTTTTCTGCTTCTCAGCGAGTGGGATATTGGCACTGTCGATAATGGCCACCAAAGCGTTTGCTACTTCAGCATCTGCATCGAATTTCACTGAAGAAAATTCCGGCTCGCAATAACGAACAGGAACCATTGTGTTATCAGAGTTTTTTCTGAAATATTCTATATCACACATACGACTGTATTGTTATATACCTTATGATACTTTTGGAACACAGGAGACACGGGGCAAGGCGAGTGCGTTATAATACGTTGTGCAATAAGTACTTCATCTTTTTATTACCTGTGCTTCAGAGCATTGTATTCGTCTTTGACAAAGTGTATACATATATGTACTAGATAGAGCTTTGTCTATTCTACAATAAGGTGCTATAAATTTGAAGATTTTCATTTGTTTGATATTTTTGATCTTAGAAATGAAAAAAAACCCTACAAATTCGACATATCTGGACTCAGAAAACTGATCTTCTCCGCACCATGTCGAATCATTCGATAGGAAGGAGTACATCATTTATCAATTCGTTGCTATAACTTGGGGTTGTGAGGCCCACAGAATTGTTTGATAAAAACTCGATTATTAGCGAATAAGGGCAGGTGTCAAAAGCACAGATTTTCGCCTCTCACAGCAAGCCGCCCTATCGCAAAAATATTTAACAATTAAAAATTCTAAAAACAAATCACATATACCGTTCTGTAGAACGTGGAAAGCTCTACCAGATACATATGCTTTTTACTTCTTCACTAGAATAATGTAGTGAAACACAGAGAGTAAAATACCGAATGAACTTGGTGCACAGTGTAATGACTACAACGATCGGTCTAGTAAGAATGCATAAGAAATTCTGTCTCAACATATCAACGAACTGCTATAGTGTGTTCAATCATCATTATGATGGAATGCAAAGAAAGTAAGGTACTGATCTTAAAAAAAAGGAAAAAACCCAAAGGCAATTCATATCAAGAAGAAAAGAACTGTAAATTATGGAACCTTGATCTCTTGAGATCAATGGCGAGCTCGGGCGGTTCCTTACCCAATTTGCCCTCCTTTCTCAGCTCGATCAGACCCTGAAACAGAAAGTGAAGTGCGTCTCAAAGACGAAATTAGTAAAAACGTACCTCAAGCAATTTATTCTGATCCAGTTTTGCAATAACTTGTGGGAAAATAAATGACCTCAGTTCATCAAATACAAACTCGAAGTTTTCTGTATCACCCTAAAACTATGTATATACATACATCACTCCAGAAGCTGAAACTGATACCAGAAAAATCTCTCACTTTTTTGCCCAAAAAGTACGGGTCTCGAAGTGAGACAACTTCATCGGTCCCTATAGTTCGCTCAAGAAACTGCACAACATTGCAGAGATGTTTACGCAGCTTTTGAGGAATCATGAGGCACAGATACCTGGAACGGTTGATCGGTTGATGCTTCCCCTCATTACAGAATACAGCTTCTAGAAAACACTCACTGAAGTGCTAATTTTCTTTTCCCATTTCTCTCTGAAAAGAGTTGCTGGACAATCGCTTCAATGATAGGCGTGTACTCCATGGGGATGAGAGGCGATGACCCACGACGGGTGATCGACGAATAGCGGTCACGCACCTGAAATTACTCATTTCCAGTGTCTTTAATAGAAATGAAATCAGACTGTTTATTTCTAGCCACTCAACTCTCCACGATCATAATTCCACGTAGCAAAAAAATTTGACTTGCTTCCACTCAAAATTTTCCGAAGAATCAGTGAAATAATAATCAAAGATTGAAACAGGAAACAGAATAAGAAGTAAACAAGAAAAAAATAAGTTGAAAAAAATACTAATTGGTTGTAAAACAAATTCTTCGAGGAGAACAATTGATTTTGTGGATTAACCCAGTGACCACAATATGGTTCATATATGTCTCGTAACCAGTAGGCAACATGGGACGCCAGCAGTCATATCTATACGACACCTATGCAATTCCCTTTTTCATAACCGCAACACGGGGCATTGTGAGTGGTATGTATACCACACGTACGTATACAATTCCTTTTTCACAAATACGCAAATCTAACTGGGATCTTTCATATAAATTTTATAAAACTACTTTAAAGCTACGTTTGGAACGGCAAGATCTTTCTGTTCTAATCCATTTCGAAAAATATTTCTTTTTGAACGAAATTCACTAAGTGATACTAACATTGAAAGTGCGAGCTATTGCCTTACAACGGCACTCATTCGGTACAGCACCACGTTTTTGGTTCACAAAAGTGAATATTTTTTGTAAACCTCCAGATATGACTCCTCAGTAATACTTTCTAGACTGGTAGTTTTGCACTCGCCACCAAAACTGCAATTGTTTCTTCTTTCCGGAATTTCAAACATTGCAGAAGCCCGAACACTCGAGAGAACCCATGAAATCACTAAACGATATTACCTTGGATGTCCGATCACCAAACTTTTTTTGATACCAGTTGTCTCATCACGTCGCAGCGAAGAAAGCGTCGTGCGGTCCCATGCAACCCACAAAGTGTACATTGCATAATGAGTTACATACACAACTCAGCGAGTACTCACGTATAGATAGAACCAGTTGGGCTATCGCACAGTACTGCGCGAATAGCACAATAGAAATATGTAAGGGAAACTGGTCGATGTTGAATTTTTGCTCAGCATCTACTTTCTACATATATCTGATAAATATCAACCGAGGTGGAAGATACCACGGCTGAGGAAGGTCACCATTTTTCGGAGTTCTAGATGATTTAACGGTCGATACCTTTTGTTACAATGATACCGACGATCGAGTTCAAATGACATGGGTAAATCCACTAATCAGTTAAATCGGCTGAAGTGGTCACCACTGGGAGTTTAGATAGTTAGGGATCGACAGTTTAGATGAACTGCATCAATTGGTAGCAATTCGTCCATTTGCTGAGCATCTATTCCGTACAGATCAATAGCAGATCCATATGCCAGTTATCGATGCTTATCGCTTAAACGTGCACCACTATTTGGAATTTAACATAGACAATCCGTCGATACCTAGTATTGCTGCTGGCCCCACATCCTACTTTATATAATCGGCTAAGTGTGTCTGTCGGTGTGTGTGTTGTGTGTGTCTGTTTGACCAGAAATTCATATATCGCGTCGCAACAAAGGTGGGATCCTGGATTTTAGATATGATATAGGGGGTGGTAAGGGAATCCCAGCGGTGGCGCAGCTGATAAGGGCTGATAAGGAGCTTCGAAAGGCCAAATCCGTTTGGCCTCTTGAGTCGATCCTAGGGCGCGGACACTCATAGGTGTTATGTGGGGTGGGACGGGCACATTGATGGCGGGTGATCCAAATTGATAACAGTTGATAAGGGCTGATAAGGAGCCTCGAAAGGTGAATGTCGTAAAATTCGTTTCACCTTTCGGGTCGATCCTAAACTGCCGAAACTCATAGGTGTTTCGAGGAGTGGGACGGGCACATCGATAGGTGATCTAAATTGATAACGGTTGATAAGATTCGATAAGGAGCGTCAAAAACCGAATGACGCAAAATCCGTTTCGCTTTTTTAGCTAACAGTGGAGTGTTCACACTCACAGGTACTACAGGGTACGGAGACCTTGATGGTAACTTTTCGAAACTGATAACGGCTCACAGGGGCTGCTAGGGGCCACTAGAAAATGAGGAAAGGATAAAATCCGGTACACCACTCATTTTTGCCATACGACTGCTATAGTGAATGCGTCTGATACTGGCTACCATTGGGTGAACATTTTGATTATGTTCTGATATCTGCTATAAGTGTATCAGTCACTAAATTGCCTAGCGTTCCAAGTAATGGTGCATGTCTGTCGATATGCGATCTACATGGATGACAAGACACGATCTAGATCTGTGATAGCAAAGGAAGCGATTCATCCTCTCATGCGGTGCCAGCGACAATACTGGGTATCGACCGCTAAACCATGTAAAATTCCAATTCCAAATAGTAGTGCATGTTTATCAAAATGATAAGCATCGATACATGGCATATGAATACCACCAGTATGTAGGAAATAGATGCTCAACAATTGGACGAATCGCTACGAATTGATGCAGTTGAATCCAAAAATATTGATCCTCAAACTGCCTAAACTCCCAATAGTGACCACTTCAGCTAAAGGGTTAAGTGATTCGTGGATTCACTCATGTCATTCCTGAACATTGATCATCGATATTACTGTAAAAGGTATCGACCGCTAAATCATGTGGACTTCTGAAAAATGGTGACCCTCCTCAGCGGTGATATCTTCGACATCGGTTGATATTTACACCTATATGTAGAAAGTAGATGCTCAGCAAAAAGTCAACATCGACCATTTCCCCATTACATGATTATGTTATTCCGTTATTCGCACAGTACTGTGCGATAGCCCAACTAGTAAGAACATAATCAAAACATATTCACCCAATAATACTGAGCATCAGACGCATTTACTACAGCAGTCGTATAATTGTAGTAAGCGGTGTAACGGATTTTATTCTCTCCCCATTTTCTGATGGCTCTTATCAGTTCCGGAAAATCACCACTGAGGTCTCCGTACCCTGTAATACCCATGTGTGTGAACATTCCACTATTAGCTAGAGAAGCGAAACGGATTTGGCGACATTCGCTTTGTTACGATTCTTATCAAATCTTAGGCCGCGGTCATACTTTGCGGTGTCTGCGGCAGGGCGTGGCCGCGTATCTTGCGTCTCCACCTGCCTCGTTGCCTGCGTCATCTCTGCACCTCCCCCGTGCCACTCTCTCTCACAGGCAGCGAGAGAGAATGGCACGGGGGAGGTGCAGAGATGACGCAGGCAACGAGGCAGTGTGGAGACGCAAGATACGCGGCCACGCCCTGCCGCAGACACCGCAAAGTATGACCGCGGCCTTATAAAGCGTCATCAGTTTGTCGCTCACCATTGTTGTGCCTGCCCCATCCCTGAAAAGACCGATGAGTGTGGGCGCCCTAGGATCGACCCGAAAGGCGAAACAGATTTGACGACATTAGCCTTTCGAGGCTCCTTACCAGCCCCTAATCAGCTGCTATCACTTTCGATTCACCACTGCTGAGGTCCCCTACCACCCCCTATATCATATGTGAAATTCAGGATCTCACCTTCACTGCGACGCGAAATACGAATTTCCGGTCAAACAAACATACACACAAACACACACCAACAGACACACTTGGCCGATATGTAAAGTAGGATACCGCAAAAGGCACGGTGTCGGAAAGGTTAGCACCTGTTCTCTAAATTAACTCAACAAATGATATCTCATTCCTCAAAATGATCCACTTCTTGCAAAAAGTTATGCTTCTATGGGCTGCTCCCGGATTGCACCACACATTTCGATCTTCCGGGGATCGGAGAACGTCCACACATAGTATGGATGTTATCTAACGTCACGGTCCGGCGAATGGGTGTGCATTGAATCTCCAAAAAATGTTTGTTTTACACCACACTCCCACTACTGTCTGGAGGATATTATGAAAATCTTATAAACTCCTTTTACAAGATTTTCGTAATGTCCTTTTGATAAACGACATGCGATGCATCCATTAAACGAGTTCCAAAGTAATCATCCCATTATGTAAAGGGTTAGGGTATCGCTACTCTTAGAAGCTGTATCCCCTAAACGGACTTATGTTGTCAGGCAATTTACTACCCCTGAAGTCGACCAGAAAAACTAATTTAACGAGCCTTTCGAAATATGCCCATTCAACAAGCGGCATGCACAATCATCAGATTACAAAATAGACACGTACCGCTTGCACAGATGCTTTGGCCCAACCGTGAATTTCCTCTCGGGTCGGCTTCTCGCCACTAGATTTGAAGTAGAGGCCAGGAGCGCAAATGCGCGCAAGTTGTAACCAGGGCACAAGAGCACTGAATGTAACATTACAGTGCACATAAAAATACTACCGTCAGCGAACAGAAAAACCACAACAATATCAAAAGAAAATTCAAGCAAAATACCTGATAGACGGTGTGTCTTCGAAGAGATAATCCATTTGTTCGTCTTTTGATGCGTCCACTTCTGGTGTACAACCTCCTCGACCAATTCGCGAGAGTATCGTGGAAAGTATAGAGGCACTCCCCTGCAAAAAGTAAACTCCCAGCAAGCTGCGACCTACTTTGTTGGAGACAATTCATTTACAGTTGGTTGGCCAGGCGTAGTAGTCAGGTTGTCTAGCATGGGTACTTCAACGATCGTTAAAAGGCGAAATAACGCAGCATCGTGTAACCGAGACTCTTCTGAAGTATAGTGGAAACTGTGAATGAAGAGTGTCAATGAATCCGCGTGGATCCCAGTATACACCTGTGTTTAAAAAAAGGCTGCAAAAAAAAACAAAAAAAAAAGAAAAAGGAGGCTACCTTCTAGCGAACGGTGATCGGGGTTTGTAATGTGGGATTCAACTGCTGATACTCTCGGAGTATGAGATATGTGCCTCTGTGCCTCAGACACCGCTGATGGAGATTTATTTGACATCTCGAGTGTTGCTTTCCCAGGGTTCCTCACTTGATCATGAAAAATGATTGCACGAAGAGAAAGACCACGATGAAAAGACACTCACATCGACTCGGAGAAAAGAAGCGTTTGAACGAGCTGGTTCGTGATGGCCTTCTGCCCACTGAGTTGTTGTATGATGTAGGAGTAGAACATATATATAATCTGCAAATAATCAAAAGTGCAATGAGAAGAAGTAATACTATAGACAAATCTGACCTTTCACATCGAATGTTCAGTTTCTTCAGAAAGAAAAAAATCGTAACAATTGTTTGCACTTAAAACTCGGATACATAATATCTGGATGAACTACAGATCGCCACATCTCCGAAGGTTTCAATAGAAATACCCTCAAAATTTGGGCAGGTAAGGGACCCTGAAACGCTATAGGATCTTATCTCAGAGACGACTCATTTCCTTCTTACCTTATCTCCGGAATTTCCGCGATCTTTGCCGTACACTTGAAAACACCAAACAAATGGTATTTCAAAGATGGAAAATGAACTGCATAAGCATTTTGAACGAAACAAGTAATTGTAGAACACTGAACTATCACAGAACCAACGCTAAGCAGAATCTTACTTGTGGTCGGAGTCGGGATTCATTGTGTAAATGGCTCTCTTGCTATCAATGAATATAGGAGGGGAGTCCTTATGTGACGGATGCACCGGACGAATGACATTTTCTCGCAGCCACACATTGAGGACCTGAACAGAATGAGCGGAGCTTTGATGACATCACCTACTGGAAAAGTTCGGGAGACTATTTTATACATGGGAATAAAATTTGAACATATGAATTCGATAAACTAGCACCTTAGCAGAAGTCTCTCTTCTTATAATATTGGTTGACGAAAATTGTTCTCGGTTCATCTCAACATAGTCATCTAGAATATTTACAGCTTCGTGACCGGAGAACTCGCCGCCATTTCTATAAAGCGATAAGCCAAATATTGGAGTGTCCGGTGAAAACCGAGCATCTTCAAAAAATCATGATAATGGCACTGGGAAACAATTGCTCGAATTTACCTGGCTTGCACCATTTCCCGAAAATGCTTCTTCATATAGGAGTATTTTTCCGTTGTTGAAAAACGACAGTGTGACAATGCTGAAAGGATGGTGGCACAACAGTGATTCAGAGATATCTAATATAATAAAAAGAAAATAAAAAAAGGCGATTTCTGACCACATGATCTTGAAAGAACATGTTCTTAAAGGTATTACTTGGAGATTTCCGAGTTTGTATATTGTTATCTCGATTAGATAAAATTCCTAGTGGTTCGATCCGTACTGGGCCATTTCGCAGATAGCCTCGCGGAGGCTTCTCAGGTGGAACCGTTAATTTCGCATAGAAGCCAACATTGTCACATAGTGCTCTGCGTCTTGTGGTCATCTGAAATGATCAATAGTTTGGAGAATCAACTCGAAACTGGAATAGTACACAAGACAAATGTGCTGCATATACATGTAGATGCGCTCTTCTATCCGGCTACTGCAAAAGGATGCAGGTTTTCAAATCCTAAATTTAAACGAACACAAGTCAGCTCAGGGTAAGCTTCATCAATCGCAATAAAAGCTATTAGAATCAGCGCATTTTTGCTAACGCGACAGCTGGCGTAGAATTACGGGGCTCTGGAAGCGGTGAGGTCTGCGAAGGCAATTTGGACTTCGCCCTGGTTTTTGAAGCGTTTCATGTGGAAGAATTTGTTCAGATGCTTGAGGAAGTGGTAGTCGGTGTGCGAGAGGTCCGTTGCGTACGGTGAATGGTGAAAAGTCTCGTAGCTCAATTCGCTCATCTTTTGCAAGGTGTTGTGCGACGTTGTCGTGGAGGGAGATTGCTCCTTCCGTACTGACCAATCTCGGGCACATACTGTGAAGCTTCTCATGCATTTCGTCGATTTGTTGGCAGCACTTCTTTGTCGTAATCGTGTGGCTCGGTTGCAGAAAGTTGTAATGAATGGACCGGCTGCAGACCACCAAAAAGTCACCATGACCTTCGTTTGCTGGACTTATAGTTCGGGAATTACCTTAGAGGTTCATCGCAGGCCACCCAATGAGCCGATCGTCGTAGATTATCCGGTCACGAAACAGGTCGATCTTGTTACGTGATCGTTCCACGTGAGGCATCCATTTATTAAGCACTTCCGAATTCCCGATTTGCATCAAATGGCGAGCGACTGTTGAGGGATCAACGTCGAGCTCTTCTGCGAGCGCCCGAACAGTTGTGCATGGTTCGGCTTCCACCAGCACCTTCAATTGGTCCAATCGTCGAAGGGCGATTACCATAGGGGTTACACACCAGGCTGGTATTGACAGAATTTGCCATATTACCACAGGGATAGAAACTACAACAATTAAACAACTTCATAGGTTATGTTGCACTGATCAGTGTTCATACTAAAATATTGAGACTCCTTCAGTACTTGTGTCAAAGAGAGTGCTATCGCAATGAGGCAGGGGAGGACACCCATGGACATTATTATTTTGGTGCTGATATAGTTGGGGGGGGGGGGGGGGGAAGGGTGTGGCACTCTACTGTGCTCGACGTACGGCGCTATTTTTGCCTACCTTTTAAGCCTAAGCCTTAGTTAGGGGGGGACCTACTGCCCTAAAGTAAGGTAGTTAGGTAAAAATATACTCTCGAGTATACAAACCGATTATTTGAGTTACGAGTGAAGGGCAATGAGTGCCCCCTCCCCCAACTACAGAAGCACCATCATTTTTACCAAACAATAAGCTTGGTAGAGGAAAGGAGCCCCTTCATCCCTCCACAACGGCTTAGGCAAAAACATATGTTTGAGTGTGCAGATTGACCCCTCAACAATCGCTCCAGACGTTTAGATGTGCAACTTTTATAAGATGCCCTCCCTGATTGCGCTATCACCAAAAAATATCAGTGAGCCTATTTCGCTAGCATGACCTCAATAAAAGAAAAAGAAATGGAAACAGAAGGAAAGCCTTGGATCCGAAATTAATCGATGTAGAAGGCAGTATATGTTCCAGAAAAGGGATTTCCACTGACGTCGAAGCCCCGGTGCTAGTAGTTAGGAGGCACTCATTGTCGCGCTGTCGTCCCTCACTGGGAACCGTTCCACAATTATCAGTTTGTACACTCGAGTGTATAATTTTGCTTAAGCCTTAGTTTAAGGGAGTAGGGGTTTCCCCTGAACTCAGGCTTAGGCTAAAAACCTAGGCAAAAATACCGCCGGACGCCGAGCTCAATGGAGTGCTCCCAACTACAATAGCACCGACGCTCCTTCCTTTCCCTGGCGCTGGCTAAAGCAGATGAGACGAAGCTTTTTCATGTAGAAAGAGGGTATATGAATTCAAGTCTAAGCCTAGGGAAGGAAGGAGCCTCGACGCTGGTGAAAAGTTGCGTCTCCCGTCTGTCCCCCACACCTTTAATTGACCCCAGAAAAGCTCTAGAGTAAGTATTGATTCCAAAATTAGCAGCAATTCCGGAAAAAAATCAAAAGAGGTAAGCATAAGCAAAATGTTTGCCGTAGCAGTTGAGGGATTTTTTGAATTTCCGTGATTGGCGCGCGCCTTAAATTGGCATTGATTTTTTGCTCTAGCTCTAGAGTAAGTATAGCTAGAGCTAGCTAGATAGCTCTAGAGTAAGTATTGATTCCAAAATTAGCAGCAATTCCAGAAAAAAAATCAAAAAAGGTAAGCATAAGCAAAATGTTTGCCGTAGCAGTTGAGGGATTTTTTGAATTTCCGTGATTGGCGCGCGCCTTAAATTGGCATTGAAGCGCGGAATGTTATGACGCGCTTCCACGCTATGCTTGGAAAACACCTGATTCGATGAGAAACATGGGCAGGTGTCGATGACGGTTATAATATTGCCCATGTTTTGATTACATCATCGTGGCATCCATGATGGCCTTCCACAAAAAAAAAAACTGCCTTGACTGTAAAAAAAAATGAAAAGTAACGTCGAGCTTAGAAGGTGAGAGAAATCAAGAAAGAAGTGGATTCAAAAGCAACGTGCTAGTATTGTCAGTGTGCTGATTTCATGATGTCATTATATTATCGAATTGAGCTTAACGATGTAGGGGTTGCCCACAAAGTGAGGATCTCCGGGGGTGTGTGCTCATGTCAGGATTTCGCATCGCGGCGTGGCGCAAGCGAATGAATGCGCACGTGTGTTACTCATAAGTACAGCATCTGCGTGAATGATGCTATTATCATGATATGCGTCATCCACACCTCCTCATTATATAATAGTTGATCATTCAAAATTGTTTTCATTCCGAATGTAGCGGGAATGCAAATCACCGCTTGTTCATGTGTATGATCAGTCCACAGCATCAATGACCTGTTCATTCCGGTTCATTTCATTCTATTCAACCACTTGAAGAGCATATTATCTGCACGTGATACTCAGGTGAACAGCTCAGTTGGTACCTCCGCCGACGTTGTCACTCAAAGATGCACTTGTATATCATTTATGTGGAGAGTTATTGGCAGAAAGAAGCTGACGGTGATTTACAATGGCAGCTAAAACGACAATTAGTATGGTTGAAAGAGCAATATTAGGCTTGCCGACGATAGTGTCGCAATCGACGAGAAGCCCAACCGAAAGATGCATGTTAGGGGAATGTTCAGAATATGCACGCGCAAATACATTATTTCATTTTTTGCCATGAATTTTTAGAACTTCTTTGAGAAGACACCCCTTCTCCTTTGCTCGACGCCTTTTTCTGGATTAAAGAGAAGGCGTGGCAACCCCTTCAAGGAGCAGGAATAGGGGTCGTATTGGGAGAAGCCTTCTGAAGGTAGGAGTGTCGTATTGACGCTGCCAGATTCCTGGACAGGCTTCTGGCTTCCGATTTTTCACAGTCACCATGATGTTGGCTCCTTTCCAACTGCCCAAAGTAACTACGGTAATTAAAAAAAGGTGAAGGATAACGGTTTCGGCGTTAGTCAGTCCCTTGTTGGGATGCGCCGCGCATTCCTTTCTCTCAGAATCCTTCTATTCGGAATCGTGGTAGCACGTGGATGCGATTTGGCCCTTACAATGAATTGCGGGGGCTAGCTGATGCACATGTAGGTGCTTTTATCCTCCCACACAAGCCTGATACCAATTCATCTACCTCGGAGAGATAGAAGGTTCGATTGGCCTAGACGGGCACTGGTGCAGGACTTTATGCCCGCAGCATCAGAGTGTGGTGCGCACCACCTGTCCCTACAACACCACCGCCCATAACTAGTGTAAGTATTGGGTCAATTACAGACGATGACGACTATTACAACAGCAGAGTAAGAGTGGATTTTAACAGTCAGAAACTCGAGTCCTGTGACCCTTCTCCCACGAATGAGAACTTGCTGTTGCGCTGTCTGCAACACTTAAAGACAGCATTAGGGGTAATGGGGTAATAGAGAAATCCCTACAAGAAGTCACTCACATGTTAGTCCTGGGCCTAAGAAGACTACCTGAGGCGAAATCCCGGCGAAAAAGCTCCCCTCCGAGCTGTGGAAACGCCGTAAAACGCAGCAACCGCCCATCTGTCCCGCCTCTTGATAAGTCGGTCCCGCCCCCGGATGACGTAATGCCCGATTGACTGGGGTGGGAGCGGCCAAGGAGATGCGGCAGGATCGAAGGTTTTGCGGCACGCTTTCGCAGTTTTAGCTTGAAGCTCACTCCAAGAAATGGGTGCTATCGTATTTCCAGGCATTCCCTAGTGTTTACTTGGCAACATGCCAATGGAAAACTAGATCAGACTACCCGCCTCTTGACAGACAGGTCGTCCGCGTTTTCCTATCCGTTTTTTCTCCTGTTATCCTGTTACTAGGCATCTCGACTTTCACATTCACTACTTCTTTTACTTTTCGTCCGACTTTCCCCTAATGCTGCCTTTAAGGGGTGAAGCAGATGGAGTGCAACCCAATCGTTCACAACTACTCTGCCATTGGAAGGCGGATGACCGAAACGCATCTGAACGCGGTCGCAATAAAACCTCACGTCGTCCTAACGGTGTCTCTAAGTTAGAAGCCAATGGTTAACATTCCAAGCAAAATCGGTCATTCGCGAATATGAACTTCACAAATGAAATGCTATTAGCAACATGATGAGAAGTACGTCGGTAAGATGAAGGACTCAAGTATGGATGAGTGATCACTGAAGGGAGCTATGAAATACTGATTCCACTCTAGTATTAGGTTGAGTCGATATGACTCGGACAAGTGGTAGTGATGACTTCCAGAGATCATAACTCAGCAAAGAGTTAACGGAAATAGATGTGCGAGGCACCGTTGGAATGAGTATAAAAAGCTCTTTGAAATACAGTCAAACCAACACTACAAACTAATTTCTTTCCGCCACCATGCCGCAAAATTTCAAGCCGTCCAGAGACCACATTCGCAACGTCATACTCTTTCTATCGCTATCTGGCCAAGAACCCGCAGATATCGAAGGACGCCTAAAGAAAGTACACAGGGAGCATGCCCTCACTAGAAGTACCGTGTACTTGTGGCACTCTAAGTTTGTCGGGCGATTATTCCATCGAAGACGAAAACCGCATTTGGTGGAGCGTACACAGCGTAGAGTGCTGGGAACTGCTCAATAATGGTACATCACTATCCGTCGACGTCTTTCGTCGATTACGAGAATTGAAGGCAAATCTTCAAAATTCGCAACGGCGGCGGTCACATGTATACTTCTAGCACGACAACGCGAGACCGCACATTGCAAGATTGACCAAGGCCGAGCTGCTCTCCTGCAGTTGCTCCATGCTTCCACATCCACCGTATTCCCCAGGCTTGGCCCCTTGGGATTTCCACCTTTCCTTCCACTTCCAATGCCATCTGGACGGCCAAGACTTCAAAACTCGCGACAACGTCTAAAAGGTACTCGACAACTTCTCTGAGGGCCAGCCCCCAGCCTTCTGGAGCAAGGGCACCCATGATCTGCGTAAGCAGTAACAGAAGGACACCGATAAAGATGGAGCATATTACAAGTAAATCCCAGTTGTCGTTAAAAAGTTGTTAAAGATAAAATTTTGCCAATTTGTTCAATTCATATCGACTCAACCTAATAGTATTTTTTTCAGAACGGAAATTTTTCAACCCACCTCGCCGGAATTCTACGTCGCTGTAGAAATCTGATCAAGGAAGTTGGTGGCACCACAAATTACTTACTCGAAGTAAACACGGGAAGGCCGCGTACATACTATGCGGTGCCGAAGGCACGGCGTGGCTGCGCGTCCCTGCGTCTCCGCCAATACCACCTTGCCTCGTTTCCTGCAACGTCTCTGCACCTTCCCGTGTCAATCTGCCTCGCTGCCTGTGAACGCAGCCACGCCCGCTGGCACCGAGTATGAACGCAGCCTACGTGCGCTCGTTGTTCCCGGAAGTATACTGGCATTTGAATGTGAATCGGTCTTCACAATGGCTTGGCTGAGCCAGCTGATACACAACTCCACATTTTTCCTCTTCACTAGCCTGGTGCCAATTCACCGATTCCAGAGGACTGCAAGGCTTGATTGGTCTGGCCATGGATCACGCAACCAAATAACTCTCTACTCCTCAAGTCATGTGCATGGGCTACAATCCGAAGCAGAAATGGTTGTCTATCACGTTTTGGTGCTATCAACCGTTTTTCCTGGTTCTAAAATTACCAAGCACTGGACAGGGTCAAATTCCGCCTCTCTTTTATATGAACTTGTTGCATAATGTAGAAATAAGTTTTAATTTGAAAAGAGACACACCAGCGGCATTTTATTATATTATTTATTATTTACTATTATTTATTATTATGGTATCATTGATTTTTGTGCGCATTCAATGCATTACGTTGCCTTCATACTTTGCGGCGCTACCGCTACCAGTGACGCTTGGTTGGCCGCGTTCATACTATGCGCACCGACGCCGTCGCCGCCGGTGCGCAAAGTATGAACGCCGCCTAACGTCACAGCCGGACAGACACGCCGGGAGCGCTACAAAGTATTAGGTTGATTCATAATAAATCGGACAAATGGTAGTGATGATTTCTAGAGATCATAACTCAGTAACGAATTAACGAAAATGGACGCGCGAGGTACCGTTGGGATGAGTATGAAAAGCTCTTCAAAGAACCGCAAAATAATCACTCCAAAGTAAATTCATTCCGCCACAATGCCGCACGATTTCAAGCGGTCCAGAGACCACATCCGCAACGTCATACTATTTATATCGCTATCTGGCCAGGAACCCGCGGATATCGGCAGACGTCTGATAGAAGTTCACAAGGAGCATGCCCCCGGCAGAAGTACACTGTAGTTGTAGCATTCGAAGTTTGCGTCAGGCGACTATTCCATCGAAGACGAAAACCGCGGTTGGTGGAGCGTACACGGCGTAGAGTACTGGGAGCTGCTCGATGGAGGTACCACAGTATCCGCCGACGTCTACGTTCGTCAATTACGAGAATTGAAGGCCAATGTCCAAAGTTCGCTACGGCGGCGGTCACATGCCTACTTCCAGCACGACAACGTGTCTACTTCCACAGACCGCACTTCGCAAGATCGACCAAGGCTGAGCTGCTGTCGTACAGTTGGACCGTACTTCTATACCCACCGTACTCCCCAGACCTGGCCCCTTCAGATTTCCACCTTTTCTTCCACAGCCAACGCCACCTGGACGGCCAAGACTTCAAAACTCGCGACGAGGTCAAGGTGGCACTCGGCAACTTCTTCGAGCTCCAGCTTCCGGCCTTCTGGAGCAAGGGCATCCATGATCTGCCTATACCGTGGCAGAAGGTCATCGATAAAGGTGGAGTATATTTCAAGTGAATCCCTGTTGTCGTAAAAAAGTTGTACGACAATGATTAAAATTGGTCAATTTGTCCGATTTATTATGAATCAACCTAATATAAAGGCAGCTTCGACAGCATTCACGTTTTGTAATTGTCCCTTGGCAGAAATCCTGTCAAATAAAGCGAAAGATGAAGATAAATGCAGACTAAAGCTGTTGCTTCCTTGGTACAATATAAATGGGTTCATGCAATACCCATTCACATATACTCCATTTCGGAGCGCCTGATAGGGCGTGGCCTACGGACATGAGTGAGTGGCGAGTGAGAGTGTGTGGCGGAGTGAGAGAGTTTGATACTACTCTTCAAATGTAGCCGCTGCAACCGTATTCATGTCGATGTATCTCCGCTTCGCCTTAAGAGGGACAATACTAAAAAGGGGTTAATGCAAATGTATGAAAAATAAGACTACCACAAGATTCGGAAAACTCAGAGCGCGCTATAATGGCACAGGGATAAGTGGAACGATTCAGAAACGTTCAACAGCTAAAAATGGTCACTGTTGCTGAAAAAAACGGGTCCAGTGAAGGTTGAAGTATGAGAGACTGGAAAGTAGTGAAATTGTAGTCAGATACCATGCCACACAGGGAGAAAGAGATCCGTTAAACAGAATCGTTTGCTCGTTTTTATGTTCAATACATTTTTCATCAAACGGACAGTGATGCACTGCAAGATAACATCAAAAGCACCAGACTATAAATATAAAGACGACTATAACTATAATATATTATTATGAAAAACTCGCTTATCAAATCAGCGAAGGAGATAGATTAGCATGCATATCTGAGTATGTTAATGAGACCCGGCGATCGAAAATCAACACCAGATCATTTTGAAAATTTTAGAAACTGAGAACACCCAATGGTGAATAAATCCGAGCAAAATCAAAAATTACAAATTACGAGACCTTGAAAGCTACACGCTGTATAAGAAAGGCAGAATACATTACCCTAAAGTCTGATAGATAAGTCCGCCCGCACGCGGTGTCGTGCGCGGCAGCGGCGAACGCAGGCGCAGTCTTCAAAGAACACAGGATCGCGATACACCCTTCATTCCAAGGAACGACAGAATTGTAGAAACTGTTTATTCAGCTTCATTTCTAATATCTTAAAATACCTTGTATCAAAATCCCAGTTTAACCCGTGTAACAATGATCATTCATCTTAAATTTTTACAACCTCAATTTCATCGTCACAATTAACTAACTTAATAGCTCTTACTCATCTCATCTAACAGTGACTCTTGGTTCAGACCTTCAAGAAGCTGTTGACAATCGTCTCCTCAGAAATTGAATAGAAACTGTCGCAAACTGAAGCAGCTACTTATCCGTTGCGCATCCTTTTCCTGATGCCGGTTTTGGTATATCTGGCTTTCGTTGGGTCATAACAGGGATAAGGAAAAGTGTTTGCTCAACCGCTATTTCATCGCCAAAACCATCGTTGCATTGAAACCCCCGTTGAACAACGATTCCCCTCTCATTCGTTCACTTTCCTCTGCCAACTGTGAAGTTTCCGTGTTCCCCTTAGGACGACCCCAACTTTACTTGCTACTCGTTTTTATATTAACAAATACAATATATAATACAATATAAACTCGTTATTGATACAATCCATTAATCATACCTTCTTCGATTTCCTTCATCTCTGGCTGGCTCTTTGAAGACTGCGGTCGCCTGTGCCGCGCGCGACACCGCGTGCGGGCGGACTTATCCATCAGACTTTAGGGTAATTAGAAACAAAATACCCACAAATACCAAGGGCTTTGCTGACAATTTCACGAATCACTGTAACCAATTTACCCCATAACTACGCGATAGATATTAGACAGACCTGAGAATTACCATTTGAGGTGAGAAAAGAATTTTTCGTAGATTTTCGGGTGATACTCCTTGAACAGCTCGCACTTTTTCTGTTTTTCAGCAAGTGGAATATTGGCATTATCGATGATGGTCATCAGGACATGTGCTACTTCAGCATCTGCGTCGAATTTCTCGGTAGGAAGTTCAGCCTCGCAGTAACGAACAGGAACCACTGCGTTGTCAGAGCTCTCTCTAAAATATCCCATATAAAACATAAAAATCTAGGTTTTTCTCAACTATCTCAACCTTCCACACACTTGGATTGACAAAAAACTCACAACATAAGCCCTTGGATACTTCTGAGAGCAGCACAAAGCTTCAGTAAGGCCGCCCTAACACTTCGGGCCGCGATCAGACTTTGCGATTTTGCCTTTATTGCAGATTTTTCTGTAGTGCTTTTTTAAATCATTAAGTTGCTAATCATTAGATTTGTACTTTATCGTACATGTTGCCCATTGTAACTGATTTACAATCACTATGCATCTTAACAATGGTTGTTAATGTTTACTTCTTTCTTGTGACATGTTTGTTAACTTTTTAGAGTCGATGCTTTGCTATACGATGTGACTAGATTTGTCGTTGATATGCTTGCCATGCTTTATCGTATGTGCCGATATATCGCCTTTTGACCAGGTGTTCCCGTTGTTTCATTTTGTTTGTCTCTGTTCTTCGTGGAAGAGTTGTTTTAATTGCTTCATTTGTTTGATTTATATTCGTGACAGGTTTCATTTCTTGTTGCTTTGTTAGTTACACATCGTTATTCTTTGTGCTAGACGATTGTTTGATGTATGTATTATACATCATTACACACATTTCGTTACATATTACATACATCAAACAATTATCTAGCATGAAATAACGAATTGTAACCAACAAAGCAACAGATAAAATGAAACCCGTTACGAATATGAACAATCAAACAAATTGAGCGAATGAAACAAACCTCATCAGAAGAACAGAAACAAACAAAACGAAACAACTGAAGCAAACCTGGTTAGAAGACGATACATCGGCACATACGATAAAGTATGTCAAGTATATCAACGACAAATCAAATCACATCGAATAGCAAAGCATCGACTTTAAAAAAGTTAACAAATATGGGTCACAAGAAAGAAATAAACATTAACAGCAATTGGTGAGATGTAATCCCCTATGTACGGAAGTTGGAGTTGGCTGTCGATCTCGGCCTCGTAAAGATCGTAAAAAAAAATGCTTGGACACATCGTAAATGCGGCGATGATGTCCCAGGCAATTGGGAGACTCTCACCGTGCCAAACCCTACTCACCGTACTGGGACACGCCTCTGAAAAAGCCTATATCCCCACGTCCACTCCTCATTTATCCCCATATTACTTTGCTTCCTATTCCTTGTTGTCGCGTATATGCAAATCTGATAAAAGCCGTACAATGGGCAACATGTACGATTAGATACAAATCTAATGATTGGCACGATCATGATAAAAAATACTACTGAAAATCCTGTAAGAAAGGCAAAATCGCAAAGTCTGACAGCGGCCTTACGATGTGGTGCTGGCTGCCTTGGAAAGCAGCGAGGAAGTGTGGCAAGGGGTGGAAGTGCAGAGACGACGCAGCCACACTCTGACTCCCTTTATTATGTATTGAAAAACCTCGACAATGTTTTTGCGATGGTTAACTGTGGGGCTTATTAACAGAAATCTAAATTTTTCAATACATTCCAACACTGGATAATGTCATCAACGGAGTATGTCATTCACGAGAATGCAAGCCATCTACAAAAATAGTTTTCGAAGTGGTTTTGTAGAGAAAGAGTTTAATGATTGATCGCCTCACCAAATTCGTTTACCGCATAGGTGTTCATCTTCGAAAACCACTGTAGGATCCCAATATGAATAAATTTATGGACTCTCTGTGATACAGTGAGATAACGCGCTCCAACCCCTTGAATACGCGGAGCAACTGCAAGCAGAACAGGTTTCGCTTTGAGTTTAGATGTATGAAAAAATGCTGTAAGCAACATAATGGATCATAGAGAAGCCTACTTGTCAAATTTCCTATCAGATTCAAATTGACACGAATGGGGACTCCAAATAGGAAACAACTTTTCGAAAAGTAGGATAGGACATAATGGCTGTCTCCAGCACTCACACAGCGCACGGCACTACTTGTTATGATGCTATAGTCTTGTCACCTTTTAATGGTCATAGAACTGCACTAGATTACTATTATCTTCAAACTGCCCCTATACGGAATACTTACGTGAAACAAGGAGATTTAAAATGTCCTATTATCAATAAGCGAACCTTAATCTCTTGAGATCTGCAGTGAGTTCAGGCGGTTCTTCTCCTAAATTGCCTTCTTTTCTCAGTTCCAACAGAGCCTGAACGAAAAAGAATATAGACTCATTTTCGGTAAAAAATTTATCAAGTACCTCGATTAATCTATTTTGATCGAGTCTTCCAATTTTTTGTGGAAATATGAATGGCCTCAGTTCATCAAAAACGATCTCGAAATTTTCGGTATCTCCCTAAAAACAGTCACTATATGTACATCACGAGTGGAACCAATATTGGAAAAATCGCCTACCTTCTTGCCCAAGAAATATGGATTTCGCAGTGAGACAGCTTCATCGGTTCCGATGGTTCGCTGGAGAAATTGCACAACATTGGTGAGATGTGTACGCAGTCGTTGTGGGATCATGAGGCACAGGTACCTCAAATGGGTACTTTTTCAACTCACAAAATCACCATGTTTTCAAAAGGAACTCACTGAAGTGCTAATTTTGTTTTTCTCTTTTTCTTTCCTAGCAGCTGCTCCACAATCGCTTCAATAATGGGCGTGAATTCTGTGGGAATAAGTGGCGATGACCCACGGTGGGTGATCGACGAGTATCTATCACGTACCTGAAAGGATGTCTGATTGAGTTACCAACATCCCGATTTCCTCGTCAGATGAGCCTCGTGCCCAGAAAAAAAAAAAAGAATTTCGGCCGCTTAACATACTACATCTTCCACGTCTCCTTCAAATAGGGGCTTCTTTAGCTGGGGGAATCTCGAGCCGCCGGGGGCAAGGCTACACGGCGCATTCCCAGGTGGCGGAGAGGGGGTTAATCGCGGACCACGGGCCATCATGTTTTTGTCCTTGGATGCAGGTGGATTTAGGGCTCCCTATTTTCGCTGCGCTGGACAGATTCATACTGCATACGTGCAGACGTTTAATGCATCTTGTGGGTGCGTTCAGTATGGTGCAGTTGGTATCATGCATTCGGTCCGGCTAATATCTTGCACTCTGAGGACTGGGAGATACATGGGAAACGGTTCGGGGTCGTCTCTAAATATCCCAAGTCTATTTCGCGATAGCGCGGCTAACTAGTCAGAGTATACCCAGCCCACGACAAAGCCTGACGAGATATTTTGTGGGTCTTCAACTTGCCGAAAACAGCAATAAGGATGGACCTCATTACCCTGAACCTCACCCAATACGGCAGTTGGGTAGGACCGTGAGAGGCTGCCAGAATCCCAGAGCTAGCAGGCTACCTAACTGAAAAAGGATTAAGATGGCGATCTGTACTTGCAACGCAAGTACACTTACATTGGGAGCGAGTATCGAAGACCTGATGATGCAAGCCGAGAAGATCAAGTGCGATGCCGTCGGACCGGCCGAGACGTAAAGCACCACCCGCTACACGCCGTTTACGAGACTGAAGAAGGACTATCCCTTGAAAAATGCGATAGGAGAGGCGTTGGCGGTGTTGGCGTTTTCGTCAATACGCACTTGACCATGAACATCGATTCGTACAAAAATCTGGCAACCCGAATCGGACGTCTGCGATTCAGAAATGTGGTTCAATTCAGCCTTTGACCACCCTCGTCGTAGCCCTAAGCATTTTATGTAAATTTGGAGAAGTACTAGCAGGAAGACAATACCTTCCTCAAAGTCATCGTCGGTGATTTCACCTAAGATCCCTCGGAAGAATGTATAAGGAACGTCACATCAGGACTTACGGAACGGAATGGAATGAACAGAGTGAAGAGCTGTCTGAGTTCTTTATGTCGATGGACTCCATTCATGGTCAGTCCGAGCTCTAGAAGAAGGCTCATCTAGGATGGACTTGGAAGCTTCCACCGGACAATTCCATAACGAGATCAATCACATCATCTTCAATCGAAGATTCGCTTCAGCAACGTCGTTGTTGTTCAAAGTTCTATATGGAATCAGACCATCATTCCTCTTTTCGATTTGGAGAGAAGCGAAATTGAAAAAGCGAAGCCCAGAACAGCCATCAACTGTGACCACTTCGCTACTCTCGCTAGTGAGTGGGAAGATTCCGTTACCGTAAACATCGAAGACGAGTACAACCGGCTCGTGGTCATCTTCACGATAGTACCAGAAGGGCAGAGTGTTTGAAAATTTCAAGAGGCGTCTCTCTCGGAAACTCTCGAGCTGATACGTGGAGACACGAGCCGCAGGTGATTATCAACCGATGTCCAAGAAGCAATGCAGAGGCAATAAAAGAAGGTCTCAAGAGGAGAAGAGCAGCATCTCATCCTGATCGCCAGTTGACGACACCAGGAGACAGGGCGGAATGAATGTTTATTACACATTCAACCTTATGTAGTCTTGTATCACATCTAACACTATCCGTTTTAATCTTCTGCATTCTTCTGTCCTCTTCCACGTCCACACCATTCCACAGCGATCATCTATCTAAATTGGTGAACCACGCTCAAGAGGAGAAGAGCACCAGTGCTGGCAGAAGCAGCAAAGACCGAGAGGAGCATCCACAATGCTCGCCAGAGCTTGTCCAGTTACGGGACCGAAATGACCGGTCTGCGACGTCCTGACGGTACAGATTTTGCTTCTCGAAGGGCAATGTAGGAGGTCATTCACAACTTCTTCTCGCATCTTTTCAACAGCCATGTCCACCAGCCTAGGAACAATCTGAAGCAGGATGGATATGTCGTTCCTTTAGTTCTCCTTTGCGAAGTGCGGCACTCCATCTCGTCGGTGAAAACGATACAGCACTCGCCCGCGACAGGGTCAGACTGGAACATCCGATCAATCTACCGCCATTTATCATCAAAACTCTGGTCCGAGTCTTCACAGGCTACCTGTCGGAATGCAAAGTACCCACTTCGTGAAAAACCAGCAGAACTGTATGTATTGCTATATAAAAAGGGAGATGCACACGACATTGAGCAACTATGGTCCTGCCTGCTGCCCACAGTCCACAATCTCTTCACTCAAGTCATCTCAAATTCTATTGGCAGACCTCTGGACAGAGGACAGCCATGTGAGCAAGCAGGTCTCGGAGACGGTCCAGTACAATCGATCACATCCACACGGTCACTAGACTCATTGCAGTGTCGCAAGAGTACAAGAAGCCGTTATGTCTCACTCTTATTTGATTTAAAGAAAGCCTTCGACTCCGTTGTGACAGAAGCATTTATTGAAGCTTTGGTAAAACCATGGTGTACCTATCGAGTACATGTGAATACTTAGTGAGCTCTATAGCAACTTCACGACCACAATTTCACCATTCTACGGAGAGATCATCGTCGACGTGAACGATGGGGCTCGACAAAGCGACACCATTTCGCCCAAAGCGCTAAGCGTCGCTTTTGAGAACGTCATGTGTCAAATTGAATTGGGCACGGCACACCTCATATTTTTAAACAGCTTCATCCCTGCGGTGCCCGCGTCAGGGCGTGGATGCGTCGTCTCTGCACTTGCCACTCTGCCTTGCAGCGCGTGAATGCAGACACGCCCTGCCGCCGGCATTAACACAAAGTATGAAGACGGCTCTCCACCTTTCATAATCGAGAGGCTACGCATCCTTGTTCTGCGGAAATTTTTCATAATGTTATAGAAGCGAAAAAGAGTGCAAGGCACTAAAAGTATGACGAGACAAACGGCCAAGGAATCGGTGGGCAACTAATCTCGGTGCCCAATGAAACAAATCATAAAATGCAAAGAAGCCCATCACAATTTCGTTCTTGTCTGAAACGTCTGACAGCGTTTCTTGCCCTCCTCCTTCTGTTCATGCATGACGGCGTAATGGCATTTCGTGAGGAAAACCGTTTATCGTAATCACCAACCCCGTCTGGTATTGAAAAATAGAGATTCAGAATCTGTTAAATTCTCTTATACTCTACTATATTTTAGAATGGTAAAGCAAGATCAAAATAGCATTCTTACCGCTTGCACAGCCGCTTTAGCCCAACTGTGAATTTCCTCTCGTGTCAGTTTTCCACCATTAGACTTGAAGTAAAGACCAGGAGCACAAATCCGTGCTAGTTGGAACCACGGCACAATAGCGCTGATTGCAATATTTCAATATACAAAAAATGGGAATTGCTACTGAACAAAAAGTTCAACAGTGAAACGAACGGAAAATCAACCAACCGGATGGAAGGGGAACCCTCGAGAAGGTCATCCATTTCTTCTTCTTTTGATGCATCCGTTTCTGGTGTAGTGCCTCCCAGACCAATTTTAGAGAGTATCGCGGAAAGCAGCGAAGCGCTTTTCTGAAAAGAAATACATACTCTCAGATGACACTCTTTTGTTCGAGAGATATCTCTTATACCGCTGGCTGGCCAGGTAAGGTTGTCAGATCATCGAGCATGGGTATCTCAACAATAGTTAGAAGTCGGAACAGTGCAGCATCGTGTAATTGAGCCTCCTCTGAAGTATACGGAAGTCACGAATGAAGCAGTGACAAGAACTATTTGGAATCACCACAAACAAAAAAGAAGCAGAACTTACCTTCTATCGAGCGATCAGTTGGGTTTTTAGCACGCGGCTCTATCGTAAATAAGCTTAAAGTACGAGATGTGCGAGAAGGTAGTTCGGACATCGCTGATGGAGATCGAACTAACATTCCTGCCGCTCTATCAGGGTTTCTCACTTAAAGCAATATCAATAATCAAGAAAGAAGGAGCGCCATAACAAATCGACTTACATGGAGAAAAGAAGCGTTTGAAGGAGCTCGTTCGCGATGGCCTCCTTTCCACTGAGCTATTATATGAGGTATATGAGGTAGGTGTGGAGCATATGTACAATCTGCAAATAATTAAGCACACGAATGACCAAGAGTCCAAGAAAATTCCTAGAGAGGCTTGCAAACTGGATCGTAGAATATCACAAAGCACAATAACTGAGACACTTCAAAAGCGCAGGAGGATCTGACTATGGAGGTAAACCACCTCCGAATTACGCTGTTCCAGACGTTCTCAGACCCGGGATATCTGGAGGGAAAGCGAAGACTACGTGCTATTGCAATGAGATGGAGAATCTTATTGTGTTCCCCTTTCGGCGACATTTTTGCCTATACTCTGCGAGGGGATAACAACCATTTCCTAAGGCTTTAGCAAAATTATACGTCTGTGTGTGTAGATTCGCACCCCGGTATGCTTACATAGTATAGTTTGTAAAATGCCTCACTGTGATAGCAAGTGAAACGCAAATGCACAGAGCATGTTTGGAAACACGCAGCACTACATAGTAATAAAAAAAGTTACCGTGAGCTATTGGGTGGTACTCACTTATGATCGCAATCGGGATTCATAGTGTATATGGCTTTCCTGCTGTCACTAAACAGAGGAGGGGAGTCTCTGTGAAATGGATGAACTCGACGAATCACGTTCTCACGTAACCACATTTCGAGAACCTGAACACATAAGAAAAGGGGAAATTCGCAGATGTCATGATTATTGGGAAAAATTAAAAGAAAAGCTTTCCTATACAAAAGAAAATATATCTGAATGAAATCGTTGCTACCTTGACCGAATTTTTTCTCCGCACAATATTATTAGCGGGGAACTGTTCACGATTCATCTCTAGGTAGTCATCCAAGATAGTAACGGCATCATGACCAGAGAATTCGCCGCCTTCCCTACAGATAAGCAAAAGCTTTGGACATTGTCCAATATGAAGAAAGACAGCCGAAAAAAATCAGAGAAAAAGAACGTTGAAATACCGCGCTTGAATTTGTTCCCGAAAATAGTTCTTCATGTTGTTGTATTTCTCTGTAGTCGAAAATCGATTTTGCGATAACAAACCTGCAAAGAAACATCAGCCTACCGAGGAGGGCATGGATAAGGGTAAACAGAAGGCTTTCTTGGACATTACTTGGAGATTTTGGCGTTTGCGGATCTTCCTCTCTATTAACTGTACTTGCCAGCGGTTCAATTTTCACTGGCACATTCCTCAAATGGCCCCGCGGCGGCTTTTCAGGTGGAACTGTTGTAACGCCTAGGTCAAACACTGCTTTGCGCCTTGTACTCATCTGAAATAATAGATTCATGAGAAGAACAACAACTGAAATAGGAGTTGTATCCAAAACAGTATTGGGTGCTAATGTAGTTGGAGGGACACTCCTCTCTGCTCAGCGTCCTACGTTATTATTACCTGAGCCTTAACTGAGCAGGGAACCCTTTCCCCCACAAGTTAAGCTTTGGTGGAAACAAGCCTTCGAAAGTCTCACATTTATAAGATGGTATCAGGTGAAAGACAGGAGCGAAAAAAAGTGCCTCGACTACGTTACCACCAAATCCATGCGGTACTATTTAGAAATGGTGATCACACTATCGATTAGACGAGTAGGAAAGGATGCGCACGGAATGAGAGATCGTCTGCCAATACGTGAGTAGAGAGTAGTTGGTAGAATCAACACGTATGTTATCCTTCACCTGTTCGATCACTGTACTAATTGTCTACTCTGAACGAAGCCTCAGGCAGCCGTCAGAAGTCGTTAACGATGTCAAGATTTCGCATGTGAAGTCGTGACACCGCAGAATCGCGTTATCGCAAGTCTGGTGAGGGAGTGGGCATCTTGCAGCTGCACATCTAAGCATCTCTAAGGGGTTAGCCTGTGCACTTAGGCGCATACTTCAGCCTAAGCCTTAGTTTAGGGGGATACCCCTAGTCTTCTCAGGTAAAGCCCAGATAAAAATGTACACTTCAGTATACAAACTAATGATTGTAGAACGGTTTCGAATGAGGGACGACAGCAGGCAATAAGTGCCCCTTCCTCAACTATACCAGCAGCCAAAATAGAGGGACTTTCTAAAGGACAGAGGCAAGTTGTTGAATGAAAGAATCATACATGCATACATATATGACATCTACGGTAGTTGCTGGCACGTCAGTCATGTGATCCACATGCAGTATTATGCCCTCTCCCCTTCATTAAGAAAACACCTAAAACGGACTTTTGGAAAGATTTCCTGCCGAAATATAAACAGTAATACTAAAATAAGAACAAAAGGAAGCGTGCCAAAATGTCGTCTGTCCTTGGATTCGATCAAATTTGGAAATACTTTGATTCGCGCGCCCTATATTAGCATTAGAGCAAGGAATGTTATGCTATGCTTTGCTATACGCGTTCATAAAAATTCTTTCTAGCGAGAAATGGTTAGCAATCAAATGACTTAAAGGTGCTCAATGTTGTCTCAATATGTTCATAGAATCATCGCGCCACGCCACACCATTGTGGTGACGTGTGATCATCAGCTCTTTCAACAAAGAAATACTTGAATGAGAAGGCTCATTTCGTGTTCAGAAGAGGAAAAAGGAACATTATTATATTTATAAGGACAAATAAGCGGACGGGGAAAACTAGATGTGGTATTTCCTTCCTTGTGCTCAAGTAAAATCCACGCTACTGACTTACATTCACACGTTTGTATCGTCCCGGCCTCAGTGGCTTGTTTTAATGATGCTGAGATGTGCATTTGATAAATTGACTTGAAATAAATATACCCCTCATATTTACATATTTCAGAAACTAAACCCTAAATATTTCAGAAACTATGACAGAACTCTATATCTATATATTTCCTCAAAATTTGCGCGTGACCCACCCTTCCAGGCATTCTGTAGAGAAGAACTTGGGACAAAACTTTTGGAGCCTCCCTCTGTTGCACGTTCAGATCGTCGTGCGACTACGGAACATTACGAGACGCTATCGCATGAGGGGAAGGAGAGGTATCATCCCACTGGGAATACTATTCTCCCCTAAACCTAGAAGGGGAAAATAACCTCTTCCTACCTTCACTAAGGTTCAGGCAAAATATAGACCTGATCATGCAGACGGACCCTCAGGAAACTCCCAGAAATACTTAGGCTCATAGCTATAGCAACCAGCGCGGCTTTGAAAAAGAAGTCGTAGGAGAAAGAGAGAAACATTAAAGCGCGCCACGAACTGCTACTTAATGTGTTTTCCCACAATAACCGAGAATTATGATGGCTCCCAGAAGACCACGGA
Source organism: Trichostrongylus colubriformis (assembly GCA_963978905.1). Classification (NCBI taxonomy): domain Eukaryota; kingdom Metazoa; phylum Nematoda; class Chromadorea; order Rhabditida; family Trichostrongylidae; genus Trichostrongylus; species Trichostrongylus colubriformis. Next base: position 920,471 of record OZ022257.1, read on the forward strand.
TGTATCGCTCTACACTTTTGTAACCCATCTTTCAATTTGCCTTGGGAATATCATTGAAAAATGCGTTGTTTCATGGGCACCATGTGGTTAGGGGGAGGGGACATAGAATGATTGCTGATGCCTACATACAGTTGCGCTAAAAAGTATTCGGCCGAATGGTTTTTTCACTTGGGTTTTTCACTTGCAACTTTTTTGCGACTGGACCAATCTAAGAGAAATTTTTGTATGTTGTACTTGAAGACACTGCATACTCAATATACTATTTTGGCGCTCAACGGTGTATTACGTGTTAAATGCATTTTTTTTGTTTTGGAGTGCCATCCCTATGCCGTCCCGCTGTGCCGCTGTCATCAAAAGTCGTGGTCTCTGTACAAAATATTAATGTTCTCTGAGGCTTGCTCGTTTTGTTTTTGTAAAGAAACCGTTTCTCTTGACCAAGCCTTTTTTTCGGTGGTCTTGTAGAAAATTCTGGTAAAAAACCATGAAAAAAGCCAAGCGGCACTCAGGTAGAGGGAAATGTTGACAATAGGTTCAGGCATCACATATTAAAATTTTGTCAAATTTGGACCAGTAGAAAAAAAGTTATGACAAAAAAGTGTTTGGCCGAATACTTTTGAGCGCTACTGTATATGAATCCACATCCTAGTACAATCAAATCAAGCTAACAAGGGGGGAGGCGGTGGCAATACAAAGAAGTGATTGTGATCCAGGTTAGTAGATTTCACACGAGCTCAAGGACAGTGATAGGAATAATGTGAATAATTAGAACTTCTAAGGCGCGTCATCAAAATGAAAACTACGGGTCTAGGAAGAGGATATGTTACAAAATTTCCGGTGGAAGAGAGTGCCTCCGGACTTCATAGAAACTGTTTTTTTCAACAGCCACTTGTTTCACCAGTGCCCGTCCCTCTTGCTAACAGAACCCGCCTCCTTCCGGGGAGCCAACCGCGAGAGGGGAGTCTTATTTCTCCCCATTTCTTTGACCGTTCCATTTCGATTCCTTCATGTTCGTATTAGTAAGCATCTGAACTTCGTATTCAATACTCTTTTGATACTCGGTCCTGAATGCCCCTACCACTGCCTTAAAGATGAAGTGGGCACTACTGCCTTTAGGATGGATAGAAGCACCGGAACGAGCCAATGATACCCCCTTGCCCACACCCAGATAGCGATCTTTCATGATTTGTTAGAACAACACACGAGGCAAGTGTATATCCTGAAGGCATTTAAATAGCTCATATAGGAGGTGTATGCCATTAGAAAGAAAATCGGCGTGTCCCTCATATGGCACGTGACGCGATGGGTTTGAGCTCAGGACGCCGTATCACTTGTATTCCGAAGCGATTACGCCTGAAATATCAGGCCCGAAATAATCAACACGTAAACATCCTTCCTGGCTCGTAATCATCGTGTCGCAAACCGGGAGACGCATCGAGAACTTTTTGCCCCAACGGCACGCAAATCTTAATCAAGTAGAAGCATTTTAGAAAGTTAGCTCGTTCGATATAAAGAGAGAAGCTCAAATTGATTGAGAATGGATCAATTTGACAGCCCTTCACCGCTAGCACACTCATTTTTACTCACGATGGACGATGCACACTGTAATGGATTAGCACATATCCCCGGAAAGGATGAAGTGCGGGTTCGAGTCCCGTCCGGCACCGAAGCTTTTGCCCATAACTCAGCAACCTTCTAGTAACTTTCGCATCGCGCGCTGCGGCGAAAATCAGCAGCTATCAAAAATCAAAAACATCAAAATCAATATCTACTTAGGCTTTCAGCTTCACGGTTCGATGCCGATATTGGCCAACCGGCTCAACACGTTATACGTGTGAGTGCTGATAAGCCATGGTAAATATACCATTCAAAAGCTGAGTTAAGGTGAAGGTGGTGTCGGTAGTGTAATGGATTAGCACATATCCCCGGAAAGGATGAAGTGCGGGTTCGAGTCCCGTCCGGCACCGAAGCTTTTGCCCATAACTCAGCAACCTTCTAGTAACTTTCGCATCGCGCGCTGCGGCGAAAATCAGCAGCTATCAAAAATCAAAAACATCAAAATCAATATCTACTTAGGCTTTCAGCTTCACGGTTCGATGCCGATATTGGCCAACCGGCTCAACACGTTATACGTGTGAGTGCTGATAAGCCATGGTAAATATACCATTCAAAAGCTGAGTTAAGGTGAAGGTGGTGTCGGTAGTGTAATGGATTAGCACATATCCCCGGAAAGGATGAAGTGCGGGTTCGAGTCCCGTCCGGCACCGAAGCTTTTGCCCATAACTCAGCAACCTTCTAGTAACTTTCGCATCGCGCGCTGCGGCGAAAATCAGCAGCTATCAAAAATCAAAAACATCAAAATCAATATCTACTTAGGCTTTCAGCTTCACGGTTCGATGCCGATATTGGCCAACCGGCTCAACACGTTATACGTGTGAGTGCTGATAAGCCATGGTAAATATACCATTCAAAAGCTGAGTTAAGGTGAAGGTGGTGTCGGTAGTGTAATGGATTAGCACATATCCCCGGAAAGGATGAAGTGCGGGTTCGAGTCCCGTCCGGCACCGAAGCTTTTGCCCATAACTCAGCAACCTTCTAGTAACTTTCGCATCGCGCGCTGCGGCGAAAATCAGCAGCTATCAAAAATCAAAAACATCAAAATCAATATCTACTTAGGCTTTCAGCTTCACGGTTCGATGCCGATATTGGCCAACCGGCTCAACACGTTATACGTGTGAGTGCTGATAAGCCATGGTAAATATACCATTCAAAAGCTGAGTTAAGGTGAAGGTGGTGTCGGTAGTGTAATGGATTAGCACATATCCCCGGAAAGGATGAAGTGCGGGTTCGAGTCCCGTCCGGCACCGAAGCTTTTGCCCATAACTCAGCAACCTTCTAGTAACTTTCGCATCGCGCGCTGCGGCGAAAATCAGCAGCTATCAAAAATCAAAAACATCACACTCATTTTTCTCAGCCCTCATTTTATTAGCTACATGAAACCATATTGGCAGAAATTAGCTGACGAAGGTTTCTCACAGGAGCCACAACAGTCTCATTATATACAAAGTGCTAGAACATGCTAGACTACTTTCAGGGACGCATCTCAGAGTGCTAGTTTCAATCAAACGCGATTTGCTTCATACAATCATTGCGGGAAGGGGAAGCTGTATATGTTCAAGTCCGTGTACTGCATTCTCACGCGACTCTGGTAGACCCCGCAAAGGTCAACGAATTGGTTTGCCCAAAAGAGCTTCGATCCCTTGGATATGCTCATGGAAGTAACGCCACTTGTCAGTGCACTAATCTGCTTTGAATAAGAAAGTTTCATATCGCCCAAAACGGAGCAGTAGAGGAGAGAGGAAGGAAACAACGATCCAGCCCGATACATCTCATGATGGTCACACTTTCAAAACGACTTCCGTCTTTTGAAGAGCTGACAAGGAGTTGGAAAGTTGAGATAAACTTTTCTACTATTCGAAGCAAAAATGTGAATTGCCTTTCAGGGGACAGAAGGTCGGGAACAGCTTGGTGGGGCAATAGATGACACAGTTTTCGCAGAGAGATATGGAAGTCGAGTTTAAATGTTGTCTCGTGGCGCTTCTAAGATGGGCTGGTCCTCTGCACGGGAAATAATAGCCACTTTTCAGCCTACAATGTACTACTGGTTGCATTGCGACTGCGCGATCACCGTGTGCGACGACCATGTGACCAAATGAAATTTCTGCTCACTTCAATACTACTTATTAAAGTGAAATTCAGCACCAAAGATAAGGCATGAATGTATTAAAATGTTCATTGAAGCAAATTATATTCACAAAACGACAGCGCTCTGACTCAACCACTGAAGCTTTTCGACCGAGATTCTTAGTCAACACCCAAACATTCGCTTCAATAGGCTGCAGGAAGAACGTCTCAAATGTCAACACTGTTGAAATACCCTTGATTCGTGGTACGCCGAGCTACAAGACCTCAGCTCATTGTAAAACAATGGAGAAACGGAGCTAGCGCTGCTTCAGAGAAGAGCCTACAGTTGGCTCCGTAATTTTATTGTGGCACTCTTTAAAATGTATTATATGCAGCCTCCACCGAAAACGCCTCCGATATAGTGATCAGAATTATAGCGTGATCCGCGATCATGAAGAATACTGTAAGAAGAGAAAAATAGTGTAGGAAACATATTCAGTAAACATCTGTGTACTCCTCCATATAGGGACGACGTCGTCGCTTACCCAGCGTTCATACTCAGCGCCGGAGAGTGTGGCTGCCTTCATAGGCAGCGAGGCGAAGTGACACGGAGGAGGTGGAGAGACGACAACGAGAAAGGGTGAGGTGGGCGGAGACGCAAAGACACGCAGTCACGCCCTGCCGCCTGCACCGCAGATTATGAACGCGGTTTTCAGGGAGACACGCTGATTACGTGGAGACTTCAGACAAGGGGACGGCGCAGGATTTTTCCTTGGATCACCAACACTGATCCAGCTGCGCCTCCATATTGAGGAGACGAAAAAGTGTGACTTCTCGACCGCCACCATCCTACATTCACCCTTTTGATGCTTAGCTTCATTTCATCTATTAACACTCATTTTACAACATTTGTTCTTTGTTTCCCAAGTTTGAGGCTCTGGTGAGCATATAAACGTTGGCACATTGGCGCCTTTGCTGTCGGACGATATCAATGATAACAACAGACAACTTATCCCCACATATCATACACATATCTCTCGAACCACCGAGTGGAATCGCTATAAGAATATTAAGGTCCTATACCAATGAGCGGTGGCATCCCACTCCTCTTAACATCATTTTTACCTGTGCCCAGAAGGAGAGAGAAACCTTCTTTTTTCCTCCACTAAGGCTTGGACAAAAATATACGCCTAAATGTGCAGATTGACCCCTAAAAGATCCCTCCGAAATGCGAAGATGTGCAACTTCTTATGAGATGCCCTCTTCCCTTCATTGCATCGCACCAATAATTATTTCGGGGATACGATGCCATTTGAGTATGGTGACCGAACCCGTGATTATGACCTCGAAGAAATCGACGAATCCCTCGGAAATAAAGTTTCGACAGCCATAAGAACGCCGAATCACAGCTTGTACCTAATCGGTGCCGAGTGAAATTCTTTACGGGCACAGTTCTTATCCGTTACACTATAGATGAAAACTATCTTAATTATTCGAGTGCATAATTGTAAAGCATGTATTGTGGAGCAGCGGGATCCTCTGCACGCAACCACACTAAACTTCATATGAAAACATTTGAAAAATTGGTTCTATCGCATTGATCTTTCTTCACACCTAACTTTTATTCATTTTAGTTTCGAAAGTCACTAGATTATCAATAACTCCAATGTTACTTTTGCTGCACCAACTTCTCATTCATTTAGGAAAACTTCACTTTATTGTTTGCCACAAGGTTCCCGTTTGAAAGGCTAAAGTGGGAAGTCATGCAGAATACAATTCAGGCCTCAGCAACTATCGCCTTTCTGTATTTAAAGTTTCTCCATCCATCTTTCAAAACGCACTCCTCGGATTAGGTCCACTCACCTTCTTGGGGGAGTAGATTAATGGGTAGCTATCCAGGCTGCACCTTTTTCGTGCCACCACGGTGCGCTCACGGCACTATCCCTGCTCGAGCCCACTCCGACACCACCTATTTTGCTTAGTTGACCACTAAGGAAGGTTAAGCGGGTGCGATTGAAGAGGATTCGAGCAGGTGTAGCGCCATGATGGCGCACCGTGGCGGCGCAAAAAAAGGTGCAGCCTAGATAGTTGTCCAAGCAACTATTGCCCCAGGGAAGCAAGACACCCTATGTGGTTATAGTGATGGATGCATTCGAACAACAATTTTCTCTACCGAGATTGTTTATTGATGACCTAACATTTTGACCAAACCGTCATCCTCAAAGGCCTAAACGTGGCTCAAGATTTAGGAATTTATCCACTACACCACAGAACGCCTCATCACTCTAGCGATTCTGATGGAATATTAAGAAACCGCCGAAAAAACCCCGTAGGAGAAAGCAGAACTCAGCAGTCCAACACCGCAAGAGCGGACGCTGCCACTCCGTGCCAGTTATTCTCAGTGATTGAGAGATGTCATAGTGTTTTTCCTTATACATATAGTCTAATAAGAACATGCATGTCTTTCCTCTCATATCAGCAGCTCGCAGTGTGGCACAAATGGCAAGAGATCATTTGTAATGGATAAGCACTCATTTCGATTGTGCGTACTTGGATTTCTTGCGGAAATCCGAAACGGTTCCGTCAGAACCGCTAGAGGGATGAGGCGCTTGGTGGTGTAGTGGATAAATTCTTAAATCTTGGGCCACGTTTACGCCCTTGAGGAAGAGGATGTTGTCGAAATCAGGCCGTCCATAAAAGTTTCACCTAACAACCTCGTTGGCACAGCAGAAAAATTAGTGACTAACATCAGTGCCGAGGTTTTACGAAGAGAGAAGTTGGTTTAAACAACCCTCAGCAGGTTTATCATCACGTAAAGACGCCGTGGACAAAGGAGTTCATAAAGAGTTTTCAGCGTTGCTGTAAAAACTTAATTACTTCCTAATCGCCTAAATCGGCATGTACATCGGTATAATCGGTAAACTTTATCGGAGAGAATGACCGCGAATGAAAGTGAAAACCTGACGGACTCCGCCCACAAAGTTTCTGTGTAAGTTGACGGAGCGCTTGTTTTACTGTTGAACACACCATCGATAAGAAAATATATCCAATTCACATAGAAAAGAGTAATAAAACCACGAAAAATCCTATAGCGGTCCTACTTCCTAAAAAACTGTGGTTCGTCGTTGAAATCAGCAAATGAGCCATGGTTTTCAAGAAGAGCAATGCAATTTTTTAAAAAACAACCGTTGAAATCCGAGGGTACAGCAATTTAAAAAAAATTAGCACATTGTGAAGTTTTAAAGTAAGCAAGTAGAGCAGCCACTCATCAGGGAACCAGTAGGTGGGAGGGTAGCCAGGGTATGTGGGATTCTAATGAAGAATCACGCTGCTTCCACGATTCATCATACAGCAACGTGGGCGCCGATATGTAGACGATTAGTCACTGTGGGATTCTACAGCTTGGTAGTCCCCATCTGCATCGATCCGAGTTTTTTCAGTCAGCAGCGACGGGGGTCCATCAATGAATGAAGGCAGAAGGAGGTCTCGAGCAATCTTTCTGCGACGCGTCGATCATTCAACAGCCGTTAAGTATCGTGGAGCAAACTGAACCCTGCTGAAAGAGTGCTCAGCGAGAGCAAGTCGGGTTCGTGCGCCCCAACAGTGAAGCTGAAGACTAGCTAACTAAGCTGAAAGATTGTCAATGCATTTGAATGCTATTTCGTAACTACACACACTAATATGTAGTACATACTTATGGATGGCTCTAAGGGCGGTTTCGAGTACCATGAGTTTCCCTGAAGAATCCCAAAAGCAAATTTTTGGTTAAGGGGGTGCAGAATCACAGTAGAAGCTGGGTAGGCACCTAAGTTCAGGTCAAGGAATTCCTAAGTTGCTCGAATTTTGGGTTGAGAAAATGGGGCTCGAAATTGCGGAGAAAAACTCCCCGAGAAATCCTCGTACCCATCTTTTTTGATTTTGGCGGCGATCAGATGGTTGCTCAAAGAATCGTTGGTCGATAATCATATTTTCCACCAAGTGTTAGCCGTATCAAGAGTACCGATCAAGATCACTGCTGGAAACATAGTTCTAGTTCACCAACGTCAATGACCATTTGTCAAAGAGCCACAGAGGGAAATCTCCTGTGGTGCAGACTGCTGCAACGTATACTTTAGAAATTCTCCTCAACCCGATGATTGACCCCCTCAACTCTGTCCTCCGGGCACACCCAGGTAATGAGGGTTATTCACCGTTGGGGGGGGGGGCATTTTGAAGTTGCCATTTTCCTCATTACCTGGGAGTTGAAGTTCTGAATACGATCCCCTTTCAACATCAACACAACCTCTACAGTATCAGTGACTATTGTTACTACTGTGTAATTCTTGTGTCATCACTCAAATTCGATTAAATCTGTTACGTAACCGCAGGATCAGCCCACGACACCTTCTGTGTATGATCTTGTTGGTCGAAAATTCATTGAATAGTTGGTAATGTGGTAGAATGCTTTATAGAGTGCATTGTGGAAATGAGCTTACAATCGGGTGTGTCTCTCAGATCAAGCGAGGTCGCGCCTCATTCAGGTATCAAGTGCAAGCAATCTACTCGTGAAGTGCTAAAGGGAAAGTAAGGAACAAGGGATACGACGATCTTGGTTCTGGCGGGATAGCAGAACACTCTCAGCTTATCATCTAATCTAGAACAGAGCAGACTTCTGTAGTTACAATCCTCATCCCACCCTTCATGTACCCTGGACGTGTACAAAATAGCAGGAATAATAATTTTCGCACTTATAGCAAAGCAACTACATATAGGTGGTGCCAAGAAGGGTGATTTCGTCCGCGGCTCACCTCCACTTAGTATACAAAACGGAGGGTAATGAAAGAGATGAAAGTATTAGGGCAAAATATTCCTGGAATGTTTCTCTCAAAGCAGGAGCAAGCTGTGGCTCACTACTTTTACCGTCACGGAACTTTGGAGCTTTCAGTCAGCACAGTCGGGCTATAGAGCACCTACGCCATCAAGTTCCGCCCAGAACAGCAGAGTCAGCCTCCGTGGGAGATCTCTCGTGGAAAGATTCTTGAAGATCGACTCATCGGTTCATAGAAGTCGGAGAGCTCTCGCTGCTTGGACACGCTGCTATGATCCCAAGTTTCATTTTTCATGCCTCAAACCCACCGCCGTAGGGGTTTCAGTGGTAATGGCACGTTCTGGTTCTTGGAAACAAAATCGGATATTGCTGAGTTGAGGTAGCAGAAGGCTGTTACGGAGTTTAGGGATAGTATGAGGGGATGGAAATACCTTGCCGGAATTTGCTGAAATTCGACTAATGTGAGATTGAAAGTGGAGTAAAAAATATTTTGTTACATTCTGTAGATACCGAGGTGCGAAATCAAAAGGTCATGTGATGCCCAAAATCTGCGTTAACCGTTGATGAGGTCAAGTAATTAGAGTGTAGTCTGACTTTACGAGGAAATTAAATTTTCATTATCATTACAAAACACCACGAATCGTTCAAGAAAAAAAATTTGCTTCGCAGATCACTGAAATTCAATATGACATCCGCTTGATGGTCTGACGCGTTCAGCGGAAGTAGAGGGCGCCATAGTGTGCTTGCTATTTTTGCCTGCTTCAGAAAGAAGGGAATCATCTCTACTGTAATTTTAATATCTTCATGCACGATTATTTGCACGGGCATTGAAAATACATGACATGGAAAGGTGCGCTGCTAGAAGAAGCTCGCCTTACGCATGCTGCTAATTATTAGCGCCCAGGGACATGCATTTGCAGGTTGCTTCATAATTACATACTAGTAATACATACCTATAGTTGGCCTTAATTGTGAGGGAGGTTTCGGGGTTTATGAGTTTTCCTGAAAGACCCCAGAAGCATTTTTGATCTTCGATTGCAGAACATTTATTGAGGACCTCACAAAGGAGACAGCATCCTCTTTGTGAATACACATTCCGGCTTGACTTCCGAGGCTCTTTGAATCAAGGCCAAATACCGTGTGTTGCGATTTATTGGCAGGTCATTACGACGCCCCAAAAATCGCTTCACTTATCAGTTATTAGCTAGTTGCAGTCCACGCCGATGGCGCAACCCAAGAAACGCTATAAAAGGGAAGGTGGAAGTCGAGTAGACAACACGACATGTTCGAGGAGAAACTCATCGTCGGCGTGGCTTCGGCCTGCTCCACTCTGGCCATCGTTGCCTGCCTTATTGTGGTCCCATCGCTCTACAACACCATCAACGAGATCCACGATGAGGTCCTCGACGGCGTCTCCGTGTTCCGCGTCGAGACCGACTCCGCCTGGAGCCAGATGATGGACTTCCAGGTGGCCGTTGCTCCCCCAACCAAGCCTCGTGAGAATCCCTTCGGCTCCATCTTCCGTAGCAAGAAACAAGCTCTGCCATCTTACTGCCAGTGCACGCCACCAACTGTCAACTGCCCACCTGGACCCGCTGGACCTCCTGGACCACCCGGAGCACCTGGTTAGTTTACATCACTCTTTATACTTGATACAAACTAAAACATACAGTTTCAGGACAACCTGGATCACCTGGCCAGCCTGGACCAGACGCTGCCACCACCTACGCTCCCATCGTGTGTCCTCCCCCAGACACCGGTTGTGTCACATGCCCACCTGGACCACCTGGACCACCCGGACCAGATGGAAACCCCGGAGGCCCAGGACCCAACGGAAACCCAGGACAAGCTGGATCTCCCGGTCAAGATGGACAGCCAGGACCCCCCGGACCCCCCGGAGACGGTGGAGCACCAGGAAACCCAGGAAGCGATGGACAGCCTGGACAGCCCGGACAAGATGGTACCACCTCAACTAACACCCCCGGAGGACCTGGACCCGCCGGACCTCCCGGACCACCCGGAAATGCAGGAGGACCCGGACAGCCAGGAAACGCTGGAAACCCAGGAGCACCTGGACCCGCTGGACAGCCAGGAGGCCCAGGACAGCCCGGAGCACCAGGTACTCCAGGAAACCCAGGAGGCACAGCACCTCCCGGCGGTGATGCTGCTTACTGCCCATGCCCACCTCGCTCAGCTGCATTCGTGTCTCGCCGTGCTGCTAAGCACTAAGCTTCTGAAGCACCAGTCCGTTCATAGACAACTGCAGTTTTCCTTTAGTTAACGGATTCGCGGCAAATAAACACATTGCTCAGATTTTTTTTCGGTTTTCATACAAAAACGACTGCAAACTAGCTGTGTTCTGTGCTAAATGCAGTGACTGAAAGTAGCGTGCACAAGCAGCAAAAGAGTAAAACACTTCCAAACTGATGGACTGAGCTCTTTTACCAAATCGCTATATCGCTAGCAAAAAAAATGAGTTAGAAAACTCGGCTGAAGCTTCGGTTTTCACTCAGATCATCTCTAATAAGTGAATATAATCCTTTCTGGACGAGGTATAGTGTTTACTACAGATACCATCTCATCTTTAGCCGAAGTATCATCCGCCTCTTGGTATTCGGCATAGGGGATCTCCTGGTGGTTCGCCTGCCACTCTTGTCCAAACTTATTGATTTCTTCTCTGCATTCTTTATGAGGAAAGGTAGAAGTCTCCGAGTCTAACCAGGGAAAAGTTTTGGATTCCCATTGACTTTTAAATGAGATGGCAGGGTCTCTCACAATTATGAGAACTAAAGCTGCAAAAAGCTGCTCCGAACCGAGTTAAGAGCGATAAAATTTGCTTGTTATGACTCCTCGGCTGGGAACTTTGCTCGAAGTAACGCATTAATGTAGTTAAAGGTGAGTGAAGCAGCGGTTGCCGTGGTTTAGAGGCACCGTTCTTGCTTTAGAAGTGATGGGCTTGCCCTACTCAATCATCGCAAGTAAGCTTTGTCAAATTCTAAGTGATTCCGGTACGGCATTTTGCAATTTTAGTTCTTATATTTGTAATCACCCCTCGAGACCCCATCGATCTCTCTAAGTATCATTTTATACTTTCATGGAAAGTGAAAATCCTTTCCTGTTTAGTGTCACCTCGGTTTTCTTTTGAGAGCAATACGTGGGGTGAGAGGTTGAGATACACGGTCAGTAGGGGCCGCTAGGTGACGTGAAGGCCATGCCCATCCCTTTGAGGTAGTCGCTGCAATAGTTTTCTCCAGAGCTATTCTGAATAGTGAGTAAGCCATGGCACGAATACTGAAATGGGGGATGGGAGATTGTAGAATATGAAACTAGGGGTGCGTAGCAGTGTAACAGCAGAGAAGGAACGAGATAAAACGGCGAAAAAAAAAACTGAGAAATAGGAACCCGGAAACCCCTTTATTTCTCGCGCCCTTCTGCGTCATTAGCCTGGGGTAGACTGCGGACGGACGAAGAAGCTGAAGCAGCCAACCGCGAACGTAGTCCCACCTTCGCCGGCAACTCGTCTAGCTGCAGCACTGCAGGACGACACGCCGTGCTGCGGGCTTGTGATGAGACGCCAAGCCGCTCTTTTCAATGCGAGTCTCGCATTTAAATCCGCGCTTAGTCCATCTGTGGAATAAAATCAGGTCCGTGAATGGTCGTTCGTTATGGCTCGATCGACGGACGTCGATCAGTTACGAAAATCTGAGGGATCGGTGGTGTCGACAACTTATTGGACGCAGAGGATGCGTCGGATGATCGGAGTCAGTCTGCCAGCTATGGTCCATGCCACCCACTGGCAAATTAGTTGCGAGGGGCCGAGCCCCTCGTCTTCCCCTCCGGATGGCTAACCGACATAACAGATGACCATTCAAAAAGGAGAGGGGATCGCTGATTTCAGACGCTGAAATATAACCTCAGCAAAAAGTTTCGGACTCTCTCTAGGTACTGCGCTAAAGAGCCTACCCACACAAGGCGATGAGGAGCTCTTTAATAAATCCTCACGAACTGACAGCTCGACATATAAAGGTGCGCATGTACCCATGTGGCTGTCCTTTTCAACGCACTAGAAATGAGTCGTTTGAAAGGGAATCGAATGCGACAAGCAACCAAGCACCTGGATTTCATACGGTAATGAGGAAGGGATCACTAAATGGATACGAATCAGCGGGCTACCCTGAGGGAACTCGGAACCTGCACCACATCCTGGGAGGTGTTTGGTCACACTTTGAGTCTGGAGAAGGGAGGAAACGTAGACGTAGTACACTACAAGTTTTTATAGAACAATTTGATGTCTAGCAGTGAAACCCCACCATGAAAACCGACCATATTTCGACGAAAATATGCTTTCCTTTAATAAACAGGCAAGCTCCAATCACTTCCCTGATTTCGCCAAACCCTCACATCGAAAGATGAGTTATGCAGAGAGGTCTACAAAGTTAGTCGCTGAATGTTAAATTAAATCCTTTCAGAACTGTAGAAATCAGATGCTTTACTTTATGTGAACCTTAAATGTATCCAAAACTGACTACCACTTTTTTATGCTCTTTGAGATCGTTTTCAGGGGATAGTTCGTTTTAAGAAGAAAAGGATGTCGAGATCGTCGTCCAGCACTTTCAGGGTTCTGAGGAAACAATTTTTTTGAAAAATGGGGCTACATTTGCGTGCGACTGCTGACCAAAGCGTGCTCAATCCAGTGGCGGCGAATACATTTTGGCAAATGTAACAGATGCTGTAAGCCTTCATCTCATCGCACATTTCGGAAGCCTGTTCGGAGTGACTTGTCTTGGGAACCTCAATATGCATTTCGTGTGGCCATTCCACTCAGTGGACGGAACCACGGAAAAATGGTTGAAATCTGACAATCGGTAAATCGTGAAAGACTGCGAGAAAATCCAAAAAGCAAAACAGACCCTGCATTAAAAGGATAGTGATAGGGCCAGTTATGGTGGGGGGAAGAAACAACCTTCACCAACGTCGAGGCTTCTCCCATTCCTAGGCTCAAGTTAAAATACGTATCTCCTCCTCCTACATGAAAAAGCATCTGGCAAAGCATTTGTCTCACTGCTTTAGCCTAAGCCAAGGGAGGCAAAGGAGCTTAGACGTCGGTGAAAATTTTGCGTCTCCCCTTGCCTTTAACTAACCCTAGTGTTACTAGAGAACCGCCAACTTCCCTGAAAGGAAAACCAGTTAGTCATGGGAAAGAAATGGACGAAAAAGAAAGAAGTCATAAAAACGCGATCTCATAGGGTATGGCGAAGTTGAAAAGGATTTTTGGCGCGCGCAGTAGATCATACCGGAAGTGGTTATCAGCGTGCTACTCCATTTTTTCACAGACCAGCAGTACCAGTGATGGCTTCACTTGCGTTTCAGACTTCTGCAGCTCAGAATGTCTCCTTTTCCGACCTAAAATTAGTCCCTCTCTTAAGGATTTCCCTGCGACACACGGATTTCGACCTCGGTCCGTGACCATGTGACAAACTGCGGTCTTCCCTTCGGCACAGTTTATTCAGACGACTTCTTCATGCAAATCGTATTCTTCATACAAGTCTATTCCTCTATATTAATGACTGGGTGATGCTACCGTGACATAACACTTTTAAGAATTGAATTATCAAATTGAGGGAAATTCGAATATGATCCCTCCATACCTCAGAGGAAACAGGATTTGGTAGGGGCACCGGGAGAGGTAAGGAGAAAATGAGAACTGGCAATACATGTTCTTTAGAAATAAACCTCCCACATCAGAAGAGGTTATGTGTAGCGAAACTCGCACTGACAACCGCGGCTTGGGGTCTTATCACAATCCCCCTGCGCGGTGTCAGCAGTTAATCAGCGGGGCGCGTTACTGGCGAGGGTGGAACAACTTCGCGGCCGGCTCATTTAGCCTCTCCTTCCGTCTGCAGTCTTCCCCAAGCTAATGACGCAGAAGGGCGCGAGAGATGGAGTTTTCGGGTTTCTATTTCTCGGTGTTTTCGCCATTTATTTCGTTCCTTCTCTGCTGTTACACTGGTAAGCACCCCCATTTTCATCTTCCACAATCTACCAAATATGCCCCTTCCGGTTTCTTTCAAGTCAAATGTCAACCCACTTTCCATTTCAGTATTCGTGCAATGCTTTACTCACTTTACAATCATCTCTGGAGAAAACTATTGCAGCGGCCACGTCAAAGGGATGGGCATGTTTACACGTCACCAGCGGCCCCTACTGACCGCGTATCTCAACCGTCTCACTACTGCTCTCAAAGGAAAACCAAGGTGGCACTCATCACGAAAGGATTTTCACTTTCCATGGAGGTATGAAATGATACCCAGATGGACATGGGGTCTCGGGTGTGATTACAAATATGAGAACCAAAATGCCTCCCGAAACACCTCAGCTTACCTGCGATGATCGAGTACTTTTCTTGATGTAACTAATCAGGAAATCTAATCGAGGTACTGAGCCCACAGCTCACACTTCTAAAGCAAGAACGTTGCCAGTACACCACGGTGACCGCTGCTTCACTCACCGTTAACTACATTAATGCGTTAGTTCAAGCAAAGTTCCCAGCTTAGTAGTCATCACAAGCAAATTTTAACTTAACTCGGTTGGAGCAGCATCGCAGTTTTGGTTTTCATAACTGTGACTAGCTGCGAGACCCTGTCGATCCACCTAAGTCTCATTTAAAAGTTCAGTGGAAAGGAGAAACCTTTCCCTGGCTGGACTCAGAAACTTCTCCCTTTTCTCATAAGAATGCAGAGAAAAAATCAAACCTTGGACAAGAGTGGCGGGCGGAACACTAGGAGATCCCCCTATCCCGAATATCAAAAGGCAGATGGTACCTCGGCCAAAGATGAGATCGTACATCTGTTCTTAACACTATTCCTCGTCCACAGAGGATTGAATTCACTTATTAAAGATGATCTTAATGAAAACCGAAGCTTCAACCGGGTTTTCTATCTCTTTCTTGCATAGCTGAAAACACATCAAAGAATTGTAGCGATATAGAAGCGATTGAGTAAAGAGGCTCAATCCATCAGTTTCGAAGTGTATTACTCTTTTGCTGCTTGCAAGTGCACGCTGGTGCACGGTACTTTCAGTCACTGCATTTAGCACAAAACACAGCTAGTTTGCAGTCGTTTTTGTATGGAAACCGAAAAAAATCTGAGCAATGTGTTTATTTGCCGCGAATCCGTTAACTAAAGGAAAACTGCAGTTGTCTATGAACGGACTGGTGCTTCAGAAGCTTAGTGCTTAGCAGCACGGCGAGACACGAATGCAGCTGAGCGAGGTGGGCATGGGCAGTAAGCAGCATCACCGCCGGGAGGTGCTGTGCCTCCTGGGTTTCCTGGAGTACCTGGTGCTCCGGGCTGTCCTGGGCCTCCTGGCTGTCCAGCGGGTCCAGGTGTTCCTGGGTTTCCAGCGTTTCCTGGCTGTCCGGGTCCTCCTGCGTTTCCGGGTGGTCCGGGAGGTCCGGCGGGTCCAGGTCCTCCGGGGGTGTTAGTTGAGGTGGTACCATCTTGTCCGGGCTGTCCAGGTTGTCCATCGCTTCCTGGGTTTCCTGGTGCTCCACCGTCTCCGGGGGGTCCGGGGGGTCCTGGCTGTCCATCTTGACCGGGAGATCCAGCTTGTCCTGGGTTTCCGTTGGGTCCTGGGCCTCCGGGGTTTCCATCTGGTCCGGGTGGTCCAGGTGGTCCAGGTGGGCATGTAACACAACCGGTGTCTGGGGGAGGACACACGATGGGAGCGTAGGTGGTGGCAGCATCTGGTCCAGGCTGGCCAGGTGATCCAGGTTGTCCTGAAACTGTATGTTTTAGTTTGTATCAAGTATAAAGAGTGATGTAAACTAACCAGGTGCTCCGGGTGGTCCAGGAGGTCCAGCGGGTCCAGGTGGGCAGTTGACAGTTGGTGGCGTGCACTGGCAGTAAGATGGCAGAGCTTGTTTTTTGCTACGGAAGATGGAGCCGAAGGGATTCTCACGAGGCTTGGTTGGGGGAGCAACGGCCACTTGGAAGTCCATCATCTGGCTCCAGGCGGAATCGGTCTCGACGCGGAACACGGAGACGCCGTCGAGGACCTCATCGTGGATCTCGTTGATGGTGTTGTAGAGCGATGGGACCACAATAAGGCAGGCAACGATGGCCAGAGTGGAGCAGGACGAAGCCACGCCGACGATGAGTTTCTCCTCGAACATGTCGTGTTGTCTACTCGACTTCCACCTTCCTTTTTATAGCCTTTCTTGGGTTGCGCCATTGGCGTGGACTGCAACTAGCTAATAACTGATAAGTGAAGCGATTTTTGGGGCGTCGCAATGACCTGCCAGTAAAGACCGCAACACTCGGCATTTGGCCTTGATACGAAGATTATCGGATAGATGGAGTTGGACAATGCAAAATGTTCGCTGCCACATTTCTTTTTGCTCTATCGGCTTTTAAGCTTCTTGTTGCCTTCGAATCCGCGCGCTCAACTTCCTCTTCGGTCCTACAATGTTATTTTGCTTCTACAGTAGTAACAGCAGTTCCGATGAGTTCAGTTGTGATCTAATGTTACAATCGGATATCACAGAATGAATAACAATGACTGAGTCTTTCGAAAATGCCCTGCGAAGTTGAGCTGAGCAATCACGTAAAAACACTCCCGCTCGCACATACATCTGTGTACCTCCGACAATTACCGTAATTCGACACCTGAATGAATCGACTGTGGAGCGAAACTTTTGGCAGCGCAATCATTTCAACCTGCACTAGAATTGTTTTTTACGCGAATCCGTTGCACCCACGTTATAAAATCGTTGCTCCAGTGATGCTACACAGGCTATTTGTCTTCATGGCCGAATAATCAGGCGAGTGCCAAATGTCATATACCGTTCACATGGAGCACTAGACTTTGTTATGCCTTGATAACGGATTTGACCTATCCATGCTCTCTTCATGTTAAGTGATCCTCCAGGAGGAGGAATTCTCGATGCTAATGTAGTTCAGCGGGAATACTCATGGTCGCGCTGTCGCCTCCTCTCGATTCTAGAATCATCATCGTGCACTCAGGTGTTCTACCCAAACTTTAGGGGATAGGGGCAACTCTTGAATAAGGTTTAGGCTAAAAGCTTAGGCAAAAACAGCGACGTGTAGTGCCCCCCCCCCCTCCCTCCCCGCCCCCTTACCAACTACATTAACACCCTCCTCATCATCCTTTGTACTTACTCATCTGAAGGTCCTCATCTGCCATCCCTATTCTAGGCTTTTCATCATGTCTCTGTAGAAATTAGATGTGCATGACTTATACCTCATCTTGTAAAATACGGTAGTCGTCGGAGGTACGCAAATGTACGTGTGAGGGGGTGTGTTTTTACGTAATACCCCAACAGCGTCTCATCAGAATAAAGAATTCGCATCAACCTTCCCAGAATATTCCAATATACCATTGTACGCGCCTCGAATGGGAAATCATGAAATACTATGGTTCAGCCTTGGCAACCGTTATCCATTGGGAGTACTCAGAAGAAAACATTTCCAGTCAAGTCTGCACACATATACCTACTGTTCAATTGTTCATGATGGCAGGAGCTACGGAGCATTCACGGCCTTCTCACATCGTTCGAGAGCATGGAACTAAGACGTTCACGACTTTTAAACGATGATAATTCGTGCATTGCAATCAACTGAAACCACAGACAAATCCACATTACAAAACCAAACGTTCATTGAGGAAAGCCCGAATAAGGTAAATAAAGTAGTTCTTAGATTTCTCGAAGATTTCATTTTCAAAACATTGAAGTATAACACTGAGTTATCCATCCGCTCCGATGTGAGAGTTAAACTGAAAGTTAACGAAGTATTTTTATATTATTTAGGGGGGGGGGGGGAAGTATAACACTGAGTTATCCATCCGCTCCGATGAGAGAGTTAAACTGAAAGTTAACAAAGTATTTTTATATTATTTAGGGGGGGGGGGTTCTTGTATCGAAGAGTCAACAATCTCTAAACTTGTCTTCTTGTTACGTGAACTTTTTTTTTTGCTGTTTTGAATGATTTGAAGATGACTTTCTTACAGTCTCCCGGAACATTACGTTGCATCACCGCTATAATCGCGCCAAGAACCGATTACGTCGTGATCGCATCAAATGCGTTGTTTCAAGATCACGGGAACACGATAGCAACAGTTACTTCCGTAAGAGTATTAAAAATCGCGCGAACGCGTTTTTATCGTTTTATCGTCGTAATTCGATTCATTATCGATTTTCTAGCGGACCTCTATATATTTTCGGAATCAGCCCGTCAAGCTGTACAAGATGGTTTTATAAGTTTTTTGTGTTCTTGAACTCGATACTGAGCCTTGTTTTCATAGTCCGAGGAGTTTGAGGGTGAATTTCTCCGAAATCTGATGAACTGGCGATGGATTCTCTTCACAGATCTCATCTGAGTTCACAGATGTAGGGGAATTTTGTGTTTTTCCAATTTCGAATGAGCCCCTGTTCCCTGATGTGGCCCCAAACAGCGCCTCCGTGTATAAACCGTTGAAAAAACCATCTTATAGCTCATTTTCAGACGAGCGGTCAGGATAGATGGCGGCATCGGGAGCGCCGAGCACTTTCCCATGGCCGTGCACGTCGACTTGCACGTGGCGTTCTAGAGCTCGAGACCTCGATCGACAACTACGAAAAGGCTGGAAATGACGAAAATAACGAATTTGTCATCTCGGAAACATATCATCCGATGGCGTTCTCCTTGGGGAATCGAACGGTATACATTTCATTGGGAAATCTGCGTCCGAAAATGAGTTAGGAAAGCTTTTTTCAACAGTATATACACGGAGGCCCTGTTTAGGGCCATACCAAGGAACAGGAGTTCATTTGAGATGACAACAACTCCAAAATTCCTACACATCTGTGAACCAGAGTGAGACCTATGAAAAGAATTTATCGTCAGCTCATCGAACCAGGAGTTTTCCCTCAAACTTCTCGGAATATGAAAAAATGGCTTAGAACCGAGTTAAAGGAAGCCAAAAATTGGTAATACCACCCGTAGTGCTCGACGGGCTGATCCCGAAGATAGATAAAAGCCCGCTTGAAAATGGATAATCGATCAATTTACGGCGAAAAATTGACAAAGAACGCAAAAACGCGCTTTCGCGCCATTTTTAACACTGTTACGGCACTAACTGTACTAACTGTACAAACGGGAACATAATTGTTATTTTCGAATGATAGGAAGGGGTGGCATCCAAAAACCATGTGCTATGAATGTTGCACTTATAATCAATACTGAGAGAATAGGAAATTTCTGCTCACTTCAAAAGAGTAGGAAGGAGCTCCGAGGAGCGTCCTCCAAAAGGTAGCAAAAAAAATTTGCACTAAAAAAGTGATTTACCCATTTCCTTCCCCTCAGGACTCAGGCAAAAATCACAATCGCCGCTTGCGTCAGTATCTTAGTACCTTTCAGCACATAAAAACATAATGCCAGAGCAGACACGCAATAAAGAACCTAAAGAACAAAAAATCAGTCAAAGAAATAAGACTGGGGTAGCTTTATAGAAAGTGACATCATTCCACAGGTAGAAGGTGCGTGCGCGATACGCGCTGCTCGATCTGTTCCATACTAACTCTTATTAACGGTCCTGCTTGAACATTTTTCCCACCTCAAACTTTTATTTGTTTTCATAATGTAGCGAGCTCATTTTTGGCTGTACGAAGGAATGCGTACGAACTGGGAGGGGGAGTAGAGCCTAAGGGGAGGAAACACTTCACAAATGGGCAATCATCATTCGCAGGCATTTCAAAACAGAAACAACCTAATGACTTCACGTGTAACGTTGATCTTACTGCTTTGAGGTTCTCAACGGAATTAATTTCCCACTGTATTTTAAATGCATTTTTGTGTGCGACCCCCATAGTACATGAGCGCGGTGAGGCCTTTCTTTCCATTGCATGAAAAGTTAACAAAGTTTCTAGAAGGTTGCGGGTTTTCGACCAAAGAATTAAGAAAATATTATGCCATTGTACATTGTCACGACGAGCTATGAGCAAAACGTTCGGCCTGGCAAGTGGCTCGAACTCGAGTACATGCTTTTCAAACTGCTATGATACCTTTCCATTATATTTTTTCAAAAAACAAAACACAAAAATATCAAAAAGCAACGTATCAGAGCAACATATTTGAAGCGGAGTGCTTCCTTTGATGAAATGACACATGAGGAGAGATTTTTTCAGTAAACTTACTTACGCGAATGACATTCCAAACAGTTCCATTGCAAGCAGAGAAAAAAGGAGTAAAAAAGGAAAGGAAAAAAGAAAGAAAAGATGTCAGGATAAAATTGGAGTGCGAAAAAAAACACCGCCGATTCCGTCGACGCGATATCAACTGGATCATTTGATCAAGTGATATTTGGCTGCGTATATCTATCAATACGATGAGGTTAGATCAGTGGCGCCATTGTGAAGTTGCTCAATCCATACCATCAAATTTGGCTTGAGCCGTCAAGTTTCCTATCTTCAGTCGATAGATGGCTCTTGGTGGGTTGGTGGACAACTACATAGAGGGTATCCTGAGCCGTAGTGCTTGGAGCGGCTTCAAGTGTTGCCGGCCCACTGCGCTTCACCATCAAATTCCCACACCTTGCTACCACCGACCCTCACCCCATGCAATGTCTGATTTGATTGTGTTTATATTTGTTTTTCTTTAAACGTTTCTTTATGTCGAGAAATGCCTTGTTGCAGTTTTTAATGTGATATTTTCTGCTTTGTGGAGCCGATAATATATGGTTAACAAGTCAAACAGCTCAGGATATCGTGAATTCCATAACAGGGTTTCAATGTAAAACACTCAGGAAAGCACCATATATCGCCTGAAGTAATGATTCCATAAAAATCGCATTCTACTATCATACGTAGATGTGTGTGGCTCATCTGAGTGCTTTTTTGTACATTTAACATGAGAGCACTACAATTAATTGGGAATTAATCACAAGAATTAGAAGATTTGTAAGAATAAGAATTATAAGACTACAAGACATAGCCGCGCCGCGAACTGAACTGCATAAGTCTTGCGTCTTGCCAGAACTGTAAGAGAGACCAATACTGTCACCGATGGATGACATGACTGGTGACATGCGCATATGTAGCTTTCACTTCAACGCACAATGAGTACATTCAAAAAACCCTGCATCAGCCCTGGCAGACGCTGAAAACACAAAGGGATAGCCGTGAAGTACTTGTGTTTACCATTAAAGAATCACCTCGGCTACTTGGACAAGAAAACTGGATTATTCGAAGGAAAACCGGTATTATCGTAGTACCTCATCTACGATTGTCATGAGGCTTGCTAGAAAACATGAGGTTGTAGATTTCTGGAAGGGATGTTGGATTCTTTTTTCAATAAAAGGTGGGTCGTTGGATTTTTTTTTCAATAAAAGGTACATGAACAATCAACAGAGTCTGTAAGTAGATCCTTGAGGACGCAGCACCCCTTGCTTCGAATTTTACAGCGACTTCTAACACCCGCGGTTGCAAAAGGACAGTCATCGGTAAGTCTGCATTGGTTGCACAGGCGGAGAGAAGAGATGCCCGTGCATGGGATCCACGTTTACCACCACACGTGTGTACCACATGGAAAAGTGAAAGTTTGGAAAAAAACTGAACTCTCGTCCGCCTAGAAACGAGCGTCAACATCGACATTTAACTGAGGTCGTTTTGATCACACCGGTGTTCTAAGAGCAAAACGGAATTGCAAGAGCAATTGGTATGAGTGACCACTTCGCACCACATATGCGGAAGAAGTAATTAACTATGTACGACAATCAGATGTCAGTTATACGCTGCGTTACTCCGGTTTATATGGCTTACTAATAAGCCTAAAATCAGTTTCGTTTTCTGCAATGCATGCAAAAAAGAGCCATTTTTGCCCCTACACTCTCAACACTGTACTAGTAAAACGTTAACAGATTCTAACGAGGTGTTTTCACCCATAAGTTCAAGGCACATCTCACACTATCACTGAAATCCACAACAGCCTCCTCGCGAGCAGAGATTCTGCCAAATCAAAATGAGACGTCACCTGAACTCGGCAAAATCTGCCATTTCATCGCTCTCGCTTAGCACCTATTAGCTATAGCCCCTCTCGGTGAAGTACCATGCAATCTGTTAGCACTTATCACACATGTTAAAACTCGTAATTTCCAAAACGAATTTTAGCTGCACCCCTTCCAGGTGTGATTGCACCCTCATGTAAAGAGGTACGTTTCTTTTCTTTTTTTACTTCTGTAGAACTTGATTTTAGATTTGCGGAATTTCACAATAACTGGGGCATATGCATTTGGACAGAAAACTGGCGTGGCCGCGTCTTGCGAGCGACGAAATGGTGCGAGACACGGGTACCGTACTAGTTGGGTGCTGCGATTATGCCTAGAGTAAGCCCCTCATCGCTTCAGGACCCATCCAGTACTGCGCCTCTTTCTCGCACTATCTCATCGCACGCTGAATGCCGCAATGCGAATTTTTTGTCCTAATGGCACACACCCACAGTAACTGACATCCCCATAGGCAACCTATTTCAGGGTCAAGTAAGGGTATCAAAATCCAGTGAACACTACTATTGCGATGGTGCATGCCGCGGTGAGAGAACACTTAACAACGAATCACGAGAAGATAACAAAAAATAGTAATGTGGATGAAATATGGGTTTCGGCAGCGAAAACGAATAAGTCTCAGTAAGCAATGTGATAGATGTGGCAAAGGGGAACAAGAACTGTTAGTGCATGCATCGATTAAAAGTGTGTTTTTTGAATGTTCTGTGTGATGCCAAGGTTGGTAGGAAGAAAGTGAAGATGTGAGACAGCACCCACAAACAGGTTCATATCACTGAGCAGTTTGGATGAAAAAGAAAGGGGGGACGTTTCAGTATATGTGTTCCGTAACGTGTTGGATCAATATTACCCGACGAGGTTTTTAAAACCTAGTGCTGATGACTGTAGCAGGTGACTAACAGTTTCTCCATGGGTGTGTACCCTTATGTCAGGGTTTTTGCACCGCGGCATGTCGCAAGCGAAGCAATGCGGACGAGCTAAAGGCACCATGTTGTTGAGCCCCGAAGCGATTGCAGGTCGACTGCGTATCGCGCCCCTAACATTAGCGTGTAATCTGTCCCGCTTTGTGGGGATCTAATAGTGTTCCCAGAGTATTTTGCCTCTGTAGAAACAATGCCGTGGTTTGAATATTTATTTAGTGAATCGCCGGCTGTAGTAGCTGGCTGGGCAGAACAAGAACCCCGTATCAGCGAGCCGTGCTTCTTTTATACGGACCCTACCGATACGGGGGAACAATTATGGCATATGATAAAAAGGGTCAAAGGGTTAGGTATACATTACAAGGAGTCGAAGGGTCACGCGGAGCGAGACACTCCGCGCCCCCCTCACAATGGCTAGTTTAACGTGAACAGAAAGGCGAAAATAAATACATCGAAATTGACAACAACTGGTTAACATTTAAATCAGATACACGTTATCTTAGAACTTTGGCGTGATGTTCGTTGTGGCGTATTCGTTGCGTCGATTGGCGTAGGGATCACCGGAAAATTTATCCACCTCCAGTCGACCTTGACTACTTAAGTGTATTTTGTAGGCAGATTCTAGTTCTTGTGGCAACATCTTTTGCCACTTTCACTACGATTTGGATCATTGAACCTGTTATTCGTAAAATTATAATAATGGCAACTGGCCCAAACATATAGGTGATTCCTAATGCAGTTGCCGTGACACCTAGTGCCAGCAGTGTAACTTTCCACTTATTTCTGATGATATTTATCAGTGGTTCCAGGTCTGGAAAGTGAAAGTCCTCGAATGACGGCCATGTTGTGGCGTAATTGTTAGTGTTGTCAAACACGTCTTGAGGGAAGTATCTGACATGGTAATGTAACTGTCCCTTCAGTTCCAACGATATTTCGGTGTTGTCGCATATGACAAAGCATTTTTGAGTGATTAGAGATTTGCCGAATTGAAGTGCGACCTTTGTGGTTTTGTTTGATGGGTCGCAGTCAAGGGTAAAGGCTGTATTCTCACATTGAACTGTCACGACAGATTCCATTCCGGTGGTGCAGAATGCTGTGACTTCTGCTCCTTCCTGACATTTGTAGCACCCCGTCACGGGACTCAATTCTATAGAACATTTTTGTTCTACGATGAATTCTGCGCTGTTGATCAATAAGCTCGATTTGATCGCGAGTGTGACTTCACTCTTTGTTGAGTGGGCGTATATCTGCCTATTTTTTGAACTGATTTCTACGACTGGAGTGTATATTGGCAGCCGGTTTTCTACTTCTGCGCGCACATCATATATTGAGTGTTGCGGGCAGTGGCAAGTTTTTGGTGTCTTATAACTTTTGCAATTACAGACCATTTGATTGCTGCAATTGGCAAAGTGGTTTGCTGCCATGTCGGCCGTAGTGCAACGCACCGGTAGTTCAAAGTTATTAGGGATAATTAGAGCGTCTTTTTCGGAGACTGCGTATCGTTGGTCGAAAAGAGGCGTGTCTGGTTTCTGTATTGATATCACCGTGAGTGAAATTTCCTCAAACGATTGCGTAATGTAGGGCATCAGAGTGACTTGTCTATTTCTTTCCAATTTGTGAACTCTGAACTCTACTTCGAATTCAATCAATGGGATCCATTCTTCGCAATTTAGTATTTCGTATATTGATTTTGAAGTAGGTATGTGTGCCACTTTTATAAAAGAGCATGCCGATACCGGGAGAAGACACCCACATAGGAGTCCACCGCATGTATTTTCGCACGCAGAATATCCCGGATATTTGCTGACTCTTTTCAATTCCTCTATGTTTTCATGAGGTTTTAAGGTGTTGCACCGATTCTGAGTGCATGACCCAGCTTCTGCACATCTTGTTATGTGAAAGATTTGGTGTCTGGTTTCTCGTGTGAAAAAATGTGACACTTTAGAACAGGTTAATTGCAACGGTTTTTGCCGGATCTTGATCACTCCGATTGTCTTGTTTTCATACCTCGCATTGATGCAGAGTTCGGAATGAATGTGATTGAATAGGACTTCTTGATTATATTCGTATGAGCAATTTCCTTTATTGTTGCACACCATTTCAACTGTGTGCCTCATGTACCCGTGTTGACAGGCCTCCGAAATGCTCAACATAGCTAGTATTGCTACCGTTGTTGTTACCCTTGTATAGACGCTCAAAGGTCTAGGTTTGAAAGAGTTCATGATAACTACTTCTTGAGCAGTTTGAGTGTTAGTGCTTCGTTTGTTTACGAGCTGGTGTATGAATCTCACGCATAACAGAATGATAGCTCCCAAGATGTAAGCTGTTATAGCAATTGTAGCAATTGCTCCAATAGGCCAACAGTGAGGGTTACCTATCAACGAAGTTGTCATAAGTTGGCTCGCATGTTCACAAAATGCTGTAGGCGGACATTCTACTGTTTCGGTAGAATTGCTCTTCAGAATTCGAGTTGATACGGTAGCCAACTTGTGCAGAGGAGAAGCTGGTATTTTTAGAACCAGCTTTCTTGCTGCATTTGTGAATATTCTACATTCTCGGTTGAAACATAGCTCAAAACTTGCGTTCTGGATATTGACGACCGCTGATCCGTCAGCGCAAATGAGGCTATTATCCGCCGATACTGCGCTTATCACACATAGAAGGATTGTGAGCATAGTCCACTTTGAGAAATAGGTGGATGCTTGGCTGGATGGGCTATCGAGATTTCTTTCGTAATTTTGTATTACGTCGTACGCTCGAGTTTTGGAAGCTCTTTCTGGATTTCTCCGAGATGGTCCCAGCGGAGTTGTGAGCTCTGCTGTATTGGACTCGCCGTTATTGTCTTCTTCTCGTGAGCGAGATTGAGTAACTGTCTGATCTGTATCGAGGCCTTCCTCAACTGCTTCACCACAGGAGCGAATTTCAAGAGGATATATTTTGTTAAGAGGCCTGTGCAGTACAGTGTGGTTTGGCATTTTGACTTTGGCCGATCTAATCATGCCGTCACCGCTTTTGATGAGTTCTACGATTTTTCCATAGAACCAGTTCCCTCTCGGTAGATAATCTTGTTCAATGATTACTATCTCTCCCAGTTGTGGGTATTTTGTGACGTGTCTCGGTTGATCGAGATTCTTTGTGTGGCTGTCACGCATAGCTGTGAGGTATTCCATATTCCATTTTTCCCAGAATTTGGCAGCTATCGTTTCAGATGATATGATCGCTTCTTTCGCTTGTGATATCGATTGAATTAGCTCTGGGTCGAAATCGCGATCTGACCAATCAATTAGTTGGGTCGCACTTGGTAGTGCAAACTTTATGTTTCCCTGTAAGAAATCTATCGGTCTTAGAGGTATTTCGTCCAGATCTGTTAGACTGACCTTTGTTAGTGGTCTGGTGTTTATGATGGCTTCAATCCGCGTTATTGCGGTGGCCATTTCAGTAAATGTAAGCTTTTTACGCCCAATGGCTTTGGAAAAGCATCTTTTCACTGAGCCCACCAATCGCTCCCATACGCCGCCCATCCATGGAGCGCTCGGAGGATTGAACACCCATTTGATGCCTTCGGAAGCACTGTATGACATTACAGAGTGATCGTTTGTGTCATTGTTTAGAAACAGATTCTCAATGACTGCTTGACCGAGTTTAAAATTGGTTCCGCAATCTGTGCGTATCAACTTTGGAACACCTCTTCTTGAGATGAAGCGGGTAAAACTGTTTAGGAAAGCGGTCGCCGTCATATTTTC
Organism: Trichostrongylus colubriformis; assembly: GCA_963978905.1. Taxonomy (NCBI): domain Eukaryota; kingdom Metazoa; phylum Nematoda; class Chromadorea; order Rhabditida; family Trichostrongylidae; genus Trichostrongylus; species Trichostrongylus colubriformis. Next base: position 947,677 of record OZ022257.1, read on the forward strand.
GACCACTTCCAAATGAACAGCTCTTGTTGTTAGACAAGTGTAAAGGCACACATACATTTTTGTCATCTCTTTCGAGTCGTATGGTCCCAGAAAGTCACAGCCGACGTTTTGGAACGGCTTTGCTATTACCACCCTATCTTTGGGTAGGGGAGGCATGTCTGGGGCTCCGAAAGGAAGTCCGTGACATCGCTTGCAGGTGACGCAATTTTTCAAGAGCTTCTTTATTACTCTTGATGGTTGTGGCATCCAAAACCTTTGTCGTATCAAGGCAAGTACATGGTCTTTGCCACAGTGAGCATTTGTACGATGAGTGTGCTCTACTAATAAGCGAGCTAGATCCGAATTGTTCGGTATGTAGATAGGCCATTTTGTGTCGTGAGGTAAGATTGCATTACGTATTCTGGATTCATATCGAATCACTTCATTTTGATCGCGTACTATGCTCATGTGAGGAAAGCGCCTCCGCAATTCTTCTAGATTTAAATTGCGGTGTTCTGATGCTAGCAACAGTTTTTCTGCATTCGCTATATCCTCTGAGCAGATTTGTTGCGCCTGAGAAAAGACGCTCAGATTTTTTACAATGATGTTTGTCGACCTATTAAGGTTACATTGATGTACCCATTTTGACAGAGTCTTTCCCACCATTGCTAGTACGCGTAGCACGCGCGTATACCTCGAAAATCGTGTGGTGTCGATTAACGGTTGGTTGGGAGTCGTCACCATGAGATTTGAAATAATCATGTCAGGCTGTGTTGCTTCGTCAGTGTTGAATATGTCCCCGCTTTCTTTGACATTTTCTATGCTTCTCAATGGGGCACATTTTGGACCTTTTTCGAGCCATCGAGGACCTCTCACCCAGTCGTGATTTGCAATGGTGCACGCCGTGAGCCCTCTCGTCCCTGCATCCGCTGGGTTATAATGAGTGGGAACGTAATAGAAATCAACTGTTGTTTTTCCAGTTTCTTCTACTACTTGTTTTATTCGAAGTATGCGCTCCTTTTGGTTTGTTACGAATGGAGGCAACTTACGGGTCGATTTCAACCATGCTAAAGCTATTTCACTGTCAGAAGCAATGCATACAGTTGTTGTGTTTGCTCCCAGTTTGTTTAGCAATGTTTTGGCTAGTCTCATGCCAATGAGAACACCAAGCAGTTCCAATCTTGGTATCGTTTGAACCGTCTTTTTTGGAGTCAATCGTGTTTTCCCACTTATTAATTGGGAAACGGCATAATTAGCGCTGTCCTGTAGATAAGCGCATGCCGCTATAGCTATTTTGCTAGCGTCACAAAATATCCACAAGGTATAATCATTGCCGACGTTTTCAAGATTGGTTATAGCTCTTGGTATTCTGATCGATACGTTATTGACCTCTTGGCAGGCGTTGTTCCACCTACGGCGTAGTTCGGATGATACGGGATCATTCCATTCTATAGCTGTGTCATATATCTCCCTCATTAATGACTTCATTTTTATGAGCAATGGTCCCATCATTCCGATGGGATCGTATGTTGAGTTCAACTGACTAACGATGTCCCGTTTAGTCAGGCGATCCTTCTGCGTTATTTGGATATTACCTTGAAACTCGTCTGTTTCTATATTGTATTCTACTCCTAAGAGCTTGATTACTGTCCCTTTCAAACGATCGTTTTCTGGGATACCGGCATTTACTTCGCTTGAATTTGATATGTATTCACGCAGGTTCATGCCTATCTCGGCAAAGATCGCTTTGGAATCTTTGTATTTTTGAAGGGCTTCTTCTGCCGTATTCGCACGAAGTAGGATATTATCCACATATAAGTGGTCCATGATTTCTTTAGCTATTTCCGTGTTTTTATGGTTCAAATAGGCCAAAATAACCATATTGAGGATGCTAGGAGATGCTGTCAAACCGAAAGGTAGTCGGGTGAAGCGATACTCCTGTATATTGTCACGAGTCGGTGACTTATTAGCATCTTTGAACCATAAAATTGAATACATTTGGTAGTATGAGAATGTGTTTTCTTCTCTTATCAGTTCGTTGGGTGAGATTCCCAGACCTTGTAACTCGAACAATTTGTTGAGCAATTCGGCCTCCGTAGGCTCGTTGATAACAGTTAGTTGTTGCAGCACTGCATCGTTCTCGAGGTCATTAGATACGAGACCTCGTCCGTCGCTTTGCGCCGTATTTGCCAACTGTTTTGTGGATAAGATACCACGGCCATGTATGCTGGGGCCAAAAATTGTTTTTGCAATGTGCAGGCCAGATGGCATTTGCAAAGAGATACTGTTCGGAGGGACCAATTGGTAATAATAATCAAGTCCGACCAATATGTGCGGATTTTGATGTTCTCCTCGAACACGTGGATTACACACGCAAAGTTCGTTCAGTTGGAGAAATTGTTTGTCTTCTGGTGACAGTTTCACCGATGAAAATCCATTCGTAATTATCGGTTTTGTTTGTGCTCTTATGATAAGTTCCATGCCATAAGCAGTACATATTTTGAGCGTTACAACACTGCTTTGAAACTTTTCCGTGTGTCCGCCGATGCCAGACATGGCACAAATCTCAGAAGATTCTTTGGGAAGTGCGAGGTCATATGCCGTTTGTTCCCTAATGAGAGTTTTCTGAGCTCCCGTATCGAAAAAGAATAGTATTTTTTCGAATTGGTTTGTGTTGTTATTCCAGACGCTACCTTCTGCGGTCATTAAGACAATCTGTTCCTTGTTCCTGGAATCATTATTGCCCGTGTAGTCAGAGTTAACGCAGGCGTTATTGGCCGTCGGTCTACCTTGCCAGGGTCTATTATTTCGTGCGTCATTTGAACCGTTATTAGTCCACGGCTGCCTTTCACCTTTATTGTAGAAGGGGTTTTTCTGTTCTGGTTGACCATTTGTTCTAGGTTGGAAACCTGATCTTTGTCTGTGTTCATTGCCAGAACCAGAGCTCTTTTGCGGCGGACCTGAGGCAAAGCACAAGCTGATGTCATGCATCTGCTTACAGCGCGGGCAATTGTGCTTGGGGCATTCGCTGCTTTTGTGGCTGTCGGTGAAGCATTTCCAGCATCGCTGCTCTTTTTTCCCCACGTTTCTTCGTTCGTTGATGTCTACCACAGTTCGGCAGACGTTCGATGCGTGACTGCCGTTTTTGCAAAATACGCATTTTGTTGATTCACTATCAGATTGTTCTCTGTAGGATCTGACCTTTTTCCCGTTAAGGTCATGTTTGGGAAAATTCCGTAGTCTTGACTCTACGTATTTTTTTGCCTCAATTTGCTTTTCTAGCTCGTCCATTATGTCGTCAATTTTGACTTCTTCCTTTTCTTGAGTTGCAATAAGGACATTTTTCACTATGCTGTATGGAAACTTCTCGAGTATCTTCTCGGTCCATAAAGCGTCTTGCGCAGAGCGTATGTCTTGACCTGCTGATACCATTTGGTTGATTAGCATTCTGATTTTGTCAAAGACATTGTTGCAGGCGTCCGCATTATTTGCTGCTGGACGCATATCGATTAACTTCTGTACCACCTTTGCTCTGTTTATGGGCTTGTTGCCATACTTTTTCTTCAGAGCTTCGGTCATCCAACCATAATTTTTTGGAAGTAGTTGTATACCCTTCACAGCGATTTCCGCTTTTCCGCGAAGGCTGTCTTTAAGGAGTAACATTTTTTCAACTGTGCTCAACACTTTGTTTTCATGTACAAGTGTTTGGAAGACTGCCCAGAACTCTGGGAATTCTTCCTCGTCGCCGTAGAATTTTGGCATTTGTAACTGACTCGGTTTTAGTGTGCGACAGATTACATCCTCTGTGTCACATATGTTGTCAGAAAGATCTTCTGACAACCACGCGGAGTCATGCTCGCAAATAGAGCTATTATCGAGCTCTCCTGAGGGATGCTTTTTCAAATTGACATCCTTTTTTGTGTCGGATGTCTTATGATTTTTATTTGGGTTCACTTCGCTTCTTTGCGGGTCGACCCCCAACACTTGAGCGAGTTTATGCAGCTTGTTTCTGCTTTCTGTTAATCGTGCTTCTAACACGTATATCATTTCATTGGCACGGGCTATCTTTTCCGTGAACTGATATTCTAAATCGATATCTTCGATTTCATTAATAAGGTCTTTTTTGTTACCCTTAGTTTTTGAATCGTCGAACTCTTTCTCGAGTTTGTCGACGAGAGATTGCAGGGAATCCCTACTTGATTTGATGATTTTTATTCCTCCAGCAATTAGGTTCACTGCGTTAGAATACTCATCGTATTGCATACGGTCATCGCCCTCGGGATTTATTTCCTCTGTGTACGATGTGTATTTATCGAGAAGAGTGTTAAGCGTTTTTGCGCTGAATCCAATAGGTTTCTTATGGAAAATCAGTGTCATTTCGCTTTTCTTCTCTTGCTCTTATTAGTATTTTTTTTTTGGTTCTTGTTCTCAACGGATTTTCCGGAGTAGGTGTTACCGATTATGGTAAAGTTTTCCAAGTTTCGACGGATTTAACCGGAGAAACGGGAATATAGGCTTGTTTTAGCCGATGCACCAAAATGTCCCGCTTTGTGGGGATCTAATAGTGTTCCCAGAGTATTTTGCCTCTGTAGAAACAATGCCGTGGTTTGAATATTTATTTAGTGAATCGCCGGCTGTAGTAGCTGGCTGGGCAGAACAAGAACCCCGTATCAGCGAGCCGTGCTTCTTTTATACGGACCCTACCGATACGGGGGAACAATTATGGCATATGATAAAAAGGGTCAAAGGGTTAGGTATACATTACAAGGAGTCGAAGGGTCACGCGGAGCGAGACATAATCGTTCCAAGACCCAACTACCGCGACGCGCATAGCTCGCACACAATGCGTCGCACACCGCTCGTCGTCGTGCAAAAATTCTAACATAAGGGTACACACCTTTACTCCATCGCTCTTACAACAATTGTAGAGCCCAGATCTCATCTCTACATGCACATTTGAGTCAAGGCTTAGTTCATGGCCCACCCAAAAGGAATTGATCAGATCAGGCATTCGAGCAGGTCTGCCTCATCTTGAAGCCTCAGTAAGCTAGTAGGCCATTTGTAGTTTCTTGACTTGCTCTTTTAAGGTGTGGAAAGGACACGTATTGATTTTTTGTGGCAGGCAACATCACTTTGTGTCAGCCATGCAATCAATACTTACGAGATACGGTAGACTACTTTGAATTTTTATAATGATGTGTTACAGAGCCTACCGATGCAAAGCAGCTAACAATTTGCATCAAAGAAAAAAAAACAAATCGATACAACAAGTAATGTACATGATGAGATTGCAGCAAACATGACTAAGTGAACGTAGAGGTCTCGAAACGATAAATGGTGCCTGCGAATACTGTAGGTCCTTAATTCACAGATCTCATCTGGTTTCATGCTTTGAAGTAATGTGTGATATAATAAATACATTTACATGTAACTATAAGTGCACTATAATTTCGGTGGTTCAAACATATGGTGGGTGGATCAATAAACACCGAGTACGAGAAATCTTTTGTGCTTTCCGAGGTAGGGCTTACTCGCCGCGCATGCGTCGCAAGCGTACGCTTCTGATCAGCTATTTGTCTTGAAACCTGTGCCAGTGACAGGTGAGACCCAAATTTTAGGAAAATATTCGTGTCATTCAAGTTGGAAAGAAACTATCAAGAAGGAAGATCTTGGGAATCAGCAGCTGTCTGACGGATATTAGCTGGTAAAGGCTTTCGATGAGTTTCGGGAAGTAAACAGGTGAGAAGACAAGCCAAAAAGGACATCGATGCAAGTAGAAACATGGGCGACATCGGCCAGATCGATCCCTAAATTGAGAACATTAAATTCTTTTAGTCAAAAGCCAGTTTGGAAATTCAAACATACCAGAAGTCGTATATATGGAGCGGCAATAGCTCCTCCTCTGGACAGAACACTACAAAGGCCAACGGAAACGTTTCGAATTGGCGTAGGAAACACTTCACTGGCGTACACGAACAGAGCCATGAATGCACAGCTGATTGCAAATTTTCCCGTTAACCAGCAACTCAGGGATATCCACGTGCCAGCTGAAATGCAGTTGTGAGTCCTTAGAGGCCTCTCCCGTTGGGTAGTATGCCTGTGAAAGGTCTAAGATGAACCCCACCTCCAGCAAAAGCCGGCAGAAGAAAGCAGGCTGCTGCCAAAAGATGCGTTCCGGAAACGACCAGTTTTCGTCCATACCTGAAAAGTGGAACTCTTTGAAACCATGCCTCCCGCGTGGTTCACTTACCCCATGATAAACAAAATGACACCGGCTGCACAACATCAACATGCTTACAGGTCTGTGGCATCTTTGGTAGGTGATAGGGGCTTTCTGACCGCACTTCTAGCGTGCTAGGGGGCCCTTCCATTAAAGGCACCACCAGGGATATGAAGAAAATAGGGGATGGGGGATATTCCTGCTCAGAAGAGATGAACTGTGGCGAAACTTCCACTGAGAAAAAAACGTCTTGGAGTCTTTATAGCGATCCCGCAGCGCTGCAGTCACTTGTCCCGCTGAGAAATCGGCTGAGCGACTTGCGGGATGTGCGTGACAAAGCTCATTTAGCCTTTGCTGAGTGTGTAAGTTTTGAACAGAATTCTCGTTAGCACCTCACCTCGCACCCACTTCACACCTCTCTCGGATGGGATCGTCGGCAGCTGTTAACGTAGGCGCCTCCTCCAAAGCCCAGAGACGCTCCTCTCACCTTTAGTTTTGCCACATGCAGTCTTCCCAGACCTTAGCTTTTGATTGGGTGACATACAGCAAGAGTCCTCATCGCCCGTATTACCCCTAACACCAGGTGTCAGGGAAAATAGCCGTTTCGGTACGACCCCCCCCCCTTGCTATGGGGACCAAATACGACCCTCCCCCTTCTTACCTCTACAATACCTCTAATTGTTGCCGAAGTGTAGTTGCAATGTGTTCTATTGCTACGTATTCTTACAAAAGGTATTTAGTTCACGCTTCCTCACACGGGCTCTCTGTGAAATACCCTTCGCTTCTCATCTGCTTATTGAAAGTTCAGATTTTAGTGCTTATCGCTGATCTCTGCAGATACGACCCCCCTCCTATCCGGTCAAATAAGATCCCCTGTCGAGGAATCCCGCTGTACCCTGCCTATAATTGCCTTTAATGAAGTAATAAGCATACACGTACTTTTCAAGTGCAATCGGCCCAACAATATACGCTGGCAACTCCACGAGTCCCATCAGTAAATAATTCGCGTAAGGATTTCCAGCCAATTGGGTGCTGTAGAGGGACAATCCAAAATAGATGAAGTTATCGCATGTCCTGGAAAATGAGGTGAACTGGTCACTGACGTTCACCCAGCAAGGTGTATACACATACCATAGGTACAGCTGAACAAGGCAATAGAGGATAAAGATTTTATGGAGCCATAACTCATGGAAAAATGAGCTCCTGAAAAGAAATAGTGATCACTATAGTAGAAAGTTGCTTTTCTTGCAGCAGATCTCTCGATCCCTTCTCAATCAACTAAGAAGTCTTTTTGGATGCTTTAACTTCCACTATCATTGATTTTTTGATAAGATTTTACAGCACTATTTACCCAAAGCTACCCCACTGCCTCTTCAAGCGATGAGGTCAAAGAGGAGGTTTTTAGAAAACCTTTCGATTTAGCTGCAAACTTCTACTCGGGGGTATTTTGACCCGTAGAGCACGAATATAACATTCATTTGGTGCGAAACCGCTTGGCGCCTGCGCCATAGGCGCCGGCGCCAAAATGGGGTGGATCACCAAACTCGCTCAGAATTTGTCCCAAGGGGTATTTCGACCCGTAGAACACGACTATGACATTTGTTTGGTGCGAAATCGCTTGGCGCCTGCGCCATAAGCGCTCGCGCCAAAATGGCGCCTATGGCGCAGGCGCCAAGCAGTTTCGCGCCTGTCATATTTGTGTTCTACGGGTCAAATTACCCCTGGGTACAAGTTTGCAGCCAAATCGAAAAGTTTTCCAAACATCACCTCTTCGACCACATCGGTTGGAGAGGCAGTGGGGTAGCTTTGGGTAAATAGTGCCGATTTTACATAAGATGAAGGCGCATTCCACGCTCATCAGAAAAGGGCATTCGCTAGACCGTCATAGAGGTCATTGGGACGTGCCTCTTTGGAATCTGGGAAATGTGGTTGAAACTTCTCCCATCAACCTCCAACCATAAGGATCCAGTGAATGTTCACCCTGCGGCGAAAACTTCAGCTTCATTCAAGAGACTTTCGGTTTGAGCTCACTTTTCAGACGAAGGACTCTCAGCCGGGTGGTGGAGTAAGGCGGCGATGTCGGTGTGATGAGTTGAGGAATAGTCGAGACCTGTCAGCCATTCGTGTATGCTTTTTGCTCTTCTTCTCGAGACAAGAAAATGAAGTGTCTCTGGAACAAATCTGCAAACAATTCTCAATTTCGCTGATTGAATAGAAAAAGGAAACATCTGGAAGTCAGGGTACACCGGCAGTCAAGGATTCCTCGACAGGGTCGTCAAGAGTGGGGAGGGGGAGGGGTTGTACCTATAGAAAACGGCGTTAGGCACTGGAATCTGAACTTCAAATAAGAAAATGAGAGGCGGAGGGTATTTCACAGTGAATCCTTGTGAGGAATTGTGAAATAAATATATTTTTGCTTAGGTAAGAATACATAGCAATACAAATCGCAACTATTCAATCCGGCAACGGTTACTGGTACATATTGTGGTGGTCACCAAAAAAAAAAAGGGGGGGGGGGGCGCGTGATTGGTCCCCGTAGGGGAGGGGTCATGCTGAAGCGGCCTATTTCCTTGACATCTGGGAGTGCCCCGCTGAAAGCTCCGCAACCTTATTGTTAGAAACTTATGGTGATAATGCTTCAAATAAATTATTGTACAAAAGCTGTATGCAAATTGAAGATTTTCGCAGAACAATTCCGCAGAATGAGAAGAAAAACACTCTCACTTGCCGGTCAGCAATCTGAGGGAAAATAAATAAACAAAACATTTTATGAGTGTGGTGATTGTCGTTGTCTTCTTACCTCCAACACCATATGGTGAAAGCCAGCGTTGATGCTGCTCCCCAAATCATCATTTCTCTCCATGTCGATGAAATATAAGCAAGCAGTGCAACAACTGAGTAGCCAATGACCCATGTGGTCCCGAACAGAAATGTTGTGAACGATCGTAGATCGGTATGGGTGTGTTCATATGCGGTCACCCATGCGACTAGATTAGCACCCTGAAACCTGGCTAAGGTCAACGGCATCTGAGTAAGGAAGAATTCAAAGCAACAAAATTAAAAGTTATTTATAAAGAATGAAAGTTGTAAATAATCGAATTAGTAGATAGATATTCATTTATAAAATATTTACTACATTACTTCATGTTACGGCATTTTTTATTTTATTCTACAGTATTTATAAATCTAAATGAATTTGAATGAGACGAGACCCGTGCGAGAAAATCATGATAAATGTTACTAGGTTGAACATGAGGTTTCTGCCCACATCGACTATTTCGCCTTGATTTTTCCGATTTTTCGGTCCATAGAAAAGTATGATTTCTGAGTAATGGCACAAGATGTCTCACAACTTTTAGGAAATACTCGCAGTTAACTACGATTATGAAGACTAGTTTTAGGAGGGATGTTTTTAGCCGTGAATAACAGGAAGACAGCCTCATGTTTGCGTCAAGGGAGGCAGTGGCCCCAAATGATGCATGCTTTGGTTACTTTTTCAAAACCTATCGTAAGCGCAGACCATCGAAATTCCGCGAGAGAGTCTTTTACACAGCAGTGCAACCTTTCAATGAAATATCGAACAAAGTTCAATGGAATGACGTCAAAACCCCCACATCCGAAGATGAGCGATCCAAAAAATTGCACAAATTAAGGTGGGGAAGCCCTGCTGTATTCCTAGTAAATCTAGGTTGTGACCGATACTGATCACTACTTTCTGACACAAAGGAGCAAATTCTCAGAGGAGATTTGGCCCCAAGAAGAAAAGTATGTCAAGATCTCCTCTCAAAAGTTTTCAAATTTTGAGGAAAGAAAATTTTAAGGAAAAAAATAGGATCTGCACTGTGAGTGTAAAATATTTTGCTGAATCTAATAAACCTTGCTTAGTTACAATCAGTTGTATTATATTTGAACGAGATTGTGATCTAACAAAGTTAGGCGATGCGAAACGTCGGATACCTTTTGACCGACCTAACACCTACTATTAGGTTGGTATAATTAATGCGGTTTTTTCTCAATACTTTTTTAGCAATCGCAATCGAGGATGCTTCCCACTTGGTAGTCGTCAACGCGCCAATTTTCACTGCAGAATAACGCAACGGTAAAAACCGCATTAATTATTCACCAATCTCTCAAATCAATAAAATGTAAAGCAAATGCAGACAGAAAAACACTTCAGTTCAGAGAATAAGCTGAAAAAGTTAATTAGCAATGCATGAATCCTCACCGTGTAGCATGCTCCTTGAAAAAGTCGAGCAACCGCAAAATAGTGTATGGACGGGCATGTTGAGGCGACTAGGGCGAAGATCGCTTGGAACGTCAGACAAAGCAGGAGTAGCGGACGTCTCCCGAATCTACAATGATCTTGGTGATGGCAGAAAATTTTGAAGAGAAGAGAAAGAAGACTGAATTTTTGAAAATAAGTGGATTTTTTTCCCTTGACGGTCATTATCCTAATCAATGATCTCCGTTACCACATTGAAAATATTCACGGCACGACAGAGGAAGAAAAAGTCTTCAATTTGGTGAAAGTGAGCGAAGGGGAATTAGGAGTGTACATATGTACACAGGTGTGGACCAATTTGGCACATCAAACGAATTTACTTCAGCTCGTTTATAACGATGTAACCCAACATGTAATCCAAATCTGCACTACCACATCTATCCGGAAAGTTTTGAGAAAATTCGGTCATTTTATTCAACACATATTAACAACAATAAAAACGAAAAACCAGTAATCAAGATAGTGGCCCTTCTTAGCCACGACTTCTCTCCACCGATTGGGCAGTGCATCGATACCTTCCTTAAAGAAGGAGGCAGGCCGGGACGCAATCCATTCGTCGACCATACGCTTGACATCCTCATGGTTCTCGAACATCTTGCCCGTAGCGTAAGCCTGGAGACTCCTGAATGCATGGTAATCACAAGGGCTAAGGTCAGGTGAATACGGAGGATGTGGTAGCCATTCGATTCCCAAACTCTCCAGCTCGTCCCTTGTCGACTTCGCATGATGGGGTCGGGCGTTGTCCATGACGATGTGAAACTTGCCTCGGAATTTATGGGAAAGTGGAGCTCGGGACATCAGCTCTCGTAGTTGTTCACAGAATACCGATGATGTGACAGTAGTACCCTCATGAAGTATCTCGTAGTAAACGCAGCCGGTGGAGCAGAAAAAAACGAGAGCAAGTCCTTCTTGGTGTGGGAGCTTCGCTTTGGAACGGGGTCCGGCTTTTGACCCGACGGCAACCACTCCGATTTCCTATCCGGATTTTCGTACGAGATCCACTTTTCATCCTGAGCGATTATGAACCTCGCCCAAGTCGTCGTTCGTTCTCGATCGAGGAGCTTCTGGCATACGTCGACCCTCACCGCACGCTCCCTCGCGGTAAGAGACCGCGGAATAATTCCGGGCAGAGCCGCGCGGAAGCCGTTCCTTTTTAGAATGCCGTGAATAGTGGATCGAGAAGTAGAAGTCTTCCTCTCTAACTCCCTCAGACTTTGGGCAGGATTGGTCCTCACAGAAGCTAGAACGATGTCAGTGTTGGAAGAGGAAGGGCGTCCGCATCGAGGTGCTTCATCGAGGCTAAAGTCTCCCATTGCAAAGCGATCGTACCATCTGTAGCAGGTGGCAAGAGAGGGTGCATTGCCACCCATCGACGACAGCAACTCGTTCCTCGCTTGAGTGGCGGAGCGGCCGGAACGGTAAAGATGAAGTAGGATACGTCGAGTATCGTGTCTGTCGCACATTATTCGATTGATGACAACAAAGGCTAATGATGAAATGTAAAATCGATCAGCTGCTGATTTGATCTACAGATCATCCTCTATCTTTCCATGTTTTGATCTACACATTTGCTCTTGGCCTTCGCGCGCTACGCTTTTTCAAAGTGAGGTGGCGAAATTTTCTCAAAACTTTCCGGACACCCTAATACTTACAGAACATTTCTGTAAACATGTAAAACCAACCGATCAGCAGCATATGAAAGAGTGCACCCTCCAAGCATGTTTCCAATCATGAAAAACGATGTACTCCATTCTGTCAGGTACATTCGATCCTCACGTAGATCGAACTGCAAGAAATGAAAATTTTTGCTTGGCTCATAATATGCAAGGTCCTGACAGAGGCGCCAATTTCCAATGCTTTTATCGTGGCCATTTCATTCAATAGCTGTTGGTCATAACCATCAATTTTAACAAATAGTTTATTGATAATTTCGATCCCATTCATATTCAGTACCTCACTGACGATGGTGATCATCGTATCAGTGCAATTGCCACAATCAATTGATGTGAATGCACTTGACATGATCGAAAGGGCACCGAAACCCCACACAAAACTGCATGAAACAATGGCGATAACCAAACGCTGATGACGAGCACCTGAAGAAGTCGGTTCATTTGGCGTCAGCACTCTTCGCCAGACCAACGGCCACTCACCTAACCGATCGAGGATATCCTCGGGTTTCTGGATAGAAGGCTTTCGCGGGGTGTCTGATGGAAGCTCGGTGGATTGTTCCAAGCCGATCATCAGCTGCTGCCCTTCAGCTGATGTCATCTATATGTAATTCTGCACAATATAAATAAAAAAAACATAAAAAAGAGATAAGCGGGAAGACGAGAAGAAGAATGTCAGCAGACTGGAATACTCACTAAAAGCATTCTCAATGCGTCAAGCAACTAGTTTTACAGAGAATTGATCAATGTACTACAGTTTATTGCAGGGTGATCCATAAGGAATGCAATACTGTTCTTACGGTAACTTTTCTTTATGTGGCCTTGGTGAGTTTTACGCACGCAAGCTTCACTTAAACCTACATTTAACACAGTAATAGGCATATATTTGATATTCTCTCCTTTCCTGCGATTGTTAGTCTCGTAACCTTGGACTAAGTTTTTGCTGGGATTGCATGGCACCCTGTGATATAATTCTTGACTTTATGGTACCTCTGAAGCCTCCAGGTATCTCTAAGCGTTTTTGTCTTCGATACAAAGTAAGTAGGGAGCTGTTGAACGTCTGACGATGAGCGATATTTATTAGAGAATTTTCGGCCTTGCTGAGCCGCAGACTAGCATTTCCGTTGGATTCTGAACTACAAAAACATACAATGAGACATGAAAATTGGTGGTTGTTTTCTGAGGGTTTTTTAGTAGGCTCTGAGTCTTTGAAAGTTCTGAACACCTTGAAAGAAACAGGGTATGGCGCATAATTTGTTGCATATATTATGGATCATTCTTTAAAGTAACGTTTTATCGTGCTGCCGTATTTATATGTCTCAATAACAGCTGCATACGAATACGTCAAGGAACGCAATAACAAAACTTTATCGAATGTGGATTAAATAGAAAAAAGCAGAAAATGTTAAACCCGTTTCGTGCGGATAAAAACTTGACAGAGGGAGAGGGCAGACTCCATCTGAACCTTTGGTCTCTCACACAGTCGAAAACGAGAGAGAGAAACGATCATTAGGTCCAATTTTTGACCCCGCATGTAATTGGAATATTACATGTGAGGTCGCTGTGATGGATAGTTTCCCCTTCACAGTCCCTTCCCTTCTCCCCTGCTATCGTCTTTCTTCAAGTTCTTCCGAGTTCACAAATGTGTCTACGACTTTGCACACGACTGAATCATCGAGCTTGTTACAACAAAATTCAATGAAACACATCCAATTGCATGGATTCGTACCGAAAATGCATTTTTTTTGCTTATTCGAATTTGAGTAACAGAAGCATCGTTCGAAAGAGTAGATCCAAGGTGAAAGGAAAATGCGTTTGAATAAAATGTTCAGGAATCCATAGAATCCTTACATCCAACAAGACTATATGAAGTAATTAAATAGAGAATATAAAATCTCTGAGTTTCATGGCTCCCTCTTCAGATGATGAAAGAAATGGAACCAAAATGCTGCCTCAAGGTGATTGGAGAGTATCACGTATGTAGGTTCCAGACCGTGTAGGGTCAAACGTTTTGCGCATAGCATCCTTGTGATAGCACAAATAGATAGATAAGTAAATAAATATAAATAGGTAAATAAATAAATATAAACAAGTAAATAAATAAACAAATAAATAAATTCACACTGCGAACAGCTGCGAAAATGCATAAGCAAACGCCAGAAAGAAAAATGTAGAAATAAATGAATAACATCCAGTAACAAGACCTTTTGCTTAAAGAATGATGTGATAAATATATAAAATGTCGCACGCGGCATGCAATTAACAACTTTGAACTCAATGAACGAAGAGGTTCAGATGCTATACATTTTTGCTAATTTCCGTTTGGGGTACTGTAAGAAGGTATTGTAAGAAGGTAAACAAGACGCTAACCAGAAAGGGTTCGGTTGCGAAAAGTTCTTTACTTTATGGCCGTTTTTTTTAGAGAAGGAAATGTTTACATAAGAGTCTGACATGTCAGTCAAACAACAAAACACTCTTGCACAATCCTTGGTCTCACTGACTTTCAAGATTACCAGATGTTGAACTGTCATTGCTCTGTTCATGTCGATAAGAAAAATTTGGATCATAGAGACTTTACAACTGATCTGGAGGTAAAACTCGCTACTCACAAGGGTAGGATTCTAGGTCGAAGTGGTCGTTCGGAATGGGATACATATTATCTGACGTATTTTCGGACGCTCATCTCCAACCTGCATTTCAAATTTGCTGTCCGATTCTCTGAGCGGAGTTATGGAGGTTTTTTTTTTTTGAAAAAACAATGCTATTATATGGTAGATTTGGAAGCCCGTAGCACGCGAGCCAGACGTTCTCGCGCAAAACTAGTGCGATTTTCGTGTTCAGGGGACCAAACTACCCTATGGAACATGTTTTTAGCCACTTCGAGAATTTGACCGAATTTCGGAAAAATTCTTGGCTTACCGAGAATTTGACCAAATTTCGGAAAAACTCTTGGCCTACCCTATAGGCCTCGAATTGGCTAAAAACATGTCCCATAAGGCAGTTTGGTCCCCTGAACACGAAAATCGCACTAGTTTTGCGCGAGAACGTCTAGCTCGCGTGCTACGGGCTTCCAAACCTACCATATAATAGCATTGTTTTTTTCAAAAAAAACCTCCATAACTCTGCTCAGAGAATCGGACAGCAAGTTTGGAATGCAGGTTCGAGATCAGCGTCCGAAAATACGTAAGACAATATATATTCCATTCCGAATGGCCACTTCGACCTAGAATCCTTCCCTTGTCAGGTTGCAGACATGGACAATGGCAGCAGAACGCTACCAGGGGACGAGGGAAACAGCCGCTTTGGTACGACCCCCCTCCCTCTATGGGGATCAAATACAACCCCCTTCTTGACCTCTACATTACCAGTAATTGTTGCCGGATGAATAATTGTTATTGTATGGTTGCAATGTGTTTCATTGCCATGCATTTACCTGAATCAAAAAGATATTTCACATTCCCTCACACTGATTCGCTGTGAAATAACCTTCGTTTCTCACCTCCTTACTGAAAGTTTAGATTCCAGGACCCCTCCCCTCCTGTCTGGTGAAATACGACTTAGCTGCCGAAGAATACGCGACACACGGTGTGAGTTGAATGACAGTGAGACATAAGAGATGAGGGCTTGATTAGAGGGATCCCCACACCCACGCTGAGCTTGGCAACCGTTCGAAGAGGTTAAAATAATCGTCCACGAAATTAGTTTCCTTGTTACCCTTATATTTATGTTGTATTTGCCTCATAAGGGCAGCATGAAAAGTTTTACGCGAAAAAGTGAGAATTCGGCCAAGATACAGTTCCCAAGTTCTCGGTCGGGTGGGCGGGACCTTCGAGTAAAAGCCCCGTCCCGTCGTCTGCAGCGGGTGGGAAAGGAGTGTGGGACTGTTTATGCAACTTTCTGCTCCTACAATGCGTTTCCGATCGTGGCGGACGACGGGGTAGGCGCTTGCTCGAAGGCCCCGCCCACCAGGCCAAGACTTTATGGTGCTGTATCTTAGCCGGATCCAAATTTTTTCTCCGATCGTGGTGAAACATTGCAGCGGCACACATTAGGAAATTACTACATAAATATATGGGTAGCAGAAGAACCTCATATTTTCCGTGAACGATTCCTTCAAGCGGTCTCCAAAACTAGAGGTGATCAAAAAGTTTTGTTTGCAATTTTTTGCTCAGAACAACTATAATCGTTAGGTTTCAATGGACAGGAAATGTCAATAAGTAGGAGATAAAAACACTAGCCAAGAGTAATGATGATCGTTGTTAGTACCAGCTGGTGTCATGAAGAGAACTGATGGGTTGCAGCTGAGAACAGCGGTTGTTTGTGGTGTGGCATGGAAATGTGATCGATGAAGCATGGAATAGAGACCTCGCGTTCCCATCACCTCCAAAAAATTCATCTGCGACGTTATTGACTCAGAAGAATGCCGCACGTCACCTGCCATAAATCATATTCATTTTGCCAAGCAAGTAAACAAATTGTAAACAAGGAGGACTGAAGGCTACAGAATGATTAACTTTTGTAAGCTAAACACAGCAAGGAGAGGAGCTGGGGATTTTACTTGTTCAAGGTTTTTTTTCACGCATAGGAGGACGCCCTGATTGCTTTATTAGGGGAAAAAGCTGAATCATACACATATGCATCCTTTGAGTGTGTAGAAAATCGAGAAATGATTGTAATAGCAAAATTTGAAAGGATTTTTTGCATAGCTTATTGACTATTCCAAGAAGTATTCCAGGCTGCATGCAGCCGCTGGCTGCAATTGATAGGACTTCAGTCCATTTATTCCATTCCCCAACAGTGAAAGAACTGGTGGATTATTAGGCATTATAGTAATTATTTTGATTATTCCATGAATAAGAAATTTGTTCCCGTCGAAAGGCAGTAGAAATGGCTGAGCGTTGCAGGCCTGCCCTTCTGCTGATAAATAGGAGCCTGAGACTCACGCTTTTGGAGAATGACAAAAGATCAAAAGTCGTTTTGAGGTATAACAAGAGCTCCGAAAGAAAAGCGGGACAAGCTATGCCATAGCGACTTTTACGACCTTGTACATGAAGTAACCTCATAGGATTTTCAACTCTTAACTTCATTAACTGGTGCATATTTTCACAATGAAAAAGTATGTCAGAGGTGACTGAACTGAATCAACAAAAGAACCGATCAAGTATTATTAAGGCAGTTGCTTGAATAATGTGGGTTGTTGTCCATGTCAATAAAGATAAACATGAACAAATATGTGAAAAGACTTGGTAATTAAATCAACATTATATTATCCGTTTTCATAGATCACGAAAACGTTCAATAGGTAAACGTAACGACCACACAGCAACTGCGTGTTTACATGGAGGGAAAATCGTAAGAAATTTCCTCCTTTTCAGCCCTTCCTTCCAATTTTAGTAAAAACTTTCATTCACTTGTTTAATTCTTATTTCATTGTGACATCAAGATGAATGAGCTGCAAACAAGCATCAGGCTCTCGAGCGAATATGAGCCACAATCTGTGCAACAGCCGGCCTCTGACCGACTGTCGATAGTGCCCTTCTTCGAAATGGGTTCATTTTTCCATCATCTTTTTTGGGATTTTTGAACCGCTGTTTTCCAGTGTAGGGGTGACTGTGGAACTCGAAGAACGTCACCATGAGCAACCTGAGTTTTCTGAGAGCTGTGCACACGTGGCATTATTGCATAGGATAACATCGCATTTGAATAATTAATATTGATAACATTTGTTATTTGAAAATCAAAAATCATATTAATACAGCTTTATGAATTTGCAGTATAATAGCATGACGACATAGCTTTCGTTTCCTTAAGGAGGCAAGCTAGCATGATGACACTAAAATGCCATAGCCATCAGAAAATTCAAGATACTTTGGAGTTTCTTGGCTTTTCAGGGTAAAAAAGCGGCAGAAAAAAGAACTCTCATTATCGTCCGTTGTTCCCTGACAGCAACTCCTATCTCAAGATGTATCTTCGATATTTTGTCTACATAATGGATGGCTGGGTAAACATTGAACACTCTTGCTTGTCGTATAAAAACACTGCAAGAAATATGACGTGGAGAACCAGATCAGAGGAGTATGCTGCCATTAGTCGTGAATATGGAAAGAGATAGCCAAACAAAGATTGAAAGTTCTTATGGAATTTCTGCGATGGCAGCGATGTCGCGGCGGTTAAAATGGCATGTGCACCCATATTTCTTCCGTACTTTCAGATCTTTCCCAGGAATTAATCGGTTTATGGTTTGGGATGGAGAAAGTGGTCTTGGTCCTTCCTCTTGGAGATAAGAGCAGGACTTTGAAAGGCAAACGTCCAGGAAAACACATCTGTCACCGTACAGCTTTCAAAGCAAACACAACAAGGCATTACTACGGTGAGAACAACCTTCCCAGTGATTGTCTAATCAGAAGACCTCAAAACTTGAAAAAGTCCTGAGATCTTGAAAAGCAGATTGGGTGTTCCGCAATCTGACTGAGAGTACATAGTTTTCAAATTTTATGGATCATTGCTCTCCGACCTTTAGCAGCTAATCAGCAAGAGTACCTATAAATTTAAACTTTCCAGGAAAAAAACTTCCCCACATTTTTTTTTCGAAAAAGTGGGAGTTACATCGCTCCTGATGAATGAACAAAGACTGAAAACGAGAAGAGAATATCGAGACTAAAGCTCGGTGGAGCTACGGCGGAGCGATGACGAGAGCGCAGTTGTTCTTCCTCATCTCCCTCGGCCATCCAATTAGCGACTTTACGGATCAAAAATCAGCTCGTTACGAGCCAGAAGACACCAACAACCGCTACCACTGACTGTCACAGCGCTCGCACTCGTCATGGTTCTATAGATCACCTCGTCTAGTTTACCGGAAGCGTCACTTTGAAAATTTAAAGACATGGGAGGGGTAAAATTGGCAAAGTGTGGAATATGAAAGTAAGAGTGCTGAAGTGTAACAGTAGAAAAAGAACGAAAGAAAACAGCGAAGGTCCGAGAAATAAAACATCGGAAGCCCCCTTCTCTTCGCGCCTCTCTGCGTCACCAGCCGGGAGAGACAGCAGACAGGCTAGAGGCTGAATCAGCCGGCCGCGAACGAAGTCCCGGCCTCGCGGAAGTTTGCCCGGCTGATGAACTTAGGAATGACACGTCGTCTGCGGGATCGTGATAAGACCCCAAGCCGCGCTTTTCCAGTACGAGTTTCGCCACACATCATCTCTTCTGAAGTAAAGAGTTGTTCTCAGGGAACATGTATTCCGTCACTTTCCCTTTTCCCCTTTGGGCGCCTCCAAGGTAAATGTACATAAATAACACAGGTAAGTCTCGCACTTTGATGCGCATATGATGATTTCACTTTATATTTTTAAAAACTCTCATTATATACATTCCATGTAAGGATAGTGCTATTCATAGTCGCTCAGATGCTTCGCTTATCGTGGATGGCAATTGTCGATTAAGAGTTTCGGGAAGCAAAAACGTTATCAGACCACCAATCACTGATATCAACGACAGCACCAACATCGTCAAAATTGGGGATAATCGTCCCTGAAAATGAGCAAAAATTTAGGTCTTCAAATCGTTTTTTGGAACGCATGACAATAATAGTGGTCACAATATATGAGAGAACTTTCTTCCACTCAGTTCGTTTTCATAAAAATTGCTCAAAGAAGTCCAAAATACATTTTTCAGCAGAATGCCAACCCCAAACCGTTATAAGCCATGACAATTACTTTCAGATCTATTATAATACAGAAGTGGCCTCTTAGCTCAGACTGAGGAGCATGACCCAGTCACCTAACTCATCATCTACTAACAACATTTCAAAGCGGAGTAATGACTTCAATATGTGAACGGTAAGAAAACAGTGTTTGGTTGGAAATCAACAACGAGAAGTAAGGTCACTGAGCCAAGTACAAAGTCATCACAGTGTGTAAAACTAGGCTGCAGAAGGAACTGCGCAAGGAGCATTTTTTGAAGGATCTATGAACACTCACCAATGTGACCACATATGGAGACAGAATTGCACCGATACTTGACGTCACTTGACAGAATCCTATCGATGAACCACGGATATCCGTAGGAAATATTTCACTAGCATAAACGTAGATGCTCATATATGAGCATGATATTTCAAATTTTCCCAATGTCCACAGTGCCGTTCGAGTCCAGCCGGTTTCTGAAATACACGTGGGATTACAGTACTCACAACCGATTGAGCGAATTCTCAAATCGATCGTCGCCCCTCGAAGGTTGATTATGATTTGATCAAGGGCCGTGTCGGCAGCGCATTTTTTTTAAAATTTGCAGTGAAGCGTACGGTGAAATCATTTTTTGTATTAACAGCCTTCATTTTCAGGTTCCGAGCTCTATGTAAGAGCCACTAGAGTGCAGTAGCCGCTTAGTAAACTGGAATATATTCGATTTCTAGGGCAATACCTTGTCATCGGACTTTGCACAAAAAATAAATAAAACACGGACTGAAAAATACTCATGGTATATTGTAGTGACCATTATAAGGAAAAACGGGGAAATTTCTATGAGATACATTATACCTGACGTAAAAATAAGTCCAAAGAAAGTGCCTGCAGCGAGTAGATGAGTAAAAGCCACAAATATTCGTCTACCGCACCTTAAAGAGTGCTATAATAGGATTGCAACAGATATAAAATTATGACTTTCTTGAAAGGACTGGCAATTTTGATTTCAGGTTTCTTTCATTCAAGATTACTGCGAATTACCTGATTAACTATTGCTACTCAATAATCGTATATTGCTGGGTACCATGAAAATTGAGAATCTTATAAATCCAAATGGCAACGATCTTGGTTGAGTAGTATCTTCCAAGCATAGCTTCAACGCCGAAACGTAGCCTGGTGATATTATCAACTATTTGATATCAGTTAATGTTACGACCGAGCATCGTTTTGAGGAGATTTGGAGCCTCATAAGATCTACTGTCAAATCTCATGTGCGATACTCTATCAGTAATCGAAATCCCCCAATAAGATCACCTACCAAGGATGTATCCAGACTACTGTATTGCCCGGTTTCGTCAGACTCTTGTCATTTTTCTATTTTGTGACAAACAAGTAGACAGACAGACAATAGACAGACCGAAGCGGTTATGCACAGTAGAATCTCTCGATGTATAGTTATAACGGCTTTCATTGGGCTGAATCGTGATCATACCTGTTCATTATGGCTGGAGAGAGAATGTACGCAGGAAGCTCCACCATACCTACAAGCAAATAGCTCAGATAGATATTACCCGCAAAATGTGTACTGTATAAAGATAAGCCGGAATATATGAAGGTGTCACAATTCCTGAAATGGAATTATTCTGAAAATAATGACAGCGCTTGGATATTTTCAGCAAGTAAACCAACCATAGGTAAATCAAAATGATGGTATACCACAGAAATCGTTTGTGAGCCCACAGTTCAACGAACAAGTTAGCCGAACTAAAAATATATATGACAACAATGAGAGCTCTTAAGTTGTTAAGAGATCGCTTACTTCGGCTCAACTTGTCGGGTGCTGACTATCATAGTAGGGTCAATATCAGCAACGCCATCGCTACGTCGGCCGGCTTTCTTCAGCCAGTCACCCACGTCGTTTCCACGATGTCGGATTACCAAATAATGTAAACTCTCAGGTACAAAGCTGAATTGAGAGATCAACTGAAATTTCATGGTGGAAGATTTGCTCTGATGTGCTAGTATACTCTCATTAATAAGTGCTAATGTACTCTCACTAGTAAGGATACAAGGTGTTTGATCCAGGGGTAAGTACTTTGGGTGGTAGTACTAGAGCGTCTGACAAGTGTTTGTAGAAGGACATCCTTATTGTAGGACCACAGCACGCAAATTGCTTTACTGCACGCGACAAGTACCAAACTGTTTCCCACTGAGAACTGGTGGCGCGCAGCGAGCGCGAATACCGCAACGTTCTGCGATCTGATCTCATCCGAATGCCTTAACAAAAAGGTGTAAGTCTTGATCTACAACTTACCTTATTTATTGTCAGCTAGTGAATCTGTACTCGAAGATAACAGATTAGGGATTACTTACAAGTAGCAAAGAGTAGCGTTGATGAGATGTGGCACAGACACGAGGAAGATCAGCCATCGCCAGCTGGGTGTGATCATCACCAGTGGGGCTACGAGGCAATAACCGGCAACCCATGCCATCCCATAATACACTGAGAACCCAATTTTGAAAAATATGCACAGTGATAAAAATAAAAACAAATTAAAGTTAAAATATAGATTACGAGACCAGAAGTGAAAAATCGCAGCTTGACGGGAGTGTTTTCATAGCCGAGTATCCAACTGATCGACCCTACTCCCTTAACAGCTGCTAAGCAATCGGTTTCAAAATAGTTGATAGAGGATAGTAGCATGATAAAACCTCACTGTATAACAAATTCCCTGCATAAATCGCAGTATCCCGAAAACCATTACTGATGGGGAATAGGCAGCTACGGTTCCGAGCAAAGCCATAATGACAAAGCAGGATATGAGAACGGGTCGACGGTCAAAGCTGGAAAATAACTAATGAAATAAGAATTGAGAGATGTTCACTGGCTGTCTGGTTAATTTACATTTCAGTTGAGGAAAAACTATTTCTAATTGAATTTTTCAAGTTACCACGGTAAAATGAGGATGAATATGCATGAAGATTAACAGTAGATGGTGGTTTAACCACAAGTCCAGTATCAAAGCCAACTCAACCTTGTCAGGGACACTGGGTCTGCTGGTACCATACTCATTCCTGAGGCATAAAAGGCTATAATGTATATGTTCCAATGGTCCAGGTAGTTTTGTGTTTAAGGACAACATCCAAAATATAAACCATAGTGGACTGAAGTTGAATGCACGGCTTATCGCACCGGAGAAGATGATTCATCGAAGACTATCGAACAAGAATTGACTTGCTCCTCCTGCTTCAGACCACTAATTATTCGAACTACTGCTCTAATTCTCACCGATCTGCCGCATCAGATACGAATAAGCCGCCGAAGCCATTGCCTATCGTAAATGCTGTGGTGGTAGCATCGGACAGGTAAGCCCTCGGACCTCGGAGACCATACTGTAACGATCAATATACCATTCTAAAATGTAAACTGTTGCTTCTCTGAAAACATGAGCTACCTCATCAACGAGTGACACCATATCGGAACAGTTCTCGCAACTTAGAGTGATAAATGCTGGGCTCATGCCATTCATTGCAGCTACCATCCATGAGAGCCCAGTTATCGAAATACATGATAACAGAAACGGATTGCGTGGTCCTAAAAATAAATCTCCTTTCAAATCGATACAGTCACCTCGCAACCAACTCATGTTATGCTTGGGGTGCTAATGCAGCTGGCAAGAGGGTGCACTCCATTGTGCTTGGCACTATTTGCGTCTGAGCTTTAATCTAAGTCTTCGGTTGACCGGAAGTCCCTACTACACTTAAGTGATGCTTATGTAAATATATACACTTCATTGTACAAACTAACGATTGTAGAACATTGGGTGAGGGACGACAGCGCGACCATAAGTTCTCCGGAACTATTCCACTACCACTACCCCACATACCGCGAATAGTCAAAAAATTAAATTTCGCTGAAACTTTGCGCAGGGGGGTTATTTGAGGTGCTGATCACGAATATGACATCCGTTTTTGGCTTTGGAACCCGTTTGGTGCAATTGCACCATGTTGGTGCAACAACCGTTTTTCGCCAATTTTGTTTAAAATTCTCATCTAGGAGCTATTCAGGATGCCGATCACGAATATGACATTGGTTCTCAGCGCGAGCGCCGTTTTCAGCGCCTTTCAAGATTGCGCCAGTCATGTTGATTTTCGCTACAGTGCTTATACAGCCAGAGCGCGTCATCTTTTCGCTGCCGTCTTTCATTTGATACTACCCTACAACCATCATTGCAACTCTAGTGTATATTTTCGCCTAAGCCCTGAAGAGAACGAAGGTTTCCTTCCTTCTTAGCGCTTAGGCAAAGGTGCGAGAACGGGGTGATGCTCCTACTATATAGCACTGTAATGGAACTAAACGAAGCTAGCACCTCGAACGGATGTCATATTCGTGGTCATCACCTCAAATAACTCCCCCTGGACAAAGTTTCAGCGATTCTGGTGAAAACGAGTTGTTGCACCAACATTGTGCAATTGCACCAAACTGCACAGGCCAAAAACGGATGTCATATTCGTGATCAGCACACTGAATAACCCCTAACGGCGAAGTTTCAGAGAAAATTATTTTTTGACCCAACTCGCGGTATCTGGGGTAGTGATAGTGGAATAGTGCCGGGCCTCCTCTAATTACATACAGCAGCAGTTAGAAAAGGCACTAATGGTGGCGGCGGTAATGGCCACACTTGGTAATCTCTAGCACTATTCAACCACTACCTACCGCGAGTTGGTCAAAAAAGTAATTTTCGCTGAAACTTTGCCCAGGAGGGTCATTTGGGGTGCTGATCACGAATATGACATCCGTTTTGAGCGTTGACACACAATTGGTGTAATTGCACCACGTTGCTGGGTTAAGTTCCATTACAGTGCTAATAAAGTAGGGGCACCACACTGTTCCTGCAAGTTCTGCCTAAGCTTCAAGAAGGAAGAGAACCTTTCCTTCTTCGAGGCTCAGGCGAAGATATACACTTGATTGTGCACTGATGGCTGTAGGATAGTATCAGATGAAAGACGAGCGGAAAGATGACGCACTTACAAGCACTGTAACAAAAACGAACATGACTGGCGCAATCTGGAAAGGCTCGAAAAGCGGCGCTCGCGCTAGAAACCAATGCCATATCCGTGATCAGCATCCTTAAAGGAACCGGCATGGGTCCGACAAGAGGAAGATGCAAAGAAATGAGCATTTTGTGACGAACACTCAAGGTTAGAAGCGATAATCGGCGAAAAAACCCGGGCTCAAAAGCGCGACGCTGCGGTTGTATTCGCATCCCATTCGCATCAACACACTGACATTCCGATTGTGCGCTGTAGGAGACGGGCCGCAGGCCAACGTTAGTTGTAGCACCTGACTCCCAGCGCAGTGGAGTGGCCATTCAACTACATTAGCATTCATGTAAATACATCTAGAAACAATATAAGAAAGAACAGAGTAAAAAGTAAAGGAAAAAAAAACAAATTTATTATAGAAACATCTCCTTTTGGCACCATGCCAAGGCGTCAAATTGGCGAGTTTGTGCAATGATGGCCACTTAAACTCGTTCACACTATGTCTGTTCTACCGTAAGCCAAAATTACCCCTTCCGGTGACTTTAATGGCTCTTAAGTAACAATTTCAAACAAAGTTGGTGAAGAACAGCTGTTGCACCCCGAATAACCTCTATCGGCGAAGTCTCAGCGGAAATTATTTTTGACCAACTCGCAGTTTCTGGGATAGTGATAGTTCAATAGTGCCGTATCTTCAAGGATACCCTCAAGGACCTTACAAGCTGCAGACATTCATAAATACGAGCAAAATGCAGTGAAACGGATGATTCGCTTCAAAAATGATCCGGAAGACATGAGTTGCTTCTTTGGCACTTCGTGAAATGTGGATTCGCCGACTGGAAAAACAAGAGAAACGGCCCTATCGGGTGTATGTCATGTCAGTGTATGTCAAGCTCCCTTCTCTCGAAACCAATTTGCGTATGGGACGCACGGGCCGCAGCTGCCTTTCTGACGCCATATCTGACGCACCTTCTGCCTCGGATGACCCGTGCCCATCACCGAACCCGGGTCAGTTAAACGTGGGGAGGGGGGGCGGGGGCGAGAGAAGCAACTTCACATTATAGGCTTGAGCAAAAATTCATATCCCCTCCTCCTAATGAAAAAGCATCTGTCTCATCTGCTTTAGCTCAAGCTTAGGGAGGGAAAGGAGCTTCGACGTCGGTGAAAATTTTGCGTCTCTCCCTTTTTAATTTACCCTTAGGTGCTTTAGATTCTGTAATGTCAAGCATTACGACATTATGTTATGTTGACATTATGTGTAGCAGGCGGTCATGTACTACGGGGAGCGCGCCCAAAAAACAATACCTGGCGAGTAGAACTTTTGTGCACCCTGAGAAGGTAAGGAGGAGCTTCAAGAAGTGTCCTCCACCATAGAAAGGGCAGCAACTTTTTTTGAACTAAAAAATTAGAAAAAACACCCATTGCTGAGCTCCTTCCCCTCAAAGCTTAGGCGAAAATCACATTCCCGGTTTGCATCAATACATATCTCACCACCTTTTAGCAATAAAAAAATAATACTAGAACAGACACGCAATAAAAAACTGAAAGAGCGAAAATCGAGTAGTTGGAATAGTGTGGTGCAGCTTTATATACAAGTGACGCCATTCCATGGGTGTTAATCGAAGCTATTGCGCGATTCAGGTGGAAGGAAAAAGATGCATATCGAGAGAGTGATTCAGGCGATCGCACCTGAATCGCTAACTATGAACAATGCCTAGCAGGCCTATTGGAACATTTATCACTCCCACCTCACACATTCATTTTCTTTTATAATGTTGCATGCAAACTGATTATTGATGGCACGAAGAAATAGTACGTGCGAACTGGGATTGAGTCTAAGCCTAGGGGAGGAAGCACTTGAAAAGCGGGGATCATAGACATTTCAAAGCAAAAACATTCTGATCAAAATGGGACAGGTTAATATTACATGTTTTGAAGGTTTGTAATGGAATGTAGATCTTACTGTAGTTTTAAATGCGTTTTTGTGTGCTACCGCCACAGTACGTTAGCGCCCTTTAACATTATCAAACAAAAACTGCACACTACCAAAAAGCAGCTTCTATCAGAACTCCAAAATGAATAACCACCCCAGGGTGAACAAGCAGTGTTTCCTATTGTTCAAAACGTCAAGAAGAAAAAAGCCGAAAAAGGGGGGAAAGTAGTCAGAATCCATGTTTGCTAGTTCACTAGTCGAATAGAACCGATACCGCAAAAGGTACGATCGACGCACACGATAAAAGCCTGAGGGCAGGGTCAAATATTCCTCGACGTCACGCTTGACCCTGCCTGAGGGCTTGGTAATGTGGACGAGTTGTCCGACGCAGAAGATGCGCAAATGGTTGGCGTTCGGCCGCGGTCATACTACCGCAGGAAGGGCGTGGCTGCCTCCATGGGCAGCGAGGGATAGTGGCACATAAGAGGTGCAGGGATGACGCAGGCAACGAAGCAGGGTGGAATAGGCGGAGACGCAGATATACGAAGCCACGCCTGCCGCCGGCATGGCAAAGTACGACCGCGGCCTTATTATGGCAGCCATGGTCCAATGCCAAATCACGGCAAGGGCCCGTCTTCCACCTTCAATCCGTAGCTTCACAAAATTAGAATAACAGTACCAAGCTTGTTGAGAATCTCTCCAGGTGTGATGACATCGTTGGCGACAACTGGTTCATCCCATTCGTTTTCCGCTAAAGATGCCTCCTCTAGGGTAGCCCTATCGGAGGACGCCATCCGAAGTGTGATACTGACGGAAGTTTTTAATGTTCAGAAGTTCACTATAATTAGCACATGTTCGACATGCTATATCCATAACTGCAAAAAGTGAAAAAAATTAGGAAAATGTTGGAAAACTACTGAGCAGCAGCTTTTAATGGTTTTAGAACTGTACTGTTCAGCCCCGAAGCCTCAATCTAAATTTGTAAAAACAGTGTGAAGCTCATAGAATTCACTACAGAAGGCTCGAAGTGGTTTCACAACAATATTGAAAATGAATTTGAGTCCATGGCGAGATTTCGGTACCCAAGGAGCAGCAGATAAATGTACTCTGAAACCTCCGCTATGGTAGTGATTTTGCCAAGCTGTTAGTACAGCATTCCAATGTAAAATGAAGTAAGGGTAGTGAGCCTTTTTGAAATACCTAGTATAACAGGAAAAAGAGGTGCGTCGAGAACTGTACATGGAAACCTTGTGGCTCATTTTTGTAGCGTTTTAGTTCGCATTAAAATCAATCATAGCCATTAAGTAGTAAAAAAGTATCATGAAGAATTTGATTCAAGTGGACGATTACTGTCCGGCCCCATTAGGAACCGGCCATTGACACTGACATATACAATCAAATGGTTATCAAAATTCACAGGTTGAATCAAGCAGTGAGCATCTGGTCAGTTGCAAAAAATAAAGTGAATAGACAATCGGCAGCCTGTAAACGATTTTTGACGACAGTCGCCCTGTGAATCGATGTCATTCGGCGAATTGGGTGTCTGAATATTCGTCCTCTCATTTACCACTCACACACACACACACACACACACACACACACACACACACATAGTTGTTACTGAGAAAAGAGCAATGAAAATGTTGATTGCGATTGAATAGCACGGCCTAGTCCGTTTTATACGCCATGAACGCTGCAATAATTGCTGCTGAATCTCGATCTCGAGCGATTGACCTTCTATGATGGAATAAAATCAAAGAGTAGTTTGACGGAGTCACCCCACAACCGGTTTTCATTTTTTCTTTCACATTCTTTTCTCCTATGTTCTGTCGAAGTGGAAATTTGTCTTTTCAAAAATGGTCATGTTCGGGATCAACGCCCAATGGAGAAAACGACAGGTTTGCAAGAGAATTGATTGGATGCTCGCTCAGAAGAAGTGGAACGGGACTTCAACCCTACTGCGGTAGCGACGTGGCGATCAGATAGGGCGCGGTATCTTCTACATACTGAATCTGGACATTTTTTTGAATACTTGAAACTTCACTTAGACTCCACCTTTCAAAGTACTGTAAACTGTTTTTTGATAACTTTCTTAGACCAGTTTATTTCCCGCTAGGTTTTCCTAATGATCGCGTAGTTCTCGATATGGGTATCCCGTCAAGGAGAATTTTAAAAATTTTTGACGTTTTGCAATGGTCATACCTTCCTTCAGACCCAACCATATGGGTGCGCTCTTATTGTCCGAGGTCTGCGAGGCCGCCGCTTTTGAATGACTACCTGAACAGCACCATATCTCCAAAAAGAAAGAAGCTACTTCGATGGAAGCCAGTCGAGAACCAGTCAAGAAACATTTCTGGGAAATTTCGAAGTGTTTCACTCCAAATGGTAATAACTTCCTTCAAACTTGACCGTTGCGTCTGTTACGTCTCCAGTATGCATCTTCTGTTCTCAGAAGACTAACGAGGGCGTAGTTGGCCTCGGCTGGTCTCGTTGCAGGATGCGCCATGCATGCGGATTTCCTTCCTATTCTCAGTAAATACAAAAGCTTTTCCAGCCCGCATAGTGGCTTGCTACTACACCAGTTTACGTACTTGCAATCGTAGTAGGATAGAAAGAAGTCTGCATCAACTAATTTTCCATTTTCATCCTATAGTTTCTTGAGTATTCATCCACGCTGGTACCGGTGGATAGATGCCGCTTTCCAAGATTAACTGGTGAGTTTCGGAGGTTTGTCTGTACGTGGTGTCGAAGCCAGCGGTCCGACGAAAGGATTATTGGCATTGGCTGGCTACGTTGTGGATCGCGTCATGCATGAGGTTTCTATGATAACTGAGTCAAATTAGTTTCGAGTTCGAACCCAGTTAGTCAGTCTTAGCACATCTCTCCCTTTACACTTTGGACCCTCAGTCTGTGAAACTCCGTTAATCACTGCCCACCTCAACGATTACGGCCCCGCCCCTCCCAGCGGACCAAATACGAACTCCTGTCGAGGATTTCTCGACGGAGGCTTGACCCTGATCAAAGGAAGATTTCAGTATTACTCCTATGAAATATGAGGCGCTATCGAGGGAAATCTGGAAACAAAACTCATAAATAAGCTCTCCTGGCATCCGGCCACGTATGATAATCGCGTGAAAGTGAGCCTCTGAGTCCGTTCACGCAGGACTGGACAGACTTTCATTGCCTACTGGATTTTTTCGTTTACATTACCATTGCCGGCAATCACGGTGGGCGGGCAAGGGCTTCTTGGTGAAGTCGCGCTTTTTTTGGCTTTGCACGCTTCAGAAACTCAAACGCATGCCCCGGTAAAGGTGCAGCCGACGTGGTGGGTCGAACTGCCTGACCACGGCGGAGACTGTCAGGCAATAATAATCCTGAAATGTGCCTTAACTGCTGGGACCTGGGGCCTAACCTAGAGCCAGCTTTGCAGAAAACCAGAATGCGTAAATGTAGAACTGTGGTGGCTATCTGAAGTTTCCCACTCATGTGGCTTCCTGAATTGGAAAAAATTCAGCACCATAGACCCTGCTAAAGTTGGTTGAATAAGCTTTTGAAACGATTTACTCATACTAAGATGGTCCACCTCTTGCTTGCGATTATCATCTTCTCTGCATATCGGTGGAATCCACGAAGAGAATTTCTTGAAAACTCAACAACCCACTGAGGGTGAAATGGTATTCAAACAGTACGCCGCCTACAAAAGTCTAGAGCACCACCGCAGCAGGACCTAGCTTGATTTCTTGGACAAAATCATCCTGAGCGAAATGGTTTTTGTTTCGATCACACTTTTTGAGAGGAGATAGGTGCATTTGAAATCGCAGCTGGAAACCGCATGACCAGCTGCTCCCTAGCCTACATATGGATCTCAACTTCCTAATTCTGAATTAATAACAATTTCCAGGAAATTCTTAACTTACCTAAAGGGCTTAGGAACGATCACAATAAAGTTATCAATGTCAAACGTGTCAACCATATATTAATCGACCGCTATCAGAATATTAGTCTTTGCATTCAGTCTACATTTCTGATTGCCATCCCTTTGAGTGTTCACCGTGAGTCTGGCAAGTGATACTCCATCTTTTAATCGGAAGAAATTGTGCGCTTTGATGCTCTCTTATTACTCTTTGCCACAACATATCTGAGGAGGCTGTTAACCAAAAGACTATAATCACTGCCACTAGTAACGCATTACTTATAATGGAGATATTCCTCAGTAGTTTTCCATTCCGTTGTCATTCCTTCACTTTGATGAATAAATTTTGCAATACTTTCGCAGTTTCTCGTAATTTCGCTACTATCAAACAACTCGAAGATTAATTACTATAGTGAGTTAGATCATGCCCAGATGATCTTCCCAAAAGGTACAGGAGATAGCCTCGCTACATTGTAACCAGTGTCGACTCAAATTCAAATCGCATCTTCAGACCCATACTCATTATAAGGGCTTCAGAGCCTCCACTCAAGGAAACAGCTGATCGTATTTGTGCTACACTCACTCTCACTTTCATCTGTTATTCTGCATTGTCTCACTGCTCTACTGCTTTGAAATCAGGAGATCCGGATCTCATTGTCCACAAACACTGTGGTTGGATGCCCACTGAACGGTATGATACCCGTTGAGGTTTGAAAGCGAATCCGAATGTCACATAAGGGGCATCAACTGCACCCATGTAATCATTGGCAGAGTACCACTTCAGCTTGGTTGCCTTACCAACCCAGTGAGTCGAACAAAGCAGCAGAGCGAGTAACTAGAAATCGTAGCTGTGCCATAGTTGAGTGGCAAAAGATCTGTGTGATACATTATAACTGTTTCGTTAAAAAAATTTTTTTATTGTTAGCTCTGCGAACTCCAATGCTTCATTATGAATCTTTATGAAGTTACAGGGAGAAAGTGAACGAAATTTTGTTTTTGCATTCACTGTTTGTGAGGTTAGTTCCCCTAGGACCAACCGCTCCAAGGAGGGAAGTCGACCCATCCGACTATCGCGAATTGAGCCTTTAAAAGGAGCATGGATCAAGTACATGTGAAAACGTCCATGTGAAAACATCTTCAAACAGGGATAGATTCCGAAACGCCAGCTCAAGTTCTAGACCCTTCCAACCGATAAGATTTTGGATTTAGATTTAGATAAGTAAGATTTTTACAGTTAGGCTAGCATACCAAATTCGGCGGAGAAATGGATAGAAGTAGGGGTAGGACAAGGTCGCCGTGCTCTTCAGGCGACCACTTGTAAAGCTCTCGATTATCTTGTAACGGGTGCAGAAGTTTTGTGCAATGAAAAGCTGTCCGCCATCAATTTCAAACAAAGGGGGAGCAAAACAAAGCAAAGTTAGCATATGTGTCGCGTGCGTGAAGGCACTCTTCGCGATGAACGGATGGGTCGGCTTGCCTTCTTGGAACAGTAGATGATTGAGTAACTAACCAGGCTGCACCTTTTTCGCATCGCCACGGTGCACTATCATGGCGCTACTACACTTGCTCGAACCCACTCCGTTGAAACCCATTTTTCTCAGTTGACCAATAAGGGAGCTCATATGGGTGGCGTTTGTGTGGGTACAAGCAGGTGTAGGGCCGTGATAGCGCACCGTAGCGACGCGAAAAGGTGCAGCCTGACTAGTTCTCCTAAGACCAACCCTCCAAGGAGGGAAGTCGACCCATATGACTATCGCGAATTGAGCCTTTAAAAGGAGCATGACAAGTACGCGGTCTCTATCAATAATGCTTATTCAATACACCGTATCCTTGAAGCGCTCGAGTGCTACGTACTGACGAGTTCGAGCAGAAACGTCAAGATCTTGGGAACTTGAATCGATTTCTACCTACAACGTCATTTTGTTTTGCTCACAATCATCGCTGAGGCCAGCAAAGAGGGGAGGAAAGAAATGAACGGCGTTTGTGATTGCCAATGTAGGGCAAGTATTCTACATATGGAAGGAATCTGTCCTGTGCACTGTCTTATACTATGTCCATGTCGCTTGGCATTTATACAAGTGTATCAGTTTCCCCGAACAACGTGACACTCGTATAAGAACTATCAGACATAAAGTTGGCAGTATTGGGTCTGCCCTTTTCTTTATCCTTTCTCTTTTTTCTTTTGTCTTTCTTTTCTGTGTTACCACTGCCTTTGCTTCACTTCGTGGCACGGTGGTCGTATATTGCATGATATAATTTTAGAATTTTTACTATTCTACAACTTGCACGTTACCTATACCATTATCTTCAACACACTCATTCCCTACTCTACAGCTGAGATTGTGATTTTCTCTCAGTCAGACAGTCACTGGAAAGAATCATGAAGTGATTCACTGAATCAATATCGTTTGGTGCTTATAATCTGAGCAGGTTCCCTTAATTCTGTTGATTCAATCCTACTTGAATGATTTACTTTCGGTCATTGGTCTGCTCGAAATTTATCTGTTTGTGCTCAGAGAAAGTGCGCAACAAAGAGTTGTGTGAAATTCTCAGCTGTCAAATCCATTATTGCTTGATCGGAATCGTTGATCAAACTCAAAATGAACTCAACATTCAACCGTCTGGACGAGTAAACACAGCTGTGCATGTCCAAGAAGCATTCTAATGCATGTCTTTCAGCTGTTTTTCGAACAAAACTGATCAGATTCGAATGACAGGATCGGCCTGATGAGCCATCACTTCCATACAGTAGCGCTCGAAAGTATTCAGCCAAATGGCTTTTCACTTGGGTTTTTCACTTATAACTTTTTTGCGACTGGACCGATCCAAGAGAAATTTTAGTATGTTGTTCTTGGAGACAATGCATACTTAATATACTATCTTGGCGCTCAACGGTGTAAGTTACGTGGTTAAATGCAATTTTTTGTTTTTGGAGTGCTGTCCTATGCCGTCCCGCTGTGCCGCTGTCATCAAAAGTCGTGGTCTATCTACAAAATATTAATGTTCTCTGAGGCTTGCTCGTTTTGTTTTTGTAAAAAGCCGTTTTTCTCGACCAAGCCTTTTCTTTTTTCGGTGGTTTTGTAGTAAATTCTTGTAAAAAACCATGAAAAGAGTCAAGCGGCACTCAAGTAGAAGAAACTGTTGACAATAGGTTCAGGCACCACATACATATTAAGATTTTGTCAGATTTGGTCAGATAGAAAAAAAGTTATGACAAAAAGTGTTTGGCCGAAGACGTCACCATATGCCAACCTCAGCACATTACACAGCACGGTGCTCGGCTACTTTCATCTTCAATCCCCTTTTCACGAAACTCGAATCCCAAGACTGCTTTCTTCATGAATCATTGTGCAGTGAGCGCACGAATCGGTGTGTGTCAGTAGAGCAGTACTGGTCTGTAACAGTTTCACTACAACTACAGCTTCACTACAGCTTTACTTTAAATTACAACAATTCACTACAAGTTACAAGCTTACTACAAATTTGGTCCATCCACAGAAAGTTTTCTGATCACCTGAAAATTTGAGCAAGTGTCAGTGAGCTCTGATAAGCCAACAGGGTTATTAACACGTTAGCTACGATGTCGGACAACGTTATCGTGGTCTGTCCCATGGGACGATGGTCAGACAATGCTTCGACAACACTGAAAGTTGCCAGATTATAAAAAATTCGCTACCTCTTTTTTTCTTTTTTACCACTATTTTAGGTTTATCATTCTGAATGTGGCTTCGCGCATTACCTATTTATGTAATTATAAAGAAAGTTCTTGCTTCAGTTGTGAACTGTCTGCCACAGTACATACAACCACCAAATAATAACACAAATCAACAAACAAAACAACCATTCACAACACTTATCAATTATGAATGATCTGAAAACATTCAAGGTAACAAACTCATTGCATCTGTCACTCTTTGTCTTGTTTATCTTTGCTGAATTGATGAATTCCGGGATATCAATAAAATCGATCAGATCACCGTAAACATGCATTGATATAGACCATTTCCCTCTATTCCCCGAACTGATAAATTTCGGGAAATACCAATAAAGTCGAAAAGATTCCTACAAACATGCATTGATAAAAACTTTTTCCCTCCATTTCCTTTGTAAACCTATTTATCACTCAAGGCTGCTTACTTGTGATTAAAATTGTAAACATTACAAAGAAAGTTGTGTCTCGGTGGATAGTCTTAGTCACTGTTGACCTGCGCTCGCCACGCGGGAATTATGCGTTCATCCAGTGCTACACCAAAGTGAATTCGCGCTCTTTGTCAACGAGTTAGAAGGTTACAGTAGTCGCTTTAGGATTAGTTTCAGGGTTCCAGAATGATCGCGGTCAAACTCCATAGTGGCTTGCGTAAGGCATCACTGTAACTTCGTTAGTGCAACTCCATAAACCGAAATTTCATTTGACATTTCGATGCAATCCTCATATACAGAAGGAAGACAATGTGCTGGCCCTCATGGACAACAACAATGCCGTTGTAGAACGTTTTTGCACAATAAGCCATCAAATCGACCATGTAAGGTTCATACAAGTATGTTCCCTTTTTTACCAGCACAGTGTAGTGGGAATCACAACGCTTCAATCGGGTTAACCGTGAATATAATGCTTCCTCTACTCTTCGTGTTGTACACGGCCTCCTCAACTCCGAATCTGCAGGCGCTTGGATGCCGAGCACGTGCCTGGTGCTTTATGCCGGATAGCATTAAATGCTGAAGCGGCCCTGTCGCAATCTTTCAAGGTTCCTGCTGACGATACCAGTCCACTACATACTGAGCGGAATTAAAATCGACTGCAGCAAGTCGTGCTTACGGCGCCGCGAGGCGAAAATTCGACCAATCGATCCCCACCCAGTTCGCTTAGATACCATTGGTTCCAGTTCGTGGAGAAGTAGATGTCTGATGGCGTCGTTGAAATAAACAAGCAATAGGCAAACGTAAACAATCAAGACCATTGGTGATAGAGCAAAGTGAAAGATATCTTTTATAATTTTATAATAAATGTAAACTAGTGAAGATGACGAACGCCATTGTCCCCCTTTCATTTTTGTTTTGGTGTCACGATATAAACAATTGATAACATGGATCGGTTTCTGCAGTAGGTGTTAATGATCTGTATCACTTTCTATCAAGGCGAAAAATTATTTTGATTCCTATGCATACAATTTTTCAACTGCAATATGAATTATCGAATTAATCGGCAATATCATATGTAGGAGAAAGATGGAGACCCTATCAAGAACCAACAGCTAAGCAGGATTCCTAAGCTGTATCTTGAGATTGAATACATCGAAAATTTTCTGCTTTTCTGCTATATGAAAACTCTAGTCACCGAAAAGTTTTAGGAAATTTTATTCTCATTTTGTTTCATCCCAAATGTTCTCCTGTGGCAGGACAGTGCTTTTGTTCAGTTTCCTATTGTGAGAAATACTCGTTTTTTTCCACCATGATAGGCAAACTTCACCAGTTCTCACAAACACTTCACATTCCTGTTTGTAGGATCACTTCAACAGTGTACTATGTATAAGTAGTTGTACTTAATCGGAAATATAATTACAAACATCCTCTTCAATCTCTCCTAAATTTAGTAGTCTAGGTAGTACCGTACATAAAAGGCTTTCTGCTGCTTTCTGTGACTTCTTTCTTTTTTTCGAACCTACTATCTTCTTCACAGAAAGTTGGATCCTATTATTATATTTTATGTTTGTTTATACCCATGGGCTCAGTTTCAACTAATAATTATCATAGATAATTGTTCTAGTATATCATTTTTTGAAGCTAGAAATTTTGATAAAAGTAAATTTTGAAATAGAGAACAAATTAAAACATGTATTCAAAATTAGCTGGCTGTTACACTCGAGTGTCACAGCCCCTCGTTTGATCTGGATCTGTGAAGGTACCTATAGAGGAGGATTAGCCGAACTGCACTTTGAGAAATCATCATTTTAACGGGAGCGTAGCGAGTGGAACAGTTTAAATGAACTGCTAAAGAACAGTGGATAGCCTTCTTATGCTATCCACAAAATTTCCGGAAATGTGTCGCGTGGATTTTCAGAAAACCTCACTGCAAAATGCGCTCTGGGTCAGCGTGGTGAAATGAAAACTATTTTCAAAAGTTCCAAGAAAACTGATTGGCATTTCATTAATACCTGGAAAAAAGGTCAACAAAGAGTGCAGAATATGTAATCTGGCCGGATCTCCGACAGCAGGATCTTCTCGTTCCACCACCATTCGCTCAAATCAAACCACGTCGGCTTAAAAACTTCACGTCATTTGTCAACTGAAGTGTGATTCGTATGAAGCGGAACAAAGCGGCAGTTCTGCAATGGATTGGCAGCAACATCAATCACGTGGATGCTTCGTCTTGGATGCGATTAACATTGCTCACGATCTGGACGAAGCGAAGTATTATACATACGTAACAGATAACAACGGAAATTTTCTTTTAATTGTACATGAAACCACATAAGAGGATGGAAGGAAAAGTGCACTTTCATAAGTGGAATGAACTTCATGTTTTCGGTACATCAGAAAATAATAACCGTGTTATTCGATTGAGGAACTGGCTATTCCTGTAAGTGGCGGATTCATCACCAGACATTGTAGAAGTATTTACTGAATTGCGTCAGTGTGAGTGAGGAGTAGCGGTCAGTTGGTTGTATATCCGTGATGAACGATTCCTTCTATGGATTTATATGATGTGGCCACCATAAAGCCATGAAATATTCAAATAGCATCGTCACTATTCAAACACGTTCTTCCAAAAAGGGATTTTGGCCTCTCCCTTCATCTGGTATGCCGAGAGGCCTTCGGAACAGATATCCTGCAGATTCTGCAGAAAAACGATTATATGAATCATAACTGTGTACCCTCTTCCCCTTGCCCCAATGCCTACGTGATCCACAGACTTGCAGAATTGCAAAGCTGCAAAACTTTTTCTGATAGAGTCTGCTTGACGAACTTAAACAATATTTACGAAATGCCGAGCTGTTCCAGCGAATGATCGTCAACAGATTAACTGATCGATTGCTGAGGCAAGCACTTGCTGCTGAGAATTGACTTGAAAGACTTTACGAGAAAGATATTGTGCCGGAATAAATGTATACGAAACCAAGTTGGTCGTGTCGGCTAAAAGCATTGACATACCAGTAAACAATGAAACAACCTAAAAAAAGTGCGTTCCATTCACAGAAACTCAGAAAAAAGCAGCTGGTAGCTTCGCGGAAATGCTCTCACTCTTGCCGCCCGCCCACGCGGCCGGCGTGGACACTACTCTGAGAGACTGTATCTCTGCCATATAATAATTTTCTTTCGTGAAACATTGTATGTGGCTCGAAGCGGTCAAGCAGAACATACGGTAGCATAGCATGGCCGTGTTCCGTGTGGCCGCTTTGAGCATTGCTATAAAGAAAATCATGAATTTCCATGGGCAATTCTTTTAGTGCTGAAGCACGTTCTCTGCAAAAAATTTTTAGACGCCTCCACCGTTGCTGAGCCATGATCCGAAACCGGTCTACTTTCTCAATAAGCGTGTCCAAAAAAGAAGTTGGATATTCTCACCTTTATTTATCTACAAACCAACAGCTAATGCATGAACGACAGGATCAATTTCCGTGACGATATTGCCACCTCCTTGGAACTGGATCCAAGCAGCGAAATATTTGAGGATATTTTCGAAAACACTAAACATATGATGCGAATGACCATTGTGCTATTGAGCGCTTCATAATCGTCGGGTTCAAGAAAGTTTCTGCAAGAGTTGCTTCTCTGCACACACGCTGTTGCTCTTGCGATCAGGCACTGTACAATATTACAATATTACACACATAAAGCAAAAAGATATTTACTTCACTCCATTTCTTCCCACGGGTTCGCTGACTGATGATGCCTTAATGATGCCCTAAAAAGGGACGAGCAAGTGAAGCTTATTGTATGAGGCTTATGCAATGGGCTTAACCTCAGCTTTCACTACGTTCACAGCAGCTAAACTTGACCCCTGATTCCCTCGTTCGAAATCATTTCGGTCAACGAGTCATGAAGAGGATATCTGGGTCCCATGGAGTGGGTATGTGGGTCATGTGTGCTTGTTTTTGGGGAGATACGTCGCACCGCTTCAATGATCTTTTCGCTTCATCACTTCGTAACACAACCATGCTGAGTGCCCTTTTCGTTCTTGGATCTCATCGAAATCACATCATCGAAACTCGGTATGAATCACATAAGTACGTCACTTTTCAAACAGAGAGCTGTGCGCACGGCACGGAGAGGGTGCCACGATTGAGCTTCACCATCGTACTTACAAATTGAACCAGAAATTAAAGAAAAAAGACAAAATTGTTGGCGCAAAGATCGGGAAATGATAACTCAGCAAGAAGTTTCCCACTGTTTGCCCCCCTCAGTCGTCTGATCTCCAGAAATAAATGGCGAGAATAGAAGCCCGCGACAGTGTACTTTTATGTCCTCAGAGCTTGCAGTGGCTACAAACCAAGTGAGCTGGATATGTTGGCTGTCGAAAACACGGTATTTCAAAGATTTCCAGTAGGAATCGCATAAAAGCGTGAAATCACCGACCGAGCTTCAATATTATTTGAACTCAATAAGCTAGGGTGGCATTATGATCATTTGTTCTCGATTGTCCACCATGCAAAATTCGCAACTGTGCTGCTGTGCTGGTCGAATTTGATGGTATAGAGAGTGATTAAAAATCAGGAACCATTGACTATACGATAAAGATCTATTTGTTATCGCTATTCTCGTTCAATTCAGCGACTGAACTGGTGCCAGTCGATCAAATTTGATCAGCATTATGTAGGAATCCTGTGCAAAATAATGTGCGTTTGTGCAGCTGCCAGAGCTCATACCATCGAATGAAGCCTTTCCAATCAATTGTCAAACCTTGGTATTAAGGTTTACTTCACAAATATACAACGAATACGAGATTGAATTCATGAAAAAAATATATTGCAAATACAACTAAATCACCAGTCGACAGTATGAGTAGAATAGCTGTGAAATCACAGCAATAGGCAACTACAGCATTTATTATGAACGTTTTTTAGAAATATCCCATCAATAGATCCTCGTGCAGAAGTTCGGTACAGCTGGTTGTTCTGGGGCATCTTCAGGGAGAACAGGGGCCACAGTTGTGGTAGTCTGATCCTTGGCATCTCCAAAGAATGATGAGAAGAAGTCAGCACCACCGAAGAGGTTGCTTACTTGCTGAAACACTCAAGGTTATGGTGACCAAACTAACATCTGATGGCAGATTCTGACCTGTTGGATTTGCTTCTGGACGTACTCCTGATAGACAGTCTGCTTCTTCTCAAACTCCTTCAACTCTTCAATTTCATTCTGGTCCAGATCACGGGCGAATGTGTTGCCAACGTAGACCTTGTTGCCCTGAAAACGTCTCTTTGAACGTCGTGGTCTATTCGCTTTGATCATTGAATTTCCATGTATGGAAACGTGAAGGGTGTTGACATAGCTGGTAAACTAAATCGAAATTCCCTTCAAGCATAGCGTGCGCAAACAGACCACTTCAAAATTCTATTGGGTATGTTAGCTATCGTCTCAATTTCCACTGGAATAATCGGGTTCCCTTCACTACAGAACAAGTGCATTCCGACAATTGTTGAGGTACTGGCCGATGAGTCAGTCAGACGTGAGGCATGATTGCTTGGCAAACAGCGCCATCATTCAAAAAGCCAGCCGTCGGCGCACATCAGCGAAAAAAAAACGACCGTTAAACGTAGAATAAACATCCCCAGACTTTGTTTTGGTTCCTTGTTTGACCTCCACAATTGTGTTTCGAGTGACGTTGAATGAACTCTTTCTGAATGGCAAAGAAAAGTGCCCTGACCTGAACCATGCATCCATCAAAGTAGAATTGTGTCGTATCGTCCTCAGTGCAGAATGAGGGCTTTTGTGGTGGTTTCGGCAAGTCCTCGTCCTTCGTGGAAGTTACGGCAGCCTTCTCCTCTTTCTTACCGGACATACGAGACTTCAGTTTTTCCTGGCGCTCCTTGAGTATTTGCTTCACAGACTTAAATAATGATGTTTTCGTTTCCAGTATTAAAATATTACCCAACACAACCACAATCACACTCACCGCTTTATATTCGGCCACCTGCTTCTCGTAGTTCGTCAGTTCCTGCTGCTCCGATGCGCTGAGCTCGCGAAGGCGGAAACCATTTGCATAGAGAACATTTCCCTGGAAGGAAAAGTAACTATTGGGCCTTGTAGAGAGAGAAGGAGAACCTCATATCAAGACAAAGACAGACAAACAAACAAGCTAATAGACAAAGAAACAGACAGGAAAACAGACAAACTCACAGTAACTACACAGCCTGATGCTCCGCCGACCCCTCCGGTGACAGCAATCGTGCCCACAGTAAGGCGTTTCTGTCTTGGTGCAGCAAAAGCGATTGCACACAGAACACACAGCACGATCAACTTCATCTGGGGAAGAATTTCATCAGAAAATTACATAAGAAAGTCTGAATGTCTGGGATAAAACGTAAC
Source organism: Trichostrongylus colubriformis (assembly GCA_963978905.1). Taxonomy (NCBI): domain Eukaryota; kingdom Metazoa; phylum Nematoda; class Chromadorea; order Rhabditida; family Trichostrongylidae; genus Trichostrongylus; species Trichostrongylus colubriformis. Next base: position 988,920 of record OZ022257.1, read on the forward strand.
AAAGTCGAAAGCAGCGAAAAGGAGAGCATTTAGACCAGCAGTGGGGTTTCGCATGATCCTAGGGCAAGAGGAGCTCCGAAGTGGATTTAGCGGCTTTCTTACGCAAGTATAGGGTCAAGATGGTTCACCTACCCAGGAACTTTTTTATACTTGGGTCAACGTGCTGTCCCCTCAAGGGTGTCTAGGTTTATGATGGATTTCATACCACGGTAAGGAGCGTACGACGCGATTAATGTGCACTAGACGCGTCCTATATTGTTGGGTCCGTAAGGATTGGGTATCTGCGCGTTATTTAAGCGTGCTCGCCTTGAGACCCTATTACATACGGTACCCCTAACTTGCATGCATTGTGCCGCACGCTGCACACCGCGCTACGAAATCTTGTCCTAACAATGGAGCCCCCCCCCCTCCCCGTCATAGCGCTTCGGGTTGCGCTTTGCAGAAATAATAAACAGTGAAAAATTGATGGGAAAGTTCAAAAAAGATGCTATTCGCCATTGGTGGCCTGAGAGCACCCCACGTAAGTTCGCCCCATGAGGGCTAAACCTTAAATCCATAATCCAGCTTGCAAAGAAGACCTCATAAACTAGCTGATGCGATCAAAAATATGTCTAGGTTGGGAAAACAAAATGATGGGGTGAATGACAATGACGGCTTACTTAGGATCGCATGAAATACGAGGCAGTAACATAGTTTTCTCATGAAAGAGGTGAAGGATGGCATGAGAACAGAAGGAAAAAGGAAGTGATGCAGCCGCCAGACGAGGGGGTTGGTTCTTCACCTCTTACACAGCCTTCTCGTTAGATACGTCAAGACAAATGGGCTATGTGATGCCATCTGCAACCTCATACATCAATTACTCCATTGTGTTGGACGAGCGTCTGCTGCAAATGGGACCTACGAGAAATTGCGATTTTCTGCGATACTTCGAAAGCAGCGAGCAGATTGAACTTCTAGATTTGGAATGTTCCTTATTCGAGAAGCTGAAGAGTGTCACGTTGAAAGTGGACCCATGACTAAGAATGGCCATCCTTCCCCATAGACGAGGACAGTATGTGAATACGGTGGAGGTGGAGGCGGGTATTTTAGTCCAGTTCATCCAAATCCACACCCCACCACAAACAAAAGAAGTCAATAAAGGTGGGACGAAATCAAGAGAAGAGGCAGAGAAGAGGCAGACAACTGATTTCTGCTTGAGCGTGATAGAGGGAGAGCTCCGACGTGGGTGAACCATTTTTACCCCTCCACCTCCTCTCCCTTCGTATACACATAGCGCCAACAGGAGATCTCGAGAACTTGTACAAAAACTATTGGGTAGACCGGAATCGGTCGTAGGGGCAACGAAGTGGCATTGAGCCAAGAGCAAATTGATGTTGTAGACGTCCCCCATAACGAAACGAAACGAAACGTAAGAAGTCAGCTCGGCACATATAGAGGTTTCGGTGTTGATTCGACAGAATATCTGACTAATGTAGGGATATACCAGTATGGCCATCCTACTAATGACGAATGAGACAGACAGGTTTAGTCCAAAGTTCGTCCACCAACGATCCCCGTCAGATCAACTATAATTTTTCATCGATCACCATATGATGACAAATGTCGCTTGCTGCGATGATGCATTTATTTTCCATCCCAGCAGAAGTTCCCAAAAACCTGCACAAAAATAGGCCAAACTTCAAAAACAAGAAAATACATGACGAAATACAAAGGAACATTTCAAGCGAATAGTTTTCATGAGCACACACTGCTGTTCATGAAGGGCATGCGAGTCAACAGCATGAGAGTGTCGATGTGGTATGACTGAGGAAAAGTGGGAGGGGATGATGGTGTGGAAAGGGGCTGGAATTGAGGGCCGGAATGGGGGCGGTGTGGTGATCATTGTCGCGGGCAGATTCACAACAATTGGAGTGTGGCGAATCAGTCGCGCAAGCCAAGCGATGCGAAAGGTTGTATTATGACCATTGTGGTGGTGATTCGAAATGGATTTGACCTGGTCAAATTCATCGAAACCTAAATTGCTCTCCAATTACGCTCCCCTCCATTGATCCAGTCAGTTCCATCAGAGAGAATCAGGAAAACTGTAGATATACGGTTCTGAAATAAGTTAGAAGAATGACTGGTCACCATTGCGTAAGAAGGAATGGATGGAGGATTCGGTAAGAAAATGAGACATCTATGAGAAAGAGGAAATCGGGAAAAACAGTCCATGGCTATTCATGATTACAGTCTGGTGCCGCAGATTCCCAGGAGCAGTCTGAAGGAATCTTCAACGGAAAAGGCAGCATCATACAGAAAAGGACGATGAGAAGTGTAAGATAAGAAAATTTACTGCGAAAGAGATCTACAAGTACTTCCTGTTACTATGCCGGTTTGAACAACAAAAATCGAATCCCTAAGGAGCATATTGGAGTGTACGTAGGGCTGGACCGGTCTGATAGTCGAGGATGAGCGATTGCATGAATCTAAGGTCTTTGGACACTGATACATGCCGGCGCGGAACAATGGGCGATGAACGGACACTGATCATCGCCTTTATATACGCACAATCGAAGCAACAACTGTGCGCGGAAAGAAACAAACTGACTCACTAGGAAGAACGTTCTCTAACACCCTCATTTCACACTTTCAAATGAGTCATCATTCAGCGTGACTAAGTTCATTTCATTCATCCGAAACCTGTCTTATAATCAGATAGGATAAATTGACTCTTACATCAAGTTCTCAAACGACTGCTCAAGCATTTTCCTAATAATAAGCATAATACTTTGTGATAGTAATCAGAATAATATAATATGCCTGGTATTGAATGTAATCTTACAAATATAATAAAATTAGAGCACTTTGTGGGTAAGGAGCGGGACGCTGATGTGGTTGATGCTGAACTTAATTTTGGTCATTTTTTTCGTCAAGAAAAACATTTGCACTGAAAGCCTGGTATAAGCTGCCCTGATCAAATCGCTTTCTAAAATTTTCCGCTGCCAATTCCTATCTTCCTGACTCCTTGATGATACCGTCGCGAGTCTGAGTGTTGAAGTCTCAAAATCTTTTCACCTTTCTCCAACTTTTCAAAAAACGTCCACCTATTAGGCGGTGCTACGGCAATCTGACCGGATTGGTTTTAGGATGTCCTATGTCTATGTATTACCGTGATCGGGGTCGAGGATTCCTCCACGGAGGGGAAGGGGGTCGTATTTGACCAGACAGGAGGGGCTCGTACCTGCAGAGGTCAGCGATAAGCACTAGAATTCAAACTTCTAGTAAGCAGATGAGAAGCGAAGGGTTTATAATAACGAACCCGTTTGAGGAAATGTGAAATCGATATCTTTTTGCTCATTTTGCCGCTGTCTCTTTCTCACCAAATCCGCAAATCCGCTTTCAATTCATCCACGAGTGTCTAGACATCATCGACATCTCTCTATCCTAATCCGCCTGAATGGAGAGCAACAATTTGAATTCCATTTTGGTTGCGGTTTTGATGCTTGTCCTAGGTCTACACACGACTTTTTTCGTGTAGAATTGATACACTAGGATGACATTTGGTCGAGAGTCACAGTACTCCAAAAAATGTTCTTTACTGCGCCTTGCAAGCAAATAAACTGTGACTGCAGCTGAGACAGATGATGTGGCAGCCGCTTTTCTTTCTTTTGGATCTTTTCAAACACATGCAAATATGTAGCCTGTGACACTCGGTTCAGTACTTCCAACTCGACATCCAGCAATACTTGCAGTGTACTGGCTTAAAATATTTTTACTTGGCCATGGAATTATTCGTCATTGACATCAATACCATTACTCTTAGTGTACAAAGCAATACTCATAGTTGGGCTACTACAGGTGCTGATTCCCTTTAGCTCACACTATACTCACTATGACGAGCCTCAGAAGACTTCATTTCCATGTCAAACAGCAATAGAACTGGAACTTGAAACTGGTATTTCGAGTGCTTTAATGGAGAACGCTATCAAAAACCAACAAATCACTAAACATACTAAATATAGGTGGAACTGGGTGATAGAAAAGAACTCTTTCTGCTCGAGTGGTCAAGGAAGAACCGGATAACCGAGGCAGTCCATGAAAACCAGAAATTTGATAAGTTTTCTCATTAGCTATTTATCGCTCCACAACCACAAAAGTGTTGCGGTATTGATGAAGCCAATTATTGAACTAGGTATAAATATACTAAGATAAAAACTGCTTTTTGAAGTAAGAAAGTTTTCCACTATTATACTTATCAGCCATATTGTTTTTCTCCCTCCTTACTGGAGAGCACAGAGGAAGGATGCTAATTCATTGATTGGTCTCCTTCTGAGAGGTCGTGGACGAAATCAATCTAACTTCTCTTTCCAGCCCCCCCCCCCCCACACACACACACACACAGCCCAAAAATCTCTCTTCATCTACATAATCGCTTAGTCTTGGCTTGTAATCATGCAAGATAGCAAATGAATACTTCACTACAATCCTTCAGAGTTAAATATTTTCAGTAACACTTTATTTTTAGGCACCAGAATCGGGGTATGGGGCTGCGCAATGGCTATATAACGTCGGATCAATGGCGTACTTCAATTGGATATGATTCCATTCCTTACTTGCCTCTCACGTGTTCCGTATTTTGGCTTACCCGAAACTATCCCTAACTTGCCCGACCTCTACAGGCCCATTCCTAGCTTGCCTGATTTTTGGTAACTGAGCGTGGACTTGAATTCGAGCGCAGGCAGTTCCCGCGCAAGCCCCGCCAACAGTGGGCGGAGCTAGGCTTAGTTCTTATGTGCTCTGTACGTTTACGTCAGCCCCTACCCAATTCTAACTTGCTTGACTTCTCCAGACAGCAGTTCAGCTAAGAAACTTACTGCTTGTTTTGCAGTGGAAATGCGCGGGGGCACTGTTGTTACTTGATGATGGTTCATAAGAGTAGAATACTTCAACTACAACTCGAGTTCAATCAAGCCCCCCTAAACCTTCCTGAGCCCCATTTGTTTGTTCCACGAGTGAACTACTTTGCAGCTACAAACAGCGCAGCAGGTTCCATTCATCACTTATGGAGGGAACATAGCACTTGCCGATGGAAGCATAATGTGTTGTACGACCTGTTTCAATTCCATTGCGGTTTCAAGGTTTTTCGGTAGTGGAACCAAAAAACATGCTTTTGCGTCTGATAGGAAATTCAAAGGCTTCACTTTGCTTCACGCGGTCTTCCAGGAGCAAGTGAATGTATGGGTTTTATAGCCATTTAAGTTGTTCAGTATCATGAGAAATGTTTGCCCAGATGTAGAGAACGTACTTACGAAAATCAAATCAAAATCCGAAATTACGCTCGTAGTTGTTCAAAAATCCCGAAAAAGCTTGGCAGATGAAGAAGAAGAAAGTCTTTTCATGCGTATTTTCTTCATGATTTGGAAGAGCCGAAAAATTGCGAGCTGTGAAGAGAACCTTTGACTTGTGCTTCAGTGGACTAAGTATTACGTTAATTTGTTATCGGAATTCACACTATCACGGTGGAAGCCATTATTCAGCTAGTGGAACAAATTGAATCCGGGATTCGAGGTCAGCACTTTGCTCACTTGATGACCACCGTCATACTTTGCGATTCTGCGTGTCGCGTTCCAAATGAGAACTGGTGGCACAGGATATCTCGGGATCGGAGGATTATTTGTGAAATTGCTCCAGTGCAAAACTGCAAAATTGGCAAGTCGTCATCAATCCATATGGAAGGTACGGCCTTGGTCAGCCTTCCATCGCACCGGATTAGATGAGAGGAACGGCTAGCAGAACAACAACATCAGTAGCTAACATCAGTAGAGTTCAAAACCAAGTGCGTGGCTTCTCGTCTTTTGCCTTGGGCTGCGTGGATTTTCATTATCATCCAATCTTTTCACACCCCAAATATTTCTACATTTCGGTGCAACCACTGTGGTTGAAATTTTGCTTACGCCCCTATTCTGCTTCTTTAGGAGAGAACCGTCTTTTCTGAGGGATATTTTGAATAATTTCGAAAACACTCATCACTTGGTTGCTAATCCCATGCTGTGATTTGCATTCTGTATAGTTTTCCAACTACAATTATCACTGATTCATCGCAGCGGTTCTGTAGGGAGCGTAAATCATGCGATTAGTGAGAGATCCAGTAGGGGAAATGTTGGATGGGTTTGAACAGAGTGCAAAAGGGATCGCTCTTTCGTTGGTGATTCTGCTGATTCATTCCCACATTCTCGCTGATTGTTGACCTCAAATGACTTCTGTGATCCTAGTATCATATAACCTAAATGTAAACCAAGAGTTTGGCGTGTCTGTTTGCTCGTTCGTTTGTTTTTGTGTCCGTCCGATTCTGGGTATTACCAGAAAAACTAGTTGCAGAGGTGAAGTCAAGTGTGGGTTGGGTGGAGCATGTTTCATGATGTGGAGCGCGCATATGGATCATGTGGGACTCCACCCACAGTAGGTGGGGCGTGCACTGCAAAGTCCTCAGCTCAATGCGAAGATTCTACAAATCGTGACAAAATTGCCCGGATTTTTGGGGGAAGCTGGGCCAAAATACATTGAAGGTATTATTAACAGTTAAGGAGAATCCTTCATTAGCTCGAGCTTGCTCCGATTGAGCAATGCTCACTACAAGTGATCACAACTCAGGCTCTAAAGTCGCCTAAAGCCTGAGAAATATAGTGAAGGTAAGCGAGATCTAAGCTGCAGAACTAAGCTGTTTCCAACATATTCGAAATGAAAGGAGGCTCGCCCACAGTGGGCGGAGCATGCAATCGACGAAATCGTGCTCACTTATGGAAAATTGTAATTCCTCTCTGAAGGGTCTAGGGACCGGGTAAAGGCTGAAGCAGTGACTAGCAGCTAGAGTGACAAAGATATACTAAATGATCATGGTAGGTGAAATTTTCAGTGGGTGATGGATAATATCGGTTTTGCACTGGAGGCTGGGAACAGTTAATGAGTTATACTATAGACCTAGTGCCCTCATAGAAGTTGAAATCATGCAGCGGTGGACCATGGTATTGAATGGAGAGAAGCGGTTTCTGTGCAGAGGGTGGGAAACGGGTCATGGACCATACCATTGCGTTAGCTCCCTCATAGAAGTAGAAATATCAAAGTAATGCATCACTGATTGACAGAAGATATAGTTTCCTGTGCAAAAAACTGAACGGGTCATCGACCATGCCACTGAGTGAGAGCTCTCATAGGAATGGAATTCTACAGTCTCACTATACATAAAAAGGAGATGATCAGCGACCCCATTAGGTATGCGCAGTTGCAGAAATGAAAATTTGATGAAGTCATATTAGTCGACATCGATCGAAATCATCGATCACTGCGTAAACGGCTGAAAAGGGGCATGATATACTCTTGAGTGATTAATTTGCAGAAGGAGGAACTCTGCAGTATCGGGTGCCATCGATCGCAACCTTGGATTATCGTACGGAGGGTAAGACGAGTGACGGACTTCACCAAACAAAGTTGCAGAAGCATATGTGCAGCACGTACCATGTACATAGATCGGGTGTGTACCATTCGCATTCAATAATCAGCACAATTTTGCGTGGTGCTCTTATGGGACCGCAAATCTGTGGAGAGGGTTTCAGGCGAACATTTGTTTCTCATTTACTTGATTTTAAAGTGCTTGCGTGCACAAATAACGTTGCAACAATTTCTCCTCTCGGGAATTGCGAAGATAAAATACGAAAAGTGAGAAAATCAAACTATTATATTTGAGCATCCCATTTCAATCCCACTGAATCTGCTTCATCGTCAATAAGCCACTTCGTGTTATCTGCAGTGTTTAAAGGAATCGTCCACGGAAAATGAGTTTTTGTGCTACTCATATATTTACGTTGAATTTGCCTAATGTTGGCCTCATGCAAAATTTCACGCGAAAAAATGTGAATCTGACTGAGATACAGTACCACAAAGTGCGGTCCCAGTGGGCGGGGCCTCCGTATAAAAGCCTCGTCCCGTCTTCCGCCGCCGTTGGGAACGGAGAGTGGGACTATTTACGTAACCTTCTGTTCCTAGAATGCGTTTACGACCACGGCGGACGCGGTACGAGGCTTTTACACGGAGGCCCCGCCCACTGGGACCGCACTTTATGGTGCTGTATCTCAGCCAGATTCACATTTTTTCGCGTGAAATTTTGCATGATGCCAACATTAGGCAAATACGTAAAACAAACTGTATGAAATAATTAGGTGTTTCAACGGGATAGAAAAAGGGCGAAATGAGAGGCTTTCCTCTGAATCTGCAGTAGCGTGTTGGAGAAGGGTCATTTCTAGGAGCAACACGGAAAAGGACTGCAGTGTTTAATCATAAAAAAAGGAGAAAAATGATATCTCGGGTCATTTTCTTTCACAGGGAGGTGGGACAGAATACATTCCGGGAAGTGATAAAGTAATCTGCTGTAATACGTGTTATCCACGAGTCTCATTATCCAAAAACCAGAAGTTTTGAATAGGTGTTAATCTTGGGCTCCAGAAACAGTGGAGAGGGGGAGTGGGATCAGCGAATCTCCAGTCAAAAACTTCCATGTGTTTCAGGTAATCTATTTGAACAGATCCAAACTCGGCTTTTCTAGGTGAAACTGAATTCTAAGATTAAGGAAATGATGCATTGCATGTTGCACCAGCGGCTGCGAACATGAAATTTGAAAAAAAGTAAGCACACCGTATTTGATATGAACAGTTTGCAAATGCACGGGGATGTCTGGACACTTACATAAGTCTTGAAATCAGTAGTGGTTAAGAGTACATAACTCGCTTATCGAAAGGAATTGCTCAGAGGGACCGCTCCTATTCCCTACCCTTAAATAGTGGTCCTCGAGGAATCCTTTTAAAGTACGATCCCCTTCTTTGAGGATCAAAACCTGAGTCTCATTCGTACATTATTCTTACTGCAACACCTGAAGAAATATGAATGCATACTCGACTTGAACGAGTGAATGGTATATGAAGTTATGGACCAAAACGCATTCGACGCTATTCGATTTCAATTCAACACCTTACGGACCAAAGCGGTTTTTGCTCTCTTCAAATCGTTCAACACAATTTGATGCACTTGGCCTGCCCAGGCCTCTTCCGTGACTTTAAAACTCATATATGACCTCAATCCACCGGTCCTCCGTGTTTGGGGAACCATTCGGACGCAATTATTAATTTTCGGCCCGGAAACGGAACATTCCACAGCGCGCCCGCCCGCCTTCGGCGGAGCTGACCTGGTCCATATGTGGTCTTTACTTCTTGACCCATGACCTATCCATACCCCACCTGTCCCCATTTCCACATGACCAAATTTGACAAAATTTTAATATGTGATGCCTGAACCTATTGCCAACATTTCCTTCTACTTGAGTGCCGCTTGACACTTTTCATGGTTTTTTCACAAAAATTTACTACAAGACCACCCAAAAAAAAGTAAAAGGCTTGGTCAAGGGGAACGGCTTCCTTTACAAAAACAAAACGAGCAAGCCTCAGAGAACATTAATATTCTGTAGAAAGACCACGACTTTTGATGACAGCGGCACAGCGGGACGCCATAGCGATGGCACTGCAA